>VXBI01011155.1:0-24562 GCA_013397375.1 Toxostoma redivivum
ACGGGACAGGGAATATGGAAATAGCAATTGGACAGAGAATGTGGAATGGGGATTAAGACAGTGGAACTGGCATTGGGAATATGGGAACAGGATTGTTAATGGGAATATGAGAATGGAATAGGGAATATAGAAATGAAAATAAGGAAATGGGAGGTGGACCAGGAATACAAGAAGGGGGACAGGACTGGGAATATGGGAATGGTACCTGAGCAGAGAATACGGGACAGGGAGAGGGAAGGAGGATGGGAATGGGATCCTGGTTGGAAAGGGAGCAGGACAGTAGCAGGAGTGTGGTGAGATGGGAATGGGCTGGGGACAAGGGCAGTGACAGCAGGGAGAGGGGGATCCTGCACAGGTGACAGTGAGAGCTGAGATGGGGCGACAAGAGGACAATGTCAAGGCAGGGTGTCCTTGATCAGCTGCCCCAGAACCTCCACCACGGTCTCCCAGCGCAGTCGGAGCTGCTGGGCCTGGGGTGCCCGAAGCCCTGAGCAACCCCCAAGTCCCTCCCAGGAACCCTCAAGTCCCTCTAACCCAGCGTCCCCCACATCCACTGGAACATCCCCCCATGTCCCCNCCCTCAAACCCAGCGTCCCCCACATCCACTGGAACATCCCCCCATGTCCCCATCCACATCTTTGTTCAACATCTTTATTTTTACCATGGTTTTGGGTATATTGGGGAGGACAAAGAGAAATACAGAGAAAATCCAGGCCACATGGACACAGGAGGATTTGGAGCTCCCAACCAGGTGTGTTCCCAACACAGATCAGCGGCACCAGGGATCAGCGGGGGGCTCTGGCCACCGGGGGTCACTGGGGATCATCCAGGGTGGATCCTGCCATGGGGGATGGAGCTGAAGCAGTGCATGAAGCTCTTCCTGCACTCGGGGCACTCGCAGGGCTTCCCTCAGTGGAGCCTCCTTTGGTGCTGGGTCAAGTTAGAGCTCTGTGAGAAGCTCTTCCCACACTGGGGACACTCATAGCCCCCTTCCCCAGTGTGGATGCGCCAGTGAGTGATGAGGGTGGAGTTGTTCTTGAAACCCTTTCCACAGTCAGGACACTCATAAGGCTTCTCCTCTGTGTGACTGCAATAGTGCAGAAGGAGTTCAGAGCTTGTCTTAAACCTCTTTCTGCATTTATCACACTCGTAGTGCCTCTCCCTGGTGTGGATCCTCTGGTTTGCTGTCAGCTTGGAGTTCTCCCTGAAGCCCTTCCCTTACTGCCCACACTCGTACAGTTTCTCCCCAGTGTGGATCCTGTGATGGACATTCAGGCTGGAGTTGTCTCTGAATCTCTTCCCACATTCCCCACACTCATAGGGCTGTTCCCCTGTGTGAATTCTCCCGTGTTGGATCAGGAGGTATGTCCACCTGAAGCTCGTCCCACATTCCGAGCACTTGTGAGGCTTCTCCCCATCCTGGAGCTGCTCATGGACCCCCCAGCTCCGAGCTGCAGCCACCTCCCTGGCCCAGGCTGGCTCTTTCCTGCTGGGATCCCCGGGATGTGCGTTTGCAGCCCCTCCTGGTGCGGGATCTGCGGGGCTTTTCCTCCCCGTTGGATTCCTGCACCGTGGAGCCGCTGCAAACCTCCAGCACTGCCACTTCTCTCAGCTGTTGGATCCCTTCCTCAAGGGTCTTCCAACACATTCTATGATGGTACTCCTGCATTCTCTCTCTGTGGACAAACCTCTCTCTCCCACTCATTAAAGGCTGCTCCCAGAGGGAAAGGAGGCCTGGCTCCCTTACAAATACCTGGTCCACACCTGAGTCCTGGGTCAAGAATCCCAAGTTCCTGCCGTCAGTATCATCCAGTTGCACTCCTGTTCCCATAAGATCCCAAACCTTCAGTAACCAGGTTGTAAAATCCTCATGGCTCTGTCGTACAATGTCTTTTCACAAATTTCAGAGACTTTCATATGACAGGGACTCCGTGATGATCTCAATCTCTGGCTCCCCTGCTGGTTGTGAGGGCCCTCCTTCCTGCCCCTTGTTATCTAGGTGCCTTGTTTTCATCTTAGACTTCCTAGTTTCCACAGGGGCAACTGCTGCTGGCTGTGAATGCCCTTGCAGTTCAGCTGGAGCCTGGACAGATGTAACATCTGTGGGTCCCACCTCCACGCCATCAGGCTTTCCCTCTTTAACGTAGGGGGAGGGTTTCTTACCAGCTGGGGGGAGGTACTCCTTCAGCATCTGGCCTATTTCCTTCACTAGAACCCCATCCACTCCGGGAGGTTCCTTTCTGGGGTTGGCTGTGGGGCAGGGTCAGGCTCTGGGGTAACATCCCTAGTCTCTGGAACAGGGTCAGGCTCTGGGGTGGGTATCAGGGTTGTTGTCCAAGTCAATCTTCCCTTATCTCTGAATGTTAGATAGAACAGGTTTAACAGGGATATCAGCACCACTAGCCACAGTATAATGTCATTAGCATTTAGAGCAGATTTGAACCCCTTCAAGACTGGTGGAGTGGACTTGAAAAACTGTGAGATGAGTTGGGAGAAAATTTCACCTGCTGTTACTTCCTCACAGTAGGTACCATTATTGAAGTAGCCCCAGGAACACACACTTAGAGTGCAATAGCTCTGAATCCATGTGGCCATCTTCCAGAGAAAATTAAAAATCCATTAATTCCTCAACTGATCAACCCACAAAATGAACTGGATGATAGCCACAGTAACCTTGGTTATGAAACTCATGTTCAAAAAAGGGCTTGCAAATGGGAGAGATAGAGCAGTGACAACCTGGAGGCCAAACCAGGGTAAGCTGGACAGCATGGTGTCACCTACCGCAAACTTGGGTCATTCAAAAACTGTTATTCCTTTTTCTACTCCTCTCTCAATGCCCTCAGGCAATGCCCCACGTCCCAGGTGCCAAAATCTGTCTTGGTTTGAAAGACAGGTATTTGCTAAGGAAAGGCAAGAACCCCTTCCCTGAAATGAAGAGTGCAACCCCCTCCCTTCCAGTTATTATAGTTTGAAATCAGAGGCTTTCAGGCAGAAGATATGGGGATAGGAGTAACAGTTCTTTACNCTCTCCCAAGGACCCCCACCTGCTTCTGGACAGGAGTTCTGGCCTGGCCGAGGTGGATGCTGGCCAAGGGACTGTTTGCTGATGCACTGTGCTCACTGTGGCAAAGTGATCCAGCAGCTGTCTGCGGTACAGTGCCTTCAAACAGGTACTACTCCTACTGCTGCTTCTGGGAGCGCCACTGCATGGTCTGTCTTCGAGCACCTCACAATGGCCCATAAATCTCCTCACCTTTTGGCCAGACACCACTTGCTTTGGAAAGGACTATAAGAAAGGGACCCTCTGGAGAAGCCTTTGAGATCTCCCCACAGAATACGTGTCTATTGGCTGGGACCACGAGGACACCGCAGAGTCTATCGGACCAGACCACGAGGGCATCCGTCTGTCTGTTGGTAGCTATTCCCCATTTCCCCCTTTCTCTCTCTCTTTACTTTGTTTCCTTTAGCTCTCCCTCTATTGCAAAACTGAGTTGTTGGCACTCAATAAAGTGCATTTTGCTTTGAGTAACTGATTTGTCCCCGATTGTTGCCTTTTTGCACCTCTGAGATCAAAACGAACCATCACGACTCCCGCCTGTATTAACAGAGGGTGATGACAGCATCTCACCCAAAACCCTGAGAACTGTGATGAGTGACAGCCTAGGGCTGTTTCTCACTGTCTGCCACGCTGCACAGAACACGCCAGGCAGAGCACTCCAGGAGGGAACTTCCATGGTTTTCTTCCCCTTCTGTTTTCATCCCTGACGTATTTCCAGAGACATTCCTGGCAGGTGTGCTCCAGGTAATTTGTGAATTCCTCAGCCTCGATCTCTTCAGTTTCCCAGCACTTCTTGGTGACCTGGGCAGCGCCGTCGGTCGCCACGAATGTCCCGGATCCAGCAGGAAGGAGAGGAATTCCCAGCCGTCCTTGCTGAGCCGATGGGACCTGTAGGACAGGAGGTGACAGTCGGAAACCTCCTGCAGCAGGGGTTCCCTGTGTCCAGCAAAGGGAGCTCCGAGGGTCCCCGGTGTCCCCACTTCAATCACAGGGAGGGGAAAGCCGGGATGGCTGGGAATAGGGGTCAAGGGTGTTCTCAGTGTTGACGCGAGGAAGGGCTGGGTGCTGGGAAAAGCAGGAATAGGGCTCCAGTGGGTCTCGGGGTCAAGGAGAAGGGGACTCTGCGGGCTAGGAGAGGCGGTATGGCCGGGAAAGGGGTGCCGGTGTTCTGGGTGCCGGATAAGGGGGTGCAGGATGGAACGCATGCCCAGGAATAGGGCTTCGGGGGGATCAAGGCGCCCGGGAATGGGGGTTTAGGGGCCCCTCCGTGCTCCGGAATGGGCGATCAAAGAGTCCCGGTGCCGGGGATCCCCCTCCCCTCCCCTCTCGCCGCCCCCCGGGGCCCCCAGGAGCGCCCCAGCGCTGGAGCCATCGCGCTGCTCCGCTGCGGCCCCGCCCACAGCCCCGGCCCCGCCCCCTGAGCAGCCTCCGGCCCCGCCATTGGCGCCGCTCCTTCCTGCCAGCCAATGGCATCCCGAGCCTGTAGTGACGTCACCGGGCGCCGGGCAGATCCCGGCATTGGCGCGGGCTGGGCAAGGCGGAAGCGAAAGTGCCCGAGGGAGCGCGGGGGGAGGGCACCGGGGAATTCCAGGGAATTCCCCTGGATCCCCTGCCGGGATCCCCCGGGACCCTCCTCGGCCGCGCACTGCGGGACCCCCGGGCCGGGCTGTGCTCAGCTCCCGGGGCCTGCGCTCAAACTCTGCCTGGAACCCGCCGGGCTCGGCCCAAAGCGGGGCAAGCACCGCCATCCGCGGATCCATTTTTTCCTGCGCCTGCGGCTCCCGCCCCGGTGAAGCAGGACTGGGCGCTGGGACTGCGAGCCCTGATTCCCAATCTCCTTCTCTCTCTTTCTCCTGTTCTCTCCCTTTCCTCTGGCTGATCATCAATCCCAGAGCGGCTGCAGAGCCCCGTGCCCAGTTCGGCTTTTCCAGGAAAGGGAGGCCTGGGGGTGAGGTGCCCCGGGCTGGCCGGGAATGGGGGTCCGGGAGTCCCCGGGGTGACGGAAACAGGGGATCCAGGAGCTGCGAGAGGAGGATACCCGGGAAAGGGGGTGCAGGGGGTGTTGGAGCAGGATAAGGGGGTGCAGGGGGTCCCGGAGCTGGGGAAGGAGATGCGGGGGGGTTCCAGTGCCCAGGAATGGGGATTCAAGGGGTCCCAGGGGGCTCCCCAAAGCCCCTCCCAGGGGGGAGCAGGAGCTGGGTCAGGAGCTCTGGGGGAGAGAAAAGGGGGTGACCCCGGCGTGGGGGGGACATGGGGGAGTCACACACACTCCGGAGGAGGGGACATGACCCCCGGGGACCCCCCTCACCTTCTCCCGCAGTGGAGGCCGAGCCCCAGCCCCGGCAGACGAAGCCCAACACGAAGCACCCGAAGAATGGGAGTGAGTAGGACTGGAACTGACTGGGAGCAGGACCAGAGCACACTGGGACCCTGCAGGACCAGAACTGGGGCAACAGGAATCACGGTGGGACCAACTGGCAGTGACTGACAGTGACTGGGATCATGCTGGTGGAAACTGCAACCTTACTGGGACAAGTGGCTGTGACTGGGAATGACCACGGGCATGCTGAGGGCATGCTGGGAATGTCTGTAACCATTCTGGGGGTGACTGAGAACACACTGAGAGCAACTGGCAGTGACTGGATTGACACTGGAGGCAGCTGGGATTGACTGGGACCATGCTCAGGGAGAATGGGATCCTACTGGACTCATACTGGGCTCATACTTGGAATGAGTGGAACTGTGATAGCGGCAACTGAGAGCAACTGGGATCAGACTGGGAGCAACTAGGACCATGCTGGGAGTGACTGGGATCATCATGGCATCGTTGTAGGATTGTACTGGGAGATGATACAGGCAACTGGGATCCCTCTGGGAGGAAATGGGACTATGCTGGCGACAACTGAGGTTATACTGGGCACAACTGGGACCACACTGGGATCATACTAGGATCATACTGGAAGTGAATAGGAGCATGCTGAGGACAACTGGGACCATGTTGGGTCAACTGGGATATACAGGGAGTAACTGGAATCATGCTGGAGCTTACTGAGAGATACTGGGAGTGAGTGGGAGCACATTGGGGGCAACTTGGAGAGGCCGAGAGTAACTGGGATCAGAGAGGAGCCATAAGGAAAGTTACTGGAATAACAATGGGATTATCTGGGCGTGACTGGGACCACGCTGGGGACAAATGACATTGTACTGAGAGTGACGGGGTTCATACTGGAATCATGGTGGGAAGGACTGGAGATATAGTGGGAGTGGCTGGGATCATATTGGGGGTGACTGGATTCATACTGGGAGCAGCTGGAGCCATACTAGTGGTGAATGGGAACACCTGAGACCATACTGGGAGTGACTGGGATCATTCTGAGGGTGACTGAGAGCCACAGGGCCCATGCTGGCAGTGACCTGGGCAGCCCTGGGGGAACTGGCCCAGCTGGGGCTCAGGGTTGTTCTCCCCCAGGGCTGCCCCGGGTCCTGCTGCCACCCCCTGCCCCAGAGAGGGACACGGAACGGGCGAGGGACAGGGCACAGCTGGGGGACAGGGCACAGCCAGGGAACACAGCCTGGACAAGGGACACTGATCTGCAGCGCTTTCGGCTGTTGTGCCCGGGCTGTTGACTTTGGGCTCCCAGCACAGCCCAAGGGGGAGAATCCCCTCCAGAAACTGTTGTTTGCTTTAAGCTTTGCTCTTTAACATCCCCAAGGAGCCACCTGGAGGGGTTGGAGCCCGGCCGGGTGCCTGGGGCCACCAAAGCCGCTCTGGCAGTGCCCTCCTGGCCTGGGCAGGGCAGAGAACACCCATGGAAAGGCTCGTGCTCGGCTCAGGGCAGGGACAGGGCACTCCCCTGGAGCTATCACAGGCACAACAGAGCTGGCCTGGGGAAAGGATTGGGATTTATGTCCCGTGGAATCCCAGCAGGGCTTATTTCTCATTTTACTGCTGTCATTTGATTGGTCATCACTTCAAATAATTTCCCCAGGGAATTCCCATGGCAATGGGTTGGGGGAATCCATCCATGGAATTCTCACCTGACTGGGATGAGAGTGAGATCCAGCCATGGAAGTTCCATGGGTGTGGTCAGAGAGACATCTAACGAGCTAGCTTGGAGAAGTATTTCTCACACGTTTGAGCTTTGCCCGGTTCTCAGGGTGATAAGGAGAAAGTTCCCAAGGTGATAACATGGTCGAAACCAGATTGGAATCCGTGGAAAACAAATTGGAAAAACAAGAAGGAATTCACAACAAGGACGGACACCTGGTGTTTTTCCGTGGGACATATCCTTGGAGATGTTTTCCTGGATGTTTGTCCCAGTGGACAAATGAACTACGGTTTTGTTCCGTGCATCGGAACATGCTTTTAATATGAGCTCTCGGTTCAATAAAATCGGCTTTTTTTCCCAAAAGGAGTCCGTGTGCTTTGCTGTTCCTTTTGTCTTTTTTCCTTTTATTTAGGTCCGATATCACACATGGGAATTTCTCCATTCTCAAGTCCTGGATTACAATTCAAAATGTATTCTATCACCATCTGTTGAAACAAGAGAAGGGCTTATCTTTATCTCTATGGGAGATATCTTCTGTTAACGGGCCATTAAGTCCTGCTGCCGGACTGATAAGATTCCATCATCCCATTGGGAGATGCTCCAGCCAAGGGGAGGAGCCATGCTTTTCCTACCTAGATAAAAACTGAGATTTAGAACACCAAGGCAGCCTTTCTCCACTGGATTTCAGAGGAGAAAACCAGGCTTTTCCACATCCTCACTGAACCTTCAGAGCAAAACTGCATCTTCTATAGGAGCACTGCTTCAACAGAACCACATCTGTCATTCAGAAGGACTGCAGTCACCATTTAATCGGACTGCACCAACACTGACTGGGTGTCAGGTTGTATTCTGACTCTGTCAGTGGTTTCATTTTGTATTATTGCATGTATTTCGTTTTTTCTCTTTTTTCCTATTAAAATTGTATTATTGATTTGGAGTCTCTTACCGGTTTTGCTTTCAAACCGGTACACCAAGTCTCCCATTCCTGAATCCCACATTCCTGTAGGAATTCCCCTCCCACACCCTTTGTGCTCAGGGAAGCCGTGCCAGTGCCCCGAGTGTGGGAAGAGCTTCGTGCTCTGCTCCAGCTCCATCCCCCATGGCAGGATCCACGCTGGATGATCCCCAGTGACTTCCGGTGGGCAGAGCCCCGCTGATCCCTGGTGCTGCTGATCCATGTTGGGAACACACCTGGCTGGGGGCTCCACATCCTCCACTGCAAGGGCAATGCCCTGGGCCAGTTGTTCTGTGAAATCTCACAGATCCTCAAGCTGTCCTGCTCCCAGTTCTACCTCAGGGAATTTGGCTTTCTCATGGTTAGTACCTGTTTAGCATTTGGTTGTTTTGTGTTCATTTCTTTCTCCTATGTGCAGATCTTCAGTGCAGTGCTGAGGATCCCCTCTGAGCAGGGATGGCACAAAGCCTTTTCCACCTGCCTCCCTCACCTGGCTGTGGTCTCCCTGTTTCTCAGCACTGTCATGTTTGCCTACCTGAAGCACCCCTCCATCTCCTCCCCATCCCTGCATCTGGCCTTGTCAGTTCTGTTCTCAGTGGTGCCTCCAGCCCTGAACCCCCTCAGCTACAGCCTGAGGAACCAGGAGCTCAAGGACACCCTGAAGAAAATGATCACTGGGTGGCTTTCAGAAGCAATGAACTGTCATTCTTCTGCATAGCTGTTATTATGTTACTCATTAATGCCCACTTTGTGACCTGTATTTTGGTGCTGACACAGGTGTTTCATTTCTGAGGATTTGTTCACACAAAAATGTTTGACTGTTCAGTCACATTCTTCAGTATTTATCTTTCTAGTGTAGAAACTGGGAGCTGTACTCCGATATACATGTGTTGAAACAAAAGAAAGAACTCTGTGTTGTCTTGTTTGCCTGATATCTTTCATCACTGTCCTGGTTTGAAAGACAGGTGTCAGCCAAGAAGGGCAGGAGCCTCTTTTTTTAAAATGGAGAACGTAAACCCCTTGCCTCCAAATTATTATAATTTTGAAATTAAGGGACTCTCAGGCAAAGATATGGGAATAGGAATAGGAGTTCTTTACTAAGTAAATTAAAATAGAAATATAGTATTACAGAGAACAAACCCAAAACCACTGACAGAGTCAGAATACAACCTGACACCCCATCAGTCAGGTGTTGGTAGCAGTCCCATTAAATGGTGGCTGCATCCTCCTGGATGACAGATGTGGTTCAGTTGAAGCAGTGCTCCTGTAAAAGCGTGCAGTTTCCCTCCGAAGGTCCAGTGATGATGTGGAAAGGTCCAGTTTTTCCTCTGGAATCCAGTGGAAAAAGGCTGCTTTGGTGTTCCAAATCTCAGTTTTTATCTAGGTAGGAAAGACTTGGCTCCTTTCCCATCTCCCAATGGGATAATGTAATTTTATCATTCATACAGTGGGACTCAATGGCCCATTAACAGAAGATATCTTCCTGGAGGAAGGATGAGTTGTGGAAAAGATAAGGATGACTGCCCCACCTGCTTTTAACAGATGGTGATAGAATACATACTTTTGGTCACATCCTTTATTGCAACCGAAGACACTGATAAATTGTTATAGTCTTAGGTTATAAGTTAGGTTAAATATTGTTAAGTGCTTTTCTTTTGCTAAATTGTGAAGATTAGTTAGGTTAAGGTATGAGTCAAGTGCTGCTAAGTGGGAGCTCTGTTAGGATTTTAGGCTGTATTCCTTTCATCCTTGCCCTCACTGTCCTTTTGTCACACACACCTGAGCCCGCACACACACACACACACAGACAGTTCTCGGTTCATTTCTGGTTTGATTACCTGGATTTTGTTTGGTTTTGTTGTTGCTTTGTTTCCTTGGTGTGCCTGAAGTGTGTGGTCAGGAGGAGGACTCTTGCCATGGAATTTTGTCATTCTGTAGCTTAATATTAAATCTGTTTTTTGCTGATGCCTTGCCGGGGATTTTTCAGTGCTCTCAACCCCTGGTTCATAACAGGGTAAAGGAGCCCTGGCCCAGGCTCTGGCCCTAGGAACATGGGGATGCTGCCACAGGGTCCCTGTCCCCCTGTCCCGTCCCCACAACCCCTGCCCCCCATCCCTGTGTCAGGCTCTGGGGCCGATCTCGTGGAAGATCCTCTGGGGGAGGCTGTGGGGCCGAGGGGACAGGGGACCCCACTGTGCATGAGCAGCATTGGACTTCTCTGGGGGAAACTGTGCGGGGGAGCCAGGGCAGAGTGACCTCCCCAGGGACCTCAAACAGCCCCTGTGATGTCATACAACCACTGTGATGTCATACAGCCCTTGTGATGTCATAGAGACCCCATGATGTCACAAAGCCCTTGTGATGTCACAAAGTCCCCGTGATGTCATACACAGTCACTGTGATGCCATACAGCCCTTGTCATGTCACACAGACACCTGTGATGTCAGACTGTCACTGTGATGTCACACAGCCCCTGTCATGTCACACAGCCCTTGGATGTCACACAGCCACCTGTGATCTATGAAGTCACAGTCATTGCTGTGATGCCACACACCCTGCTCTGGGATGTCACACACCCTGCCCTGGGATGTCACAGCCTGCTCCAGGATGTCACAGCCTCTCTGTGACATCACACAGCTGCTCTGTGATGGCACAGACGGCTGTCTGATATCACAGAGCCACCCTCTATGATGGCAGAGGCTGCTCTGTGACCTCACAGCTCTCTCTGTGAGGTCACACAACCAACCAGTGCTGTCATAGCTCGCTCTATGGTGTCACAGCCCAACCTGTGACCTCACACAACCCACTCTGTGCTGTCACACAGCCCCTTTCTGACATCACAGCTGCTCTCTGGCTCCATGACACAGCCACAGAGGTGCTGCTGGGACACAGCCCCCTCTGGGACATCAGACAGCCCCTGCCAGTGCGGAGCACCTGTGAGCTCTGTCTGTGCCCTGCTTGTGTCCCTCAGATGCCCTGGCAGTGCCCCAGCCCTGCAGGGCTGTGCACAGGAGCTGCTCCTGGACTGAGCTGTCTCTCTGCAGGGCTGCCCTTGCCAGGAGCTGCCTCTGTGCCAGGAGCCTGGCCCAGCTCAGCAGCACAGGCACAGCACAAGGACTTTAATGACCCTCTCAGGGCTTTGGTGCTGTTTACATCACACTCAATCCCTCTGAATGTGCTCAAAAACCTACTCAAGAACTCAAAGTGAGATTGAAACACTGAAGTTTCTCATACTTTAAATAGATCCCTGCGAGGGACTGAGAAAGTGTCGCCAGGTTCCAGTTAGAGCAGAACACTGGAGGCACTGATGGCAGGTGGGGACAAGCAATGGAAAGGTGTCTCTGATGCTGAGCTCACCTGGATGTGTTTCAGGAATGCAAAGGGCCAAGGGCTGAGCCCCAGCCCCTGGCAAGGCAGATCCCGTCCCTCCCTCATTGCTCAGGGCTCTTCCTGGGGCACTGGGCTCTGGGGATGTGCAATGCCAAGGGCAGGAGCATGGGGCGGCCCCTGGCAGGCTGCTGAGCAGGGACAAGGAGGCAATGAGGCCCCTTGACAGCAAGGGTCACTTGTCCCCTGCTGGCCTCAGGCCCAGGGCCAGCCTGCATGGCCAAAGTGCTGCAGGAGTTGGCTCTGTCAGGGCCTTTCAGCTGCTGCCCATGCCTGTGCCCTCTGCAGCCCAGGCTGTCCTACGGTGTCCATGCCCTGCGCCTCTGTCCCTGCAGGCTGTCGGCATCCCCCGGCTGCCCCACCTCGCTGGCCCCTTCCTTTGCTGACAGCTCTGCCTCCTGCCTGCCTCTGCCTGGGCACACAAAGCCTTGGGCTGCTCCAGACTCTTTCTGGGGGATTTGTTGCACCACAGCCCTGCCCTGGGAGAGAAATTCCTTTCTCCTTGTGTCCAGTCTGGACCTTTTCAGCTTCCCTTAGCATTAATCTTTTCTTTCTCTGGCTGCTTTCTACCATGTCAAAAGGATCCACCCTCTCTGAAACCACCCTTCAGACACTCCCAGGGCTCTCCTCCACCATCCTCAGTCTCCACTCCACTGAGCACAGAGCTCCTTTGTGGTCATGTGCTTGAGGCCTCCAAACCCCACCCTGGCAGATCTCTGGACCTTCTCCAAGATGTTGGCAAATGAAAAAATTCTGCTCATAGTCGAAGAAAATTACCACAGGACCAGACCAGCCCTGTCCATCCCAGCTACTTTTGTCTGGGACCAATCCTTGGATATACAGAATTTGGGAGGACAAATTCCAGTTTTGTTCATGGTCCCTGGACAAGAAGGTTGGTTCTTTTCCATAGGAAGGCACAGAGCCCCAGTGTTTCAGGGGCAGATGAGAGCTGACCACCAGAGGCCAAGGCCAGCCAGAGCTGGCAGGTTTTTTTCTGGGAGATACCCTTGCATATAGGAAATGTTTTAGGGCGTGTACCACTTTTGGCCATGGGCATCTGAAAAGAGGAATGGTTCTTTTCCACGGGAAGGAAAGCCCAGAGCCCCAGTGCTCCAGGGACTGATGAGAGGCAGCCCTTGACATTCCAAGGTCAGCCAGACCTGTTCCATGTTCCCTCAGTTCCATGGGCCCTCAGTGTTCCAGTGGTCCCCTTGCTTCCACGAGGCCCTGAGGTGTCATAATGCCCCCTTGGTTACACCAGGCCCTGAAGGGTGTTAGTGGTCTCCATGGCTCCATAAGGTCCCACAGAGTCATAATGGTCTCTTGGATCCATGAAGCCCCCGCTGTGTCACCAGGGCCCCTTGGTTTCATGAGATCCCCACGGTGTCACAGTGATCTCCATAGGAAGGAAAGAACCGAGCCCCAGTGTTGCAGATGAGGGGCAGTCACCAAAGGCCAAGGCCAGTCAGACTTGACAGTACTGGCAGAGTTTGTCTGAAAGCAGCCCTTGGATGTAGAGAATTTCAGAGGTGGAATCCCAGTCTTGGACATGGAGCCCTGGAGGAGAAGGACGGTTCTTTTCCATAGGAAGTCAAAAGCACAGAACACCAGTGTTTCAGGGGCAGATGAAAGGCCAGCCAGACCTCTCTGTCCTGGTAGCTTTTGTCTGAAAGCAATCCTTGGATACAGGGAATTTTGGAGGTGGAATCCAAATTTGGGCCATTCCTGCATTGATAAGAAGGACAGTTCTTTTCCATAGGAAGGAAAGCACAGAGCGCCAGTGTTTCAGAGGCAGGAGAGAGCTGGCTCCTTGGAAGCCAAGTGTCTTGGGGTGACTGTACGATGCCTGTATCCCCAAATCGTCTGTTCTGTTGGTGTTGAATATTGAATTCTGCAGCTTTAAGACTAGTTTGAGGAGTGAAGAGGGGGAAAAAAGAAGTGCAGAGTTTGTTATCAGAGACTGCACCAGCTCCCCCGCATTCCTGCTGACACTGTGTTGTCTGCGATGGACAGTGAGAGAGAGCTCTCTTTTGCTCTTGGTTGGTTTTTTTCTGGCTAGCTGAGGCAGAGAAGCTCCCTGGATTGTGGTTTGTTTTTTTTGGTTTTTGTTTTTGTTTGTTTGTTTGTGGTGTTTTTGGGTTTTTTTTTGTTTGTTTGTTTGGTTGGTTTTGTTTGGTTTGTTTGTTTGGTTTGGTTTGGTTTTTTTTCCTTTTTTCTTGGAACTGTTTTGAACCTGCTCTGGACTGAAAACCCAGAAAAGCACCAGGAGCTCACACCTGTGGCCCACCAGGCCTGGCCTGGGCCGTGGCATTTCCCAGCACCAGAGGGACTGAGAACAAACCAAGTGAGCTGGGCAGCCCACAGAAAGAACTCTTCTGAATCTGTCATCTCTTTGGAACGGCGAGAGGTTTTGCTGATTGGTATTGTTTGTTTTTGTGCTGGGAGGTGTGTTGCCTCTTGAATGAACAGTATTTTTCTTTTTCCACTTCTCTCCTAGGAATTTTTTTTCCCCCAAGCTGTTTGGGGGAGGGACTGCTTGAATCTCTTTCCTAGAGGGACCTCATTCAGAGGTTTCCTCCCAAATTTGCCCTAAAGCAGGACACCAAGCCAGCCAGACCTGTTTGTCCTGACAGCTTTTGTCACAGAGTAATCCTTGGATAGCTGGAACTTGGGAGGAGGAATCTCAGTTTTGACCACTGTCATGGGTTTAGCGCTGGCTAACTCACTAGTGCATTCAGGAATTATTTACTTTTTTTTTGCTATGAGATAGGATTAGGAGGAAGGCAAGAGAGACTTAAACTTTGAAGGGTATAAAGAAAAACTTTATTACTAGAAACTGTAAGAAAAACCGATAAGAATCAGAATAAAACTTTTAGAACACTTCTTCTCCCTCCACAACTTTTTTTTCACACTGACAATGTACAAAGAAATTAGTCAGTTTTGTATCTCTAAAAATAATCTTTTACCAATTTACATAGGGAGAGCAGACTTTTTTAAATCTATGGAGACTTTAGAAGAAATAGTTTTCTCATGGTCTCAATGTCACAGTGAATCAGCTGCTCAGGAGAATGGAAATCTGATTATTATGTAAAAGTCTCATCCTCAACTGACACTTTTCTCACAACTCTTATTGAGGACTATGCTAGCTTATGTGGCACAATTTTAGGATTATAACAGTTCAAACAAAAGCTCTCTTCATCTAACTCTGAGATTATCTTTGAGAACAGAGGTCATCTTCTCCTTCCCTGGGGGGCAACAGGGATCTTAATTTCTTTCCTTTCTGTTGAAACTTCTCATAGGATTACAGCTACTTCAATATCTGCTTACTTTAGTACAATTGCCTCTGCTCATGTCTACAGTTAAAAAATTTTATCCACCCTATTATGCATGTCTATGAGTTATAGGGAAAGAAGTATTTTTCCTATACATGAAAAATAAGATTCACTGTTTTGGGAGAATTTAAAAGATTTAATAAAAAAGACAATAGGAGACAAACATAAAGTAAAGGGTTAAAACGGCCGGGTGCTTAGCATGCTGCNTAGCTTAAAAAAATAAAAATTTCATTCTATGACAGTCTTCCTTCCTTCATCTGATTCCTCCTTTTCTCTGACTTTGGTGTTCTTATGCTGTTTCTGTGCGTGTCTTTATCTCGGTGCTTTTCTTTCACTCAGGAGAGAGAACAAAGTGTCTGCAAGTCTCATTTTGGGCAGAGAAAGAGTTAATATCGTGCCCGGGCCTGCAGATGGTTCTGTGATCTCTTCCGGGCTACAGCTGGAGCTATTTACCATAGCGAGTCTTTCAGCAGCCACGCTGAGGGCGGGCCAGGATCTTAGCAGGGCGCAGCCACAAACGGTGGTGTGTTGCCCTGCCTGCCTTCCAGTGCAGAGGGGGAAGCCGTGCTCAGCCCCCGCTGGGCCGCAGGGGTGCGGCGGGGCGGCCCCTGCCCGGAGCTGCTCCCGGGCCCGGCGCTTGGCCGTTGCTGTGCCGGAGCAGGGAGGGAGGGGGCCGTGCTGGATGGGGCCCGGCTGGGTCTCCCCCAGGCCGCACGGGTGCCGTGCTGGGGCGGGTCCGGCCGCCCGGAGCTGCTCCCGGGGGTGTCAGCAGTGCCAGCATTTCTGCCCCGCTGCAGGGGAGGGGGAAGCAGCCAGGATCTCAGCGGCCAAAGGGCCTCCCCTCCCCAGCGCAGCCCAGCCGGGCCTGGCCAGACCCGCGGGCCACGGGCGGGCCTGGCCCTCGCCACACTGGTTACCTGCTGAACAGCTGGAACTAAAAAACAGCAGTTCCTGGGGTTTTTCGTCTTTACATGTGTGTTTCACAACGGTGCATAAACTTTCTCATTGGTGCAACATTGGTGTGTCAGACACTCATTGGCCCTTGTCAGGTCTAAGCGAGACCACCCAGGTCCTGACAGGGAACTATTTTGGAGATTTATACAAACCACCACATCTGCCTGTGCTACCTGGGTTATACATTTTGCAAGAGCAGTCATATCTGGTGATACATCTTTTGCAAGCACGCTTATATCTTGTGATAGCCTTGCTTCACGCACAATCTTAATTAAACTCTCCACAAAAGCAATTACAATTTGTACCATAGTAAAAACTACAGACCTACAGAAGTGGTTACAATTTATAGTAATTTGCAAATGCATAATAGCGAAAGCCAACTGTTACATAGCAGTTGTTACGGTTCCATGAGGTTGCCTAGTATCAGCACGGCGCTGTCAGAGGCTGGATGAGATCCATGTCCCCAGACACCTTGGGATGCCCGGAACGCCCATGTGGGGTCAGGGGCGGGTCAGGCCTTGGTTTGTGGTGGGACAGAGCCCCGCCCCCAGCCCCTGGCCCAGCTGTCAGTCACACAGTGGGGGGGGGGGCATTGTTAACCCAGCTCTGATTGGCCGAGCTGTCAGTCAATCACACACTAGCGACTGCTGCCAACTCTGATTGGACAAGCAACCAGAACTCCCACCCAAGGGGCGGGCCCATGAAGGCCAAGGGGCCTAAAAGATGGAGCACGAGGTGAGCCCGTGGTCTCGATCCTGCCTTGTCCTGGGGCTCTTCTGTGAGTGACGCTGGAATCCGAGCACTTGGTACTTCTATTCGTATCTTTCTATCGATCTTCTGTCTTTCTGTTGTTCTCTATTTCTTCTCCTTCTAATCCTATGTACCTGGAAATTTTTGGGTAACTTAACATCTTAAGGGGTAAAGGTTTTTAGGTTAAATGGGCTATGTTAATGAAGTTACTGGTATGATAAGTGTCTTATGTTGAACAGAATATCATAATAAATCCTTTGTCAAATTTCCTTGATTTTCTATATTTTGTCAATAAAATTTTGTGTCATTTTGGCCTCTTACTTCAGTTGGTAAGAGCATGGTACTCATATCACTGAGGTTGAGGGTTCAATCCCTGTATGGGCCATTTGCTTAAGACTTGGACTTGATTCTTGTGGGTCTCTTCCACCTAAGTATATTCTTTGCATCTCGAGAATATCTTGTTGGTGTTTCTCCTGTGCACCAAACTCAAGTAAAGGAGCCTTTTTTAATGCCCAGCATTTCAATGTTCTGGGGTGTTACAGCCCTGCAGACTCACAATGGCCTCTTGTTTCTGTGAGGCCCCACAGTTTCACGCTGGACCCTTGCTTCCATGGGTCCCAGCAGTGGCACAAGGATCCCTTGGTACCACAACTTCCCAGTGTCACAATGGCCCCTTGGTTCCATGAAGATGTGGAGTGTCACAGAGTTTTATGACATTTGTCCTTCCTGCCCCTCACATCTCACTGCCGCACAAACAGCCCTGAGCCACCTGTGAGAGACAAGCCCTGCTGTCCCAGGCCTGGGCTCAGGGTTTGGCCTTTCTGCTTCCTCCAACCAGCCCAGGGCTTGCTCAGCATTGCAGTTCCCTGCTCAGAGCCTTTGGCTGCCTGCAATCCTGGCCTCAAGGATCTGCTCTCATGAGTCCCTTGGGAAGCTTTGGCAGTCCCTGCCCCCAGTGGGGCCCATTGATGGTTGAAGGCACTTGGAGTTTTGCTTCTGACTCCTTGAGCAGCTTCTTCATTCTTCTCTCAGTGCCTGAGGGTCCTGGACTCAGCCCCAAATCCACCGTGGGGCTCATAAAAATACAGACAGCCCTCAGGAGCTCTTTGTCTTCCTTCAATTGTCTTCAAATCTCCAGGGCTTGTGCAACTCAATGGAGTCAGTCTGGAGTTCTCTGAAGGAAGAAGATTTCAAAGTGCACCTCTTGACTTTTCTTTTTAATCAAGGGAATATTTTTTATTTTTCAGTTCAGAGGAGATGTGACTGAAGCATTCCCCAGGTGCTCTTGATGCTGAATGTCTCCTTGTGAGCTCTGGGCATGGGAAGAATGAGCCCCTTGAGGGCTGACCTTGTTTAGACAAGCTGCTCCTCACCCCCAGCCTCACCATGTCTGACATCACCCATGTGGGACTGACATCCCTGTGCCCTGCATCAGAACCTTGTCCCCTGAGCTCGGCAGCTGGCTGTCCCAGCCCATTGCACCATGTCCCATCTGCTCTCCTCAGGGCTCTGCCTGGCCCAGGAGAAATTTTCCTGTTTGTAAGGGAAGAATGGAAGAGCCTGAGCAGGTTTCCTGAACAACAAACCCCACTCAGGAACCACATGCTCAGTACAGGCTGCCTGGAATGATGGCACTTTTCTACAAGGGACAGTGTGACCAGACATGGTGTCTGTAAGCAGAATTCTCTGAGTCTTTCAGCTGCTGGGGCCATCCTCACCTTTAACCCCTCTCTTGAATGCAAACAGATGTTCCCAGATGTGTTAAGCAGCATTTGCTCAATGTTTCTACGAACCTTTTGTATTCCTCATGGAACAAAGGGGCTTTTTTGACCCTGAGAGGGCAACATGGAAGCAAGGAGTCAATTGTGACGCTGGGGTCCCATGGAAGCAAGGGGCCATTGTGACACATTTGGGCCATGTGGATCCAGTGGTCCATGGTGACATTGTAGATCCAAGGAGACTGTGGCGACAGCACCAGAACCAAGGAGTCCATTGTGACACAGAGGGGCTGCGTGGAGCCAATGGTCCCTTGTTACACTGCCCATCCAAGGAGTCCATTTTGACACTAGGGAAGCTCATGGAACGAGGTAGGCCATTGTGACACCGCACAACTTCATGAATCCAAATTTCCATTGTGACACAGCAGGGCATCACAGGAACCAAGGAACCGGTGTTGCCAGTACGGAAACTCATGGAAGCAGGGGCCATTGTGGCACTGCAGAACCAGCACAGCTGTTGGACCTTCTCTCCTGCCCCTGCACAGCTCCTTGGGAGCCACGGCAGGAGCAGCACTCTGGGAGCCTCAGGAACACCCCTCTGGGATCCGTGGCACACGCTCCCAGGGTCTGGAATTCCAGTTACCAGCGAGGAAAAGATAATCCTGCTCTATCACAGCTACAGCTGGTCTGAAGCTGCACAGATAAATCTGGCCATAACAGAAACTCAATTTGGCTAGCCTAGTTCATTATAGAATAGAAGTAAACAAGTCTCCAGGTAAAGTAATGAAAGGTTGAATTCAAACTCAAAGAGGGGACCCCTGCCAATCCCATTCAACCCTGAATGCAGAGATATCATTGTCCAGGGAGCTGGGCTGTGATGAGATCTCCACCAATTGTGTATTCAAGCACGGGAATTTTGAACCTCTTATAAAGGGGGGGGGGGGTCAATGCACAACAGTAAACTGGCTGTTGTCGCATGATCTCTGGTGTGTTCTGTGTTCTGTCGTGTGCCTGTCTCCAAAACTGTGACCCTAACATAAGACTGCCCTTGAAGGCAAATCTCTTGAGAAGAGGCTAAAAGCCAAGTGGAGCAAGATCTTACAGTGTGTGGTGGTTTGTAAAGATTTCCTGATATTTTTCTCTGCCAGAGCTGGGCAGCTTCCTTTGGACATGACAAGGACCAATTGACACCTTGTTACATCAATGAGAAGTTTATGGATCCTTGTGAAACACACGTGCCAAGACGAAAAACCCCAGGAAAGCTCTCTTTCCCATCCAGTCGCAGTTGAGGTAACACCGGCCCAGACCCCTCCAGAAGGCCCAGGCCGGGCCTGGCAGGGCCGGGGGGCTCTGGTGCAGGGCTCGGGAAGCTGCCGGACACCAATTCCAACCAGGGCCCCGATAGAAAGGGGGAGGGGAGGCCCACTAAGATCCTAGTCCCTCCCCCCAGCACGGCCAGGGAGCCCACGGCTCGGCTGAATATCGAGCCGGCCTTAAACCCTGCCCTGCCGCCAGCCTGAGCCGAGCCAGGGGGTCCGTGGGGCCCCCAGGACAGCAGCTCCAGGTGACTGGGCCCCCCCTCATCGCGGTGCCCGCACGCCTGGGGGAGAGACAGCTGGGCCCGCTTCCACAGGGTCCTTCCCGCTTTGGCCTGCTGGGCAGGGGGAAGAAAAGACCATCAGCCCCAGCGCCCCTGAAAGACTCTTTATTGTAAATAGTTCCGGCTGCCACCTGGAAGAGATCACAGGACCATCCTCTGCACAGGCAAGATATTAACTCTTTCAGTGCCCAGAACGAGACTTGCAGACACTTTGTTCTCTCTCCTGAGTGAAAAAAGGACCAAGATGAAGATACGCACAGAAACAGCATGAAAACACCAAGGTCAGACAAAAGTAAGAGTCAAGTCCCAGATGAGGGAAAGAAAAGAGTTGTGGTCTAAATTTTTTTTGTTTTATGCTATGGAGAAGAGATTCTTGTTTCCTTATAACACATACAGATATATTACGGTGTGAATGTAACTGTTTTAACTGTAGATATGAGCAGAGGCATTGGTACCAGAGTAAGCAAATATTAAAATAATTGTGATCCTATAAGTTTGAGTAGAGAGGAGATGAAAATCCCTGTGGCCCCTCAGGAAAAAAAAAAAGGAAGACCTCTATTTTCAAAGATGAAGAGAGCTTTTGTTTGAACTGTTATAATCCTTAAAGTGTGGCTCATAAGTTAAAATGGTCCTCAATAATGCCTGTGGGAAAACTGTCAGGCGAGGAAGGAATTTTTACATAGTGATCAGATTTCCATTTCCCCAGGGGGCTGATCACTGGGACATCGAAGCCATGAGAAAACTGTTTCTTGCAGAGAAATCTCCATAGACTGAAGAGAGAAGCCTCCTCTCCCAAGTGAATTGGTGAAAGATTTTTTTTAAAAAAGATGGTAAACTGACTGGTTTTCTGTATATTGTTACTGTGAAAGAAAAAAGTGGGGGGGGGGGAGGGAGAAGGGTTCTAAAAGTTTGATTCTGAGTTTTATTCTTTTTGCTTACAGTTTCTAGTAAGAAAGTTATTCTTTGTACCATTTGAAGTTGAGCCTGTTTTGCCTTCCTCCTAATCCTATCTCACAGCAGGGAAATTTCAAATTGGCAAACCAAAACTACTAGACAGTGACATTTCACTGCCAGACTTCATAACTTCATCCATGGTTGTTGTAGCTCATGGATTGGGGATTAAATCAGGGGAGTGTCTTTGGTGGGAGCTGCCCTGGGTCAAGAGAGACCCTATGAGGAAAACAGAGCAGGCAAAGAGAGGCAGAAGAGAAAGGAGGACACAAACACAATCAGCTGAGAAGGTGGCACTGAAAACAGAACTGGAACTGACTGAAAATGAATGGGACAGAAATAAAAAATTCAGAATGTTTTATTTACTATCAAAATACATCCCACCCACCCAGCCCCACACAATCCTGATCCTACCTCTCCTGATCCTTCCCTCTTCTCTCAATCTTCTTCCTATTCCATCTCACCCTGGAGGCTGGGGAATAGTGTAATTTTGGGGTGGTATTAAGTTTTATTGTGGGAACAAGCCATTTTGAGGTGGGATTGGGCCCATTTTGGGGCAAAATTGAGTTGTTTTCAGTAGGATTGAGTCATTTTGAGGAAGATCGATCCATCTTGGCTTTTGGAGTGCAAAGAGATGGAGAACACTGCCCCAAATCCCCCAAGAACCCACAAATCCTCCAGAATATGTCCCCAACACGTAAATTCCCCCTCAAATTGTGGCTGTCAGGCCCAGGAAAACCTCTTGTGAGGATTTTCCCAGTCCAACTTTCTCAGGCTCAGCCAGGGCTCTTTCCCAAAGCTAGCTGCTTTTCTCTAATGTAAACATAAGAGAAGAATTGAAAACAAAGATAAACACCTGCTAGATATGTGAAAAAAGCCTGGAAAAGTGGTGTTACTTTCTCTGGAAGAGAAAGTTTTGTTCTTGAGTTGATGTCCTGAGTGTATTTAAGCAAGGTGTGTTAGAATGAAGTTGTCTCTATCCTATCTTGAGAGAGATCATGTAGCTGTGTGTCTTACTACTGCTGCTCAAAGGGTTCATCCCCTAACACACAGACACATCAAATACCTCTGAAATTGTGGGAATTTAGAAATCCCTGGTCAATTTTGTTCTTTTTAGACCTGTTTCAGCTCTTTTAAGGGATAAAAATGAATCCGAAGGAAATTAAAGTCAAAAGAAAAGCATAACCAGCCAGGCATCTTTCCAACATGGATCACGGGACTATGGGTCACCAGGTCTCTGCCACACGTGAGTCCTCTGATTGAGGATGGAGATGAGCAGAGGATGCAGCTCTTCCTGCACTCAGGGCACTCCCCAGGCTTCCCTTACCAGTGTCTCCGTTGGTTTAGGCTCAAGGCTGAGCTGTTGGAGAAGCTCTTCCCAGGCTCGGGACACTCACAGGGCCTCTCTCCAGTGTGGATGATGAGGGTGGAGTTGTGCTTGCAGCCCTTCCCACAGTCAGGGCAGCGCAAGGGTCTCTCTTCAGCTTGAATCCACTGGTGCAGGAAGAGACGGGAGCTGGTATGAAACCTCGTCCAACACTCAGAACACTCACAGGGCCGTTCCCCAGTGTGGGTCATCTCTTGGAAGATTAGATGGTAGCACATGCTAAAGCTCTTCCTATGTTCCCCACACTTGTGGGACTTCTCCCCATCATGAAGCTGCTCAGGGAGCACCAAGTCCGAGATGTGGCTGAAACCCTGGACACCTTCCTGGCACAGGGCAGGTCCTTCCTCCTCGGAGAACCTTGGTCTAGATTTGCAGCCCCTCCTGGTGCGAGATCTTGAGGGCTTTTCCTCCCCATTGGATTCCTGCACCATGGAGCAGCTCCAAACGGCCTCTTCCACGAGGTTCTGCTATAGGGCATTTGTACTCCCTGCTCTCCATTCTCAGCTCCTTGTCTGGGGCAGGAAGGACAAGCAGAGGATGGGATTTGCCTCCGTGCCAGAGGGAAGGGCAAAGAGATCCCCCCAGNAAGAGTCTCGATATTTAGCAAAATTTAGATTGCTTTATTTGATATAGACAGAGCAAGCAGTGCGCTGGGGGAACGTGAGGGATCACCACCCAATCTACACCCCGCCAAACTTGGTGTGCAACTCCTTTTTGTAGTATGGTCTCCCGTCCTAATCAATAATTTTTGTGTTTTTTTTGCTGTCCCGATTTTGCCGGGTAAGCAATGGTGGTCGAATAAATATCCTTACACAGATTCACCAGACCTCCAGGCCATAGAATAAACATCCTTATACAAATTCACCAGGCCTGCAGGTGATAATCAATCACAGATAACCATCTGGTTCTGGTAGATAACCTCCAGAGAAGTTTTGGAGGTCTGGCTCTTGAGATAAACAAAGGCAGGAAGGGCTATTGCAAAGTCTGATTTTGCAAGCTGGTAGCTGATACAACTTATTTGGAAAACATAACATAACATAATATTACATGACATAATATAACCGAACATAATATAATGTAACAAGGTCATTTTAAACATAATGATTTTATCATATAATTTCCTTTATCTAGTGTCCATGCTTCACTTCAGAACTTGGTATTCTGGTTTATACAAACCCCAATGCTTCTGTGATTGACACAAATCTTTTATCAATTATCACAAACTCAATGCGCTCAGCCCTTGTTTTCCTCCCCAGACCAGGAATCTTGGCCCCAAGGAGGAGGAGGAGGCCATGAGGACGAGGAAGATGGCCTGGGAGCCGCAGGCAGGTGAGGAGGAAGTCCCTGCACCTTTCCCCTCTGTCCTGCTCCAGTCTCCCAGCCCAGCATGGCCCCGGCTGCAGGACAACCCCGCTGCCGACGCCGTCCTGCCGGGGCCGCGCTGGGGGGATCTCCTTGCCCTTCCCTCTGGCACGGAGGCAAATCCCATCCTCTGCTTGTTCTTCCAGCCCCAGACAAGGAGCTAAGGATGGAGAGCAGGGAGTACAAATGCCCTATAGCAGAACCTCGTGGAAGAGGCCGTTTGGAGCTGCTCCATGGTGCAGGAATCCAATGGGGAGAAGAAGCCCTTCAGATCCCGCACCAGGAGGGACTCCAAACCCAGCCCTCTGTTTTCCAAGGAGGAAAGAGCCAGGGTGGGCCAGGAAGGTGGTCAGAGATCCAGCTGCAGCTCGGACCTGGTGGCTCCTGAGCAGCTTCATGGCAGGGAGAAGCCCTACAAGTGCTTGGAAAGTGAGAAGAGTTTCAGCCATTGCTCCAGCCTCGACAACCACTTTCGGATGCACACGGGGGAGCGGCCCTATGAGTCTGGGCAATGTGGGAAGAGGTACAGGCATGGCTCCCACCTCCTCCAGCACCAGTGGGTGCACACCGGGAAACGGCCCTACTAAGTGCTCGGAATGTGAGAAGAGCTTCATCTCAAGCTCCAGCCTCCACCACCACTTTCAGATACACACAGGGGAACGGCCCTACAACTGTGGGGAATGTGGGAAGAGCTTCAGAGACAGCTTTGGCCTCCTCAGCCACCAGCGCGTGCACACCGGGGAATGGCCCTACATGTGCTTGGAATGTGGGAAGAGCTTCATTGCTAGGTCCAATCTCACCTCCCACCAGAAGGCCCACACTGGGGAATTGCCCTATGAGTGTTCTGAGTGTGGGAAAAAGGCTTGGAGCACTTCAGATCCCCGCAAGCACCAGCGCACTCACACAGGGGAGAGGCCCTACAGGTGTCCTGAGTGTGGGAAGAGCTTTTCCAGGAGCTCTGTCTTAACCAGACATCAACAGAGCCACCGCTAAGTGAAGCCCTGTCAGGGCCCCGACTGCAGGAAAGGCTTTGTCTGCTGCTCCAACTCCATCCCCCAT
>VXBI01011156.1:0-10147 GCA_013397375.1 Toxostoma redivivum
GGGGGAGGGACTGCTTAAATCTGCATTTCTAGAGGACACCCCTTCAGAGGTTTCCTCCCAAAATTTGCCCTAAACCAGGACCCCCCCCCCCCCCACCCCCCANGGAAAATACCGGCTCATGACATGGGATCTAAGATGGTGCCGGCATCGGTCTTGGGAAAAGAAAACCAAACAGGAGCGTCATGCAGCAGTTCAGGCAACAGATGAAAATTTGGTGACTCTCTGGCATCAACCTCCTCTTCATAGCAGATGAAGAAGCTGGGCTGGAGCCTCTGGGTAAGCTTTCTCTCCCTGGCTTGGCTTTCCTGAGGTTTGGGGCCAAAATGGAGCGGCCCCTCTCCCACCAATTCTGAGCAACCCCTCTCCTGCAGGTCCTGTTTTCTCTGGTCTCGGACTAACAAGCTGCCCAGTTCACCTCAAAAAGTTGCTAAAGGATTGCTGCCGCAGCTTCTCCAAGGCCAGGGAAGGGAAAAGCTTCTTGCCTGGGCTAACAAAACCAAGCTAGCCAAGCAAAACCCAGACCACACTGCACCCTGGGAAGTGAGGCTTTGAAAAAGCCTGCCAAAGAGTCCAAGGCTCCCCTCTCCCCTGACCACACCTTAAAGATACAGCAACCAGTTTTGGGCATAAAGTGGAGGATCAGGGAATAGACTACCATCATAAATCACCCCAAGACAAGTTACCTTACTGATTAGCATAAATAATAAAAAAAAGGATGGTCTCCATCTTGTGGGTTGAGCTTGTTAATGTGTGTCCCGGTTTGAGACAAATATAGGAGAAAATGCCCCGAAAGGGTGTCACCTCTAATGAAGGTTTAGTAGCCCCTTCCCCATGAGTTTGAAAGGAAATCCTTTGGAGAAAGTGGAAAAAAACTGTTTATTTAACAAGCAGAGTACTCATAAGCATAAAAAAAAAAGAAAAATGCTAAATAATAAAACCTCTCTCTGAAAGAAAAGCTGGTAAATCAGAGAGTCCTTTCTGTGGGTGTGGCTTGGCTTTCTCTCTCCAGTGCTGGGATGCAGCATGGACCCTCCAGGCCACGGCATGAGCAGGGGCCCCTGACGATTGTGTTCCGTACTGGAGAAGAGCTGAACAGTTCCAGAAGAAGAAGCCACAGTCCTGGGAAAACTTTAGCCTCAGCTGACAGATGAGAAACTAGCTGAAAAAGCACAGCTCCCTCTGTCTGCGCTGCAGACAACACAGGAGACTGCAGCTGCAGTGAACTTTGAGAAGGATATAAGAAAACTGCATCAAAAGCATTCCATCACTTCTCCCCCCTTTGCGCTTAAAGGCACGGGACTCGTATCTGGAATAAAGCAGATGGTAGAGGATACAATACAGCATCATAAAGTCACCCTAGGACAATGTGTGAACCAAATTTGCTTCATGCTGGCAATGACTGATCCTGAAAGAGGGATAAACTATCCTTCAATTGTTAACTTGATCCTCTGTGGGGGTGTGCTGTCATCATTCCCGATATCATTCCTGGAGAAAAAAAAAAAAANGGCTGGGCCCTTACAATTCTAACCCAGCCTCAGCATGGCCTTAAAAATCTCTTTATTGTAAATAACTCCGGCCGCCCGACCTGGAAAAAAATCACAGAACCGTCTGCTGCCCAAAGTATTAACTCTTTCACTGCCCAGAATAAGACTTTGCAAATACTTTGTTCTCTTTCCTAAGTAAAAGAGAAAAAGCCAAAATGATAATACACACAAAAACAACATAAAAACACCAAAGTCAAACAGAAGGAAGAGTCAGGTCCCAGATGAGGGAAGGAAAAAAGTCATGGACTAAAATTTTTCTTTTTTTATGCTATGAAGAAAAGACTCTTGTTTCCCTATAACACATAAAAATATATTATGGGGTAAATTGAATGTTCTAACTGTAAATATAAGCAAAAACAGTAGTGTTAGAGTAAGCAGATGTTAAAATAGCTATAATTCTCTAAGTTTAAATAGTAAAAAAATAAAAACCCTTGCTGCTCCCCAGGGAAGAAGAAGAAGAAAAAAACAAACTCTGTTTTTCAAAGATAAAGAAAACTTTTGTTTAAACTGTTATAATGGTTAAAGTGTGCCTCATAAGTTAATATAATCCTCAGTAATGGTTGTGAAAAAACTGTTAGTCGAAGAAAGGATTTTTACATAGTAATCAGATTTCCATTCTCCCAGGCAACTAATCGCTGTCACATCAAAGCCACAAAAAACACGTTTTTTTTGATTAAAAATCTCCATAGACTGAAGAAAAAAGTCTCCTCTCCCAAGTAAATTCGTAAAAAACTTTTAAAAAATAATAGTAAACTGACTGATTAGTTTTCTGTACATTATCAGTGTAAAAAAAAAAAAAGTATGTTGGAAAAAAAAAAGTGTCCTAAGAATTTTATTCTAAGTTTTGTTCTTTTTCCTTATAGTTCCCAGTAACAAAATTCTTCTTTATACCATTTAAAGTTAAGCCTGTTTTGCTTTCCTCCTAATCCTATCTCAAAGCAGGGAAATTTTAAATTAGCAAACCAAAATCACTACAAAGTATCAGAGGGGTTCGTCTGGACAGGTTACCTCTTAGTGCCTCAAATTGTTTAGCAGCTCAGATTAATGACAAGAGTCCTTTTTCCCAACTCAGACTATCTCTGTTCTGTCTCTTTAAATGCAGTTGAGCTGAATAATGATGATATCTTTAGTCTGTCAGAGGCCAGTTTGGCCTCGAAATTCCTCAGGTGGAATCTCGACTTCTACTTAATGTACTTGCTGTACTGCTATTGCTGCTTTTCCCACCTTTTTGGGTGGATCCCTGCTGCAATTAGTTGCCCTTCACAAGTGAGATGCTCACTGAATTTGAGTTATCAGTTCTGCAAAATATAGCACAGCAGTGGTTAAAGGTGTAGTATTGGCATTCAATTCCCTGTAATAAACTGTAAGCCATGACTGTCTGTTCAACTCTTTCACCAGACAGACAGGAGAATTAGAAGGGGAGTGTGAGTGAGTGATAATACCTATTTTCTCCAAATCTGTCACCACCCCATCAATGCCCAAGCACACAGCTGCTTTTATTGGAGCTGTTTGGTTTGCAGTATTGGGTACTGCAGCTGTTAATTGGACAGAATTTCAGCAATTCCACTCCAAGACACAGCAAAATCCAACACTGATACACCAACAATCCTTGAATCAGGGAGGGCAGGCACTGTAGTATCTGGACTCCTTTTAGGGTTTGACTTAACGTTCAAACCGAAGGACCACACATTGCTGTCAAGCAGTCAAGAAGACACCAGATTTGATCATTCAGAACATTGAAACCCACAATATTTTCATTGTGATCTTTGCAAAGCAAGTAGCTGGCACCCACTTCTCACGCAGAAGCCATAAATTAACCTTAGCAGCGTGGCAGATAACACTTGCTCCGTTTACTCCAGTGGTTTTAACTCTTTGCCATCGGAGTCATACACAGCTTCTTGGCATCCTGCTGCGCTAAAATGGAGTGTTCTGCTCCCGTATCTTTTAAAAATTGTCGCTGGTGGATTTTTGGGGTCTTTGTGTGATCCCCAGACTGCTTCCGCAGCCCTCAGCAACACGGCACATTTCCAAGTCTTGCCCAGATAGACTTTGGCTTGTAAAGTGCCTTCAAGCCAGCAGAATGAAGAGATCAGAATAGAAGAGAGGCACAAATCCATAGCTTTAATGCATGAAGGTATCCAGTACAGAATATTGTTATGGTTTAGATTTGCCAATTTAAATATACTTATTTTCTGTTGTGAGACAGAACCAGGAGCAGAAGCAAGGCAGGCCTAAAACTTAAAAGGATATAAAAAGAAATTTATTAACTACACAAAGAAGGAAGAAAAACAAATTCAGAATAAGATTTTTAGACCACTTCTTCCTTCCCTCTCCTAACCTTCATAACAACAAAATAAACATATAAAAAGCTACTTTAGTCAGTTTTCAACTTAAATAGTCTCTTTTTTTAGTTTATTTTGGAGAGAGAAGTTTCCTTTTGTTAGGCTATAGGGATTTTTTTTTCACAAGGAGGAAGAAAACAGTCCTCTTGTGGTTTCATTTTCACGCTTTTGCATTCGCCCCGGAAAAAAACTTGCAAAGTTTTGAAGCTCCTCCCATCTTCACAGCTTTCCCAAAGCTGTGACTATGGGCCATGTAAAAACTTATGGGGTATTACTTTTAAGAATGAATTGTTTTAAAACAAAAGGTTTTTTTTCATCTTTTTTTTTTTTCTGGTCATGCTTCATCTTCAGAAAACTGAGATCCCCGTCTTTCCTTAGGGCAGATTTTTAACACAGGTACTTTTAGTTACATGATTTATTAAATGGAACATTTCCAACTCCCCCCATGTCTTTTCTTCATGGTTTATAGGAATATTCAGTTCATCAGTTCATCCCTACAATGTACAAAAGGATTTTTCAGCCACCTTCACAGCATGTCTTCATTTTTCTTCCATCTAAAATAACTTAGCTCTTGCTTCACTGACCTCAGAGTATCTCCTTCTTCCCTTCTCACTCCAGGAAGGATTGAAAAGTCTGCAAGTCTTATTTGAGCATTGAAGGAGTTAAGATTTTGTACAGAGAAAAGAAAGAAAAAAACCCCTAAGGCTAAAATGCTGGAGTTTTGCTAGGATCTCAGAAAAAAACTGGTTACGCTGAAAAAGGAGAGAGGGAGGGGAAAGCGGCTGGGATCTTAAATCAGCCTGAGTCCATGGCCTCCCTCCTCTCTGCCGTGCCATGCCAGCTTCCCAGATAGGGGGCCCGGCCCTGCCCCCTCCGCCAGGCCCGCAGGTCTGCAGTGGAGGCAGGCCAGGCTCTTTACCTGCACCGCTGCCGGAAAAGTAAGAGAGTAAGTTCTGGTTACCTCTTCGGAAATGTGTGTTCACGAAGTGAACTAACTTTCTCCAATTGGATTTTCAGGCTGTCAATAACTAAGCCAGCCTTTAATTGGTCCCAATCAACTCACGGAGGAGGTTTTCTCATAGAGGAAAACTTCTGAGTCTGTCCTTCCCATGTCAAACTACCACACATATTCAGCGGTTAGGATTTCTAAGGGGTTTTTATATCTTTTGGGGGTTTAATATTTTGCACCAATTACCAAGGGGATTCTAAATGCTAACCAATCCATGAAGGATTTTACATTTAAAACTAGCCTATTAATGCTAAAAGAAAATTAATCACTAATATTACAGAAAGATAACACAGAGGGTCCACTAATGGGGGTTTGCATTCCTTTTGGTATTAGTCACTAAGCAAGCAGTTTCTTATCTTTTAAGGTATAGTTTTTCATGGGGCCCGTTCTAGGGACACAGAGAGGTTTCCTGCTTTGGGAATGTTTTCTGCTGCCTCCACAAAAAATGTTATTAATGGTTGACAAGAATTAACTGGAATCCAAATATTTGGGCGATTACGTATGCATTGATGGGACTCCACGTGCTGGATTTTAGTATCACCTGGTTTATGGCCATAATGCTCTTGTAAATCAGCTGCCTGAATCGGAATCTGTACAATGCTGGGTGAATTGGCAGCTTGCTTAAGTATCACCTCTACTTTTTCTTGTAATTTTTGTTTTTTTTCTCATTTCCTTCCTCTAACTTTCTGCAACTGCTAAATTTTCAGTAATAGTAGTAATTCAACAGCCTTCCTCCCTTCTGTTTCCTCTCTCAGATCTTGTTTCTCTCTGCTATGCTTTTCCCTAACCAAATTCTCCAATAACTGTCTTTCCTTACACTCTGCCAAAGCAAGTAGAATATTAAGATGAATATTCTCAGTCATAAGTTTATCAACTTGGATTCTCAGTTTTCTCCTGTCTCCTTCTCAGAAGCCAATGATGACTTTAATATCAAGTTTTCTGTCAGTCTTATTTTTTGTGAGCCTCCTTAAATGTTTCTAACTGCCATCCCTCAGCTATCTTACTGAGTACAGGTGAATCATGGTTTTAAAGAGTTAAGATTTTTGCTAAGGGTAGAAGATGGAAGTTAGGTAGGTAAATGGTAGGTTAATAATTACTAGATGCTTAAGCTAGAGCTAATTGATATAATTATCTGCTATTATGAACCTGCGTATAGAAGAATGTAAAATAAGTGAAACATTAATCATGAAGCACATGGCCTTGGATCGTGCCAGAGGGTCACCAAGACCTGATGAAGACTCTCCTGACTTCATCCTTTGAGACCACTTTCGAGACCACCGACCCAATTCAAGAGAAGAACTGGGCATGCGTGAAGGACTAATAGCCTAATTTTAATATGGAATGGGGATGGGAGGTGCTGGGGTTATGCATATGTATTGTATGTAAGATCTTGGGGAATAAATAGATGTCAAAGAACCTTGTTCAGGGTGGTCACGCCTTTCGGAGGTGACTCCCGTGCCACCCGCTGGTGAATAAACATACCACTTTCTAACTTTAATTAGTTAGAGGGTCTTTGTCCGTGATTATACCGGTTTTTAACGATTCACAGAGATAGTTGTTTCCCAACTCACAATTAACAACATTAGCCTGTGTAACCATAGGATTGATAGGTCTCTCACAACACCGCTGTGGAGTTCTAATTCCATATCAATCTGTTTAGGCTGCTTGTGACAAGGGAGTCAAACTTTCCTGCTCCCCACTCACCATACTCCCTTCTCAAGAACAGCAGTAGATAACTTATCCATTACTTCCCGAGAAATTCCCTTCTGCAAACCTTCTGCCAACAACACATTCTGTTGGGCACTAGGACCCTGCTGCTCCCTTTTGAGCAGTCTGCTTCCCTGCTTCGATTCCAATCTCCTGATTGCTATCCTCTGTTTACTAACCGTTCTGGTAAAATAGATCCTTCTGCCATAGCTAATTAGCTTGGGAGCTATGTCTCCCCATGTTAATGGTCTTTCCTGGATCCTTTAAATAGCTCCTTTTCCTCCCTGCAGGGTTAGCCCTCCCCTCAAGCCATCATGTATTTCTGCTGCATAATGTTTTAATTCGACTGTGTTGAAAGTTAGGATTTTTTCCTTTTTTTTTTCTTTCTCTCAGGGAATTTTGTCGAATTTGTTGCATAAGAGATGATAACGACCGGTACTTAAGAGACAAAAGAAGTGGCCAAGGAGGAGGAAGGGTGCAGCTGGCTACTCTCTTAGCTGGGTTTATTTTTCCTTGGGAAGGGCAGAGATACCTTGAGATTTGGGGTAGGAGGTGAGGGGCTGGGCTCAGCTCTGAGCTCATTCTCTCGCTCTCGGATCGGAGGCGAACAGTCGAGCCGCTGCTCCCGCAGGGAGAATTCGCTGCCAACGCTCAGTCCAGCCCGTACTGCTTCTTCCTTACCGTAAGTGAGCCTTTGCTCGTAAGGGCAGCCATTTAACTGGGACCTTATTAACAGCTGATATGACTAGAAAGGACCTTCACCATCTACTCAGGTGCCTCAGGGGACAACCCGGGACTCCGATCCCCTCCCCCTTCCCTGAAAAACTGTCTTCACGCTGCATGCAGCTGCCGCTGCCCAGCCCCGCTATTTTCTGCTGCTGCCTCTGGCTTTTTCACTATACTATAACCTAACACCCCATGCCTGCTGGGACATCTTGTGGCTTCTGCTATGGCTCAGGAGTTTCTGCTGCATTTTTGTTTGCTACCCTGGGTGTGCCAGCCTCTGCGGTTCCAGTTGCCGCTCAGAGGTTCCTGCTACAAGCTCATTTCCCTATTTGGAGGGGCACTGAGTTTGTAAAGGAAGGCCCTTTTCTATCTCTTCCACCAGCTTACCCCCCATTACTGTGTGGAGAGAGATGGCTGAGCTCACGTCACAGCCCCCCCTGCAGCCACAGGGGAATCATGGCACCTTCTCTGCCTGGCCAGGAGCCAACACTGCCCCTGCCGGCTGTGACCATTACTACACCAAAGGGGAAAGTGCTTGACAGCTGAGACAAGGCTATACATATATATCGGAATCTGTTTTGGTTTCTTCTCTGAGATGCGTAAAAGTTCTTGTCTGGGAGTTTGTGTGTCCGAGGTGAAATAAATCTGAGCTCTTTTGTTTTCGGTCTCAAAGTTGTTTATTATTTTCTTATCTGTAATATTTTCTCTCAGCCCAGTCGAGGTCTGTCTTGCAGGGCAGCCATGGCACACTCTCTCTCCTTCAGGGCGATGTTATCTTTTTATACTAAAAACTACGTACATTATGTTTACAATTATTTCCCAGTTACTATCATCTATATTAGACAGTGAACTTCTACTCTAAACCAATCCAAAAGTGCCAACTCCACAATAGAAAATGGAGATGAAGAAGAACAAAGACCAAACACGTGCTTTTTCCTCCATCTTGTGTTCTAAAATTCCCATTCCCAAAAATCCTAAAATCTATATTTTTACTTTGTGATAACACTGCTTAAACTTCTGTGACTTTTAGGTTCTCATATAAAGTTGGTAATTTTTCCAAGGGCTATAATCAAACCCACAGATGTTTTGGGCATCATTCCAGGGTCTCAGAGCCCCCGGACCAGGGTCTCAGCAACTCTGGACTCCCAAAGGGATGTCCTAGACTCCGACATATATATATCTCTATATAAATATATTCTAGTAAAGAACTGTTATTTCATTTTCTCATATCCTTGCCTGAAAGCCCCGTAATTTCAAAGTTATAATGATTTGGAGGGAAGGGGATCACATTTTCTATTCCAAGGGAGGTTCCCACCTTCCTTGGCAGACACCTGTCTTTTAAACCAAGACAGATTGGCAAACCTCTAATCATGGGAGCCATCATATTTGGAGAGGCAATCAGCAACATAGGTAAGGGATGTCCCAGAACCAACCATCTATTATTCATTAATTGCAAACCTGCTGCCTTCTGTACACTCTCCATCACATGATCTCTAGTTAGCGTCTCAATCCTAAGGGGATCACCCCTCTCCAATGGATCCAAATCTCCTGTCCAATAGGCAGCCCTCTGAGTTAAAGACCATGATTCTCTCTGGTCATCCACTGATAAAAAAACTCTTGGGCCTCAGAATCCTTGGGCCTCTGCCTCAGGCAACATGATTTGATCACCACCTGTTAGAGTCACTCTCCAAATATATTCTATTTCTGATTCCCATAAAAGTCTGCTGTACTTTTTCTGAAACTTTGCTATCTCATCCACCATATATAGCACCCTTTTAGTATCAGTTTGCAGACCCTGACCGTCATCAAAGGTTTCAGCTTTAATTAGGGGTCGTAATGTTACTTCATCAGATGATGATAATGCGAATGGTGTCACTTTTTGTGAGACCCATTATCTTCTAACTCCTTCATTGAATACAAAGTCAGAATTGTGCGACCATATTCCTGCAAATGGTCCAGATTCTAAAACCTGCAATTTGTCCCGTAAGATTTTTTTCTCTCTCCTACTTATCCCAAAGCCTTGCCTGAAGCTTCCTAATATGGTCACACTTGGCAGCAAGGAATGCCTCCACCTGCAGCTTACTCTCCTTTTCACAATCACACTGAGCTGCAAGCATTCTCTCTGCCTGAAGCCTCTCATCATGTTCAGTAGTAAATGCGTCTTCCTGCAGCATTGCTCTCCCTTTCGTGATTGTGGTCATCAACAAGCAGCTTCGTCATTTGCTTGTTGGCATACCTCTCCTTTTGGGCAGTGGTTAAAGCGGCCCCCAAAATTGCACACAAAATTGCTTTGCCTTTCCCCTTCCATACCTTTTGTTCACTTAACACTACATTTATCTGTTTAACCATAGCCTCAGGGTTATACCAATTTCCATTTACCCATTCCATGCCTGGAGGAGTCAGGCAGATCACTCAACATTTCCAAAATCGAGGGCCAAACACTGACATTTCCTGAATAGTTTTGGCCTGCACCTGCTCACATCCCTCCTGGCTGTTAACAGTCAATGGATCACTTCCCAACACTCCCTGCCCAGAATTCACAGGTAGAGTGGTGATACCCCAAAGGGTCCCCTTTGACCATGGTATCCTGTCAGTGACACCAAAAATGTGATGACCCTTGCTTAAGGGGAAGGAAGCACCTAAGATTCACAGATGCTCTTTGGTCAAAAGGAGCGTCAAAAGTTAGAGGATCCACAAGCAATCAGAAAGTTTTATTAGGTATCTTAGTCCCTGACCTACTGTCAGATGTGGGATGCTGTTCTCTGACCTGAAGTGCCTTTGACAAAAGTACATGTCCCTCTGTCCTAGTTTAGGGCAAA
>VXBI01011157.1:238-177771 GCA_013397375.1 Toxostoma redivivum
TCCCAGCCCATCCCATCCGATCCCAGCTCATCCCAGCGGGTCCCAGCCGATCCAATCCGATCCCAGCCCATCCCATCCTGGTCGGTCCCGGCTCCATCCCGCAGCCCCGGGCTCAGTTGCTGCCGTGCCCCCAGGCTCCCGCTGCTCGCCGCCGCTCGCCAGCTCGCCCAGGACATCGCCGAGAAGATCCAGGAGCGGAACCGCTGCCAGCGGAGCGGGGAGAGCTCGGCCAAGGTGCCCCGGCAGGGAGGGGGTCGGCGGGGCTTGGGGCCGGGGACGGACTGNTTCGGCGGGGCTTGGGTCCGGGCACGGACTGGGTTTGGGTGTGCCGGGGCCGACGGGACCGGGAGGGCGGAATTCCCGGGATGCGGGCCCGGGGAGGTGCAGGAGCCGCGGCAGGGGCGGGTCGGGGCCGGGGCTGTGTCGCTGTCGCCGGGGAAGGTTGTGTTCTACGGCAGGAGCCCAGCGCCGGTGTCTGTCCCTTGATGTGTCTGTAAAGGAACGAGAACGCCATCTGGGAATGAGCAGTGGCTTCGCGGTGTCACAAAGGTCATTTGGGTTTGGCAGCGGTGAATCTCTGCGTGCAGCAGGGCTGGCTTAGGGGAGGAGCTGTGGCGGTGCTGGGCACACCCCGCTGTCTGCCGCGGGCCGGCTCTGCCGGCATGGAGCTGCTCCAGAGCTCAGGGATGCTGGCATGGAGCTGTCCCAGAACTCGGGGATTTTGGGATGCTGGGATGGAGCTGTCCCAGAGCTCAGGGACGCTGAGATGCTGGGATGGAGCTCGGCCAGAGTTCAGGGATGCTGGGATGGAGCTGTCCCAGAGCTCAGGGGTGCTGGGCTGGAGCTATCCCAGAACTCAGGAATTTTAGGGTACTGGAATGGAGCTGTCCAGAGCTCAGGGATTTTGGGATGCTGGGATGGAGCTGTCCCACAGCTCAGGTACGCTGGGATGCTGGGATGGAGCTGTCCCAGAGCTCAGGGATGCTGGGATGTTGGGATGGAGCTGTCCCAGAGCTTAGGGATTTTGGGATGCTAGGATGGAGCTGTCCCACAGCTCAGGGACGCTGGGATGTTGGGCTGGAGCTGTCCCAGAGCTCAGGGATGCTGGGATGTTGGGCTGGAGCTGTCCCAGAGCTCAGGGATTTTGGGATGTTGGGATGCTGGGATGGAGCTGTCCCAGAGCTCAGGGACGCTGGGATGCTCAGCAGCTGCTCTGTGCCCTCTCTCTGTGGACAGGGAGGAGATGTTCCTCCCCCAGGGCTGGCTCCTCCTTTTGCAGTGGCTGCAGAGCAGAGGGAATAGGAACTTTGCAGCCTTGTTTTAGCATTTCTAACAAAATACAAGCCTAGACTTAAATAGGAATGAGAAGCAGCAGTTGGAGCTTACCCAGGAATGTTGTGTTCTCCACATTTTCACACTTCCTGTTTAAGAAATAAAATAAAGTTAAGGTTTTCAGGATGCTGCTTTCCTTGGGGCTCCAAGCCTTGTCCTTTCCTTCAGGAGCAGCTTTGAGTCATTACTTGCTCCCTTGGCTGTGTTCAGATGAAAATTGCTGTAAGCCCTTGAGTTTATAGTAATTGGCATAATTAAAGCCCCAATGCTTTATCTCCCCACTCTCTATATCAGGGTTGTAATGCAGTGCCTGATCACTGAATCTGCTGGGCCACTCACTTTGCTGAGAGGCGTTCAAATCAAATGTCATTTTTGAAATGTTTCCTTGGAAGAAATTTTGAGGAAAAGTGTGTAGGCTGTGCACAATAATCAGTGCTGCTGAATGTCTGCCTCAGTTCAGCAGGAGTTCAGAAGGAGTTTCAGAAACCCCAAATCAGTGGGGTTTGAGAGCAGTATTTTCTCTGGCTTTAGAGTGTTTGGAGGTGCAGATTAAATTCCTGCTTTCAGGATGGTGAAGTATCAGAATTGTACAGATACACCTCAGCAACAGAAGACCAATAAAAGGATTGCTGCTCAATCTGTCTGTATTTATAGAGGGCAAAGTTCTCAACTGCCATCAGTGCCACCTCTGAGGAGTCCAAACCCCAAGGAAATGTGGGGCTGGTGTTGTTTGGAGCCTTTCTGGGGCTGGAACTCTCCGAGGTTGTGTTTTATGGAAACATTGCACGGGTGACTGACTTCTCCATAAAATCATTTGTCCCATGCCCTGTGTTTTCCAGCTCCTTTAATCCATTAAGAGGTAGAGAGGAATATTTGGCAGTGTTTGATTCTACTCTAAACAAGTTTCCAACAACGCGAGAGGTGTTTTCATAACAGAAGTGCCAGCTGAGAAATCCACGGCTGAGCAGTCGCGTGTCCTGTGCCTCCTGATGTAATGCAGGAAAATATCTTTGTAAAATATTGGCCTTTTAGGCAGAATGTAAACAGGTTTTTATTTTTATAGTACTTTGCAATTAGCATGCCTGACAAACTTCTTGCTTGTTGTTGAGCCAAAAATAGAGCAAAAAATTTAAAATGGAAAAACAAACTGAAGAAAAACTTTAATCCAGCACTTACCATCTGTGAACTCTGCTCTGTTAAGCTGATTTTAAAACTTCCATTGGCTTATTTTCTTTCTACTGTTCTTCTTTCTTAGTTTTCTGTGAAGGAGGTGAAATCTTTTGTTCTCTCACTGCAGTTTCTGGCCAGGTGGCTGCATTTGGTGCCTTTTTTGGCCGTGTCACCTTTGTGCTCTGTTGCTGTTCTGGGTCAGTCAAATGCAGCACTCTCCACCTGGAGCTGAGAACAAATGAGAAGACCTTTAATTACCTGATTGCAGAGGCTTCAGCATTCCCAAAATTGCTAATCCCCCATCCTGGTTGGGATCTGCTGCCGTGGTGGTGTTGTGCTGCTTTGGTCCAGGGGTGGATTTTGGCTGCCTCAGCCTGGGTGCAGGTGCTCTCTGTTGTATCTGGTGGTGTTTGAGAGCAAACCTCCCTGGGCACAGAAGTTTAATCTGAGGCTCTCCTGCTCCATCCAGTGCACACACCCAGGCAGGGTCTGGCAGCACTGCTGACAGCTGCTGCTGCCTCTGTGTCTCCAAGAAAGCAGGACTGAGAGTGAGAGCAGATATTCCTTTCTGTTCCTAGTTCCCCACAGATCAGCTGGGGTTGCTGCCCATTGTAAGCCACAGCTTGTAAACAAGAGGCACAGCAAATCTTAATTAGGACGACTTGCATTGTTAATTGCAGTTAGAGTGGTTTTTCTGCATAACTGGGATGAGAAGAAATAACATCTAAGGAGGAAAAACTCAAGAGGATAAATGTGAATTTGAGTTGGGAAGGGGTGGGGAGAAAGCAGGAGGATTCCTGCAAGTCTGGTGTTTGCTTTCATCAGGGAAGAATGACTGAATTACATTTTTACTGAGAACTGACACATCTAGGTCTTGGGCAGGTCAGTGGTGAAAAAGGACTGGGAGTCCTGGGTGCTGCTGAGAAGGGAAATGGAACAATCTGAATTTCTTTGGGCTGTTAAGTTTCAAGTCTGGAGGAGTTCAGTGCAGGGAATGTGTGAACCTGTAGCAACCTTCTCTCTGATCCTGGTAGCTGGGAAAGAAACCCAGTGGCAAAAGAAGCTGATGTCTGTATTTTCATTGAAGATCAGAGAAAACAGCTGGAAATTTATCTGGAAAATATTAAAATGTGCTGAAATGTTTTGCCCGTGTAAAGAAGTGTGTTTATAAAGACTTGAAAGACAGCTTTCCGTATTCATCAGCATTAATGCCTTAGAATTGTGTTTGTGAAACCATTCCATTGTTTTGTAAGCAGCCTGGAGTGACTTGTGGCTCTGAACAGGCTCTCTGGGGTTGCAGTGGAGCCCTTCCCACCTGTGCAAGTTAAATGCACACAAAGCAGTATGAAATGTCATGCAGATGTGACAGGGCAGGCCAGTGACAATCTCTGTGTTCCCCCAGGTCAATGTGGCCATCAGGACCTCGCTGCAGAGCCTCAGGGAGAAGATTGAGCAGCTGAGGGAGCTGCTGCTGCGGGCGGTGTCAACACGGCAGATGTATCTGCAGACAGCACCCTGCCCTCGGGGCTGGGCACAGCGGCAAATGTGCTGCCATCCCTCTGCCACACGCTCTGGGCTTTCCCCTCATTCCCTTTGCAGGAGATTTTGTCACCAGAACTTCCTCTGTGCTGCTGGTTGTTATTTTCATGGCAGCTGCAGCGCAGGGAGGGCTGGGTGCCTCTGGGGTGCTGGGACAGAACCTGGCTCTGTGTCACCTGAGAGGAGCTTAAGGACATGTCTGAGCCACCTCAGAGCTGCCCTGGTGCTGTCTGTGCTGTGCAGGCACTGCTGGTGTGTGAGCAAGGTCACTTGTCCAGCCCCAAACTGGCCAGGTGGCATTTTCTTGTGGCATTTTCTCTTGGCCAGGCCTGGCTAAAAGGAAGGAGGCTTTATTCAGGCTGTGGGCAGGGCTGGGGTATCCTGACTTTGGCTGACTTAAGAAACAGCAGGGCTGCAGCTTCAGATTGATCAAAATGCTGTGAAACCACCTTGGGAAGAAATCACAGATTTTCTGCTAGGAGTGTTACCCCAGAGCCAGGCAGGGTTATGCTGGAAGAGTCAGCTTAAGGAGTCACAGGTATGTCCATCTCCATGAAGGGATCCAGGAGCAGTCTGGTTGGAGGGAGGAATGTTTAATTTCAGCCTAGCACAGCAGAAATCCCTCCTGAGCCCCAACTCTTGAGTGCTGTGCTGATGCCCAGGGTTGGAACTCCCCTGCCCAGAGGGTGCTGGAGCAGGCAGATGCTGCTGCTGTGGCAGAAAACACACACAAACCAGTTCAGCCATTGCTGAACCCACTCAGCAGTACTTGGGAGAGACTTAGAAATCCTTCAGGATGTCTCTAAGGTTAATTTTAAAAAGCCCCCACAGCTCCACTGTGGAAGGCACAGCTCTTCAGAGGCACTGTGTGAATTGTTCCTCTGCTCATGAATTGCAAGTGAAAACAGATGCTCAAAGGAAAATTTGGGTTTTTCTCTGATCACTTGGCTGGAAGCTGCTCCCTGGTCTGTGTGAGGAGCCTCCAGTGAAGTGAGATGAGAAATGCCCTGCTGATTTTAAAGGCTCTGTTCTGCTTGGCCCTGCCCTGGTGTAATTTGGAGCTCTTTGAAGAAATCTCATCCTCCCCTGTGCTTAACCTGTGCAGTACTGGTACACTGTCACTGTTAGAGACCAGCAAATAAATTTGGTTGGGTTTTGGAGGGGGAAATGCTGTTCTTAATACTAATTGGTCAGTAAATGTCCTTTCAGTTCTCTAATTACGTTGAGATGATAACATAAAGATCATTCTGTGGCCACTGTATGAAATCTTTTGTTTCAGATATATAAAGATCAGAAGCACATTTAGAATAACAGCAGTTTTCATTGAGAAAAATGTGACCAATCCTTTTAGATCTTGAAGCCTTTTTTTTTTTTTTTTTGAGTTAAAATTATTAATTTGGATGATCAGGAAGTCTGATTTATTTGAAGAATGTGTAGCAAGTATTATTTTATACAATGAAATGAAAACTTTTTGGTGTTTCTGAGTTTGGTCCTTAACCCAGAGCCACCAGCACGCAGCTGGAGGGAGACAGGAGGCAGAATTTGGTGGATGAGCTCCTGACACGGCACAGACAGCTCGAGGCTTCCTACAGGAATGAAGGCCCGGAGCCAGACATGAGCAGGTATGGCACTGTCCCCTCCAGTCCCAACAGGATCTGGCTTGGGGTCATCTGAGGTGACACTGAGCTCATTTACCCCTGCAGGTAACACAGGACGTTCATTTGCTTAGAAGTGGTGTGGTTTTGTCAGTGACAGCACATTCCTGGCAGTTCCCTTGATGCCTGGAGAGCTCCCTGGAGCAGAGGCTGGGCAGTGCTAAAGGAATAAAGCAGGGATTTATTCCAAGCCCTTCCAAGGATTCACCTTGGGCACTGCAAGAGCCCGGCCGTGGCTCCAGCCAAGATGGACCCAAGATGGATCCGAGTCACGAGTTCTCACCCTTGGATCACTTTGGCTCCATTTCCATCTTGGCCTTCATTGTCCAATTCCAGCTGCAGCTTCTGCACTCCCATCCTCCCAGATTCTCTCCTCCATTCGCTGCTGTTTGCACTTTTTGGGGCTGAAGCTGCAGCGCTGTCCTTGGTTGTGGGGCTGGCAAAGGATTGTTTTGTGTGCCTGAGCTGTGAGGAGAACTTGCTGACACTTTGGATGGAGTTCAGAGTCCCACACCAATGCAGGACAGAGTCTGGAAGTATGAAAGCTGCGACTTAAGGCCTCACTCTGTGAGTGGTGGCTGTTGGGCACTGGTTTTGGTGATACTCAGAGTTCAGCTGATGCTTTTCTGCATTCCTGGGTGTATTTATGTTTGCTGAGGGTCTCTTCAGTGAGGATGAAGGGGTTGGTTTCAGTGCTTGTGTTCTCTGGGGTGTTTGTTACTCCCAAAGCTGTGCTGCCCTTGCTGCCCAGAGCAGCTGTGGCTGCCCCTGGATCCCTGGAAGTGTCCAGGGCCAGGCTGGACAGGGCTTGGAGCAGCCTGGGACAGTGGAAGGTGTCCCTGCACATGGCAGAAGTGGCACTGGTGATCTTCAAGGTCCCTTCCAGCCCAGCCCATTCTGTAACATGTGATTGTCATTTGTCATCTTCACGTATCCAGACGTCAGGGCTGCACCTGCTGCAGGTGATAAACCCCCAGAGTGGGGTTGAACCCAGACAATTGTTCAAGGTTTGGAGTCTCCAGAGCTCAGTGCAGCTCCTGTTGTTGTGTTGGCTCTTAAATCTGAGTCACCCAAAACATGTAAAACAGTGAGTAGGCAAAATGTAGGTCTGTGATGTGGGAGAGCTCTTGTGTCCCCTGCCCTGCAGTCCCTGAGCTGGTGTGGCCTTGTGGCCATCCCTGCTGTGGCAGGGCAGTGTTGGCAAGGTGCTGCTTCAGGGACTTGGGTTGCCCCAGCCAGAGGGTGTTGAGGCAAACAGGAGAAAACTACCAAAATCCCTTGACAATTTCAAGCCCCATTAGAAACAATCAGGAATCCAGTATTTTCCAGCAGAAGATAACATCAGAGTATTTATTTGCTAGTGTTGCAAGGCTTGATGTTTTATAGTTCTCTTTTAACTTCTTTTATTAAAGATGGATACAACTATGCCAAATATTCCGTGTGGTGAATTCCCACTCCATCCATGATCTCCCTTGTGGGTCTGGTTTTTAGGGGTACAGGCAGAAACAACTCAGGGCCTGACTCTTGTGCCAGGAAATCCAACTTTGCTCTCTTGTCTGAGCCTGGACTGTGTGGGGGTCTGTAGGGAAGGGGCTTGGAAGGGGCTTGGAGAGAGCTTGGAAGGAGTCTGGAGGGATTCTTAGGGATCTTGGAAGGAGCATGAAGGGATCTTGATCTTGGAAGGAATTTGGAAGGAGATTGGAGGGATCTTGGAAGGATCCTGGAAGGAATCTGGAAGGAGTTTGGAACGATCCTGGTAGGAGTCTGGAAGAGGTCTGGAAGGAGTCTGGAAGGGTCCTGGCAGGAGTTTGGAAAGAATTTGGAAGGATCCTGGAAGGGTCCTGGAAGGGTCCTGGCAGGAGCTGTGTCAGGCACGCAGCCCCCAGGGTCTGGAGGGCTCAGCTGCCGCCCCCAGCTCAGGGTCCCTCTGAAGTCCTTGCAGAGTCCAGGCCCAGCTTTGGGATTCTGGAGGTGGCAGAGCCCAGCCTGGAATGTGCCTGGAGCTGACACTCAGCTTTTGCCTGCATTAGAAAAATCAGCACCTGGAGTTTGATGAAGCTGAGCAGTGACACTTGCCTGGCTTGTGCTGCTTTTCCATATCTAATCCAGCCCTGAAGTGACAGCCCACGGTGCCCAGGTCCTGTTCTTGCCAGCAGCCCTTCCTTTCATTAACCTTCCTGCACCACTGATCACATATTTATTGTCCCAGGGCCTGGGGCTGGGAGGTTTTCCCTGGAATTAAGCTGGTTTACGTTTGGTCACCACTCAGTGAGTTTCACATCCTTTGAAAGCTGCTCTGAAGCTGTTTCTGGGGTGCAGGGCTGTGCTTTAATGCTCTCAGGGTTGATCCCAAGTGACAACTGCGGGCAGGACGCTCCATGGCTCGGGGACAGCATTCCTGCCCCTTCCGGCCTTAATTAAGGTGCCACTGGGATTTTCCAGGGAAAGGTTGTGCTGTTTGTGTGACTCCCCTTGAGCAGGGCCAGTTCCATTTCCTTTAATTGGGTTTTAATAACAATTTCAGTATCTTCTGCCCCCTTTTCTCCTTGGAGAGATCTGTGCAGTTTGTTAGAACTGGGGCTTTAGTGGGGCAGGATTCCCAGGGTTTCACTCCTTCCAAAGGCAGGGGTGGGAAAAGCAACCAGGAATGTTGATTTTCTGGATGTCACATGTCAAACATTTGTGGAGACAGAGGAATAGGAATATTCCTGCTCCTGTCTGACCAGGTGTCAGGCTGGAGAAGTCCATGTCAGTCACCAGGGAAGGAATAAATTAACTGGCCTTCCTTGATGTCTCTTGGAATTCCTCAAAAATAGAGACAACTTCTGCTATCTGTGGGACACAAAACACCTTCAGTAAGAGCTGCCCTGGATACATTTTATTCTTCTTTCCTCTTCAATGTGGGTCACCATTTTTCTTGGTTGAACATTCTCCTGACAGATGGAAGGTGTTTCAGCCTTGATCCAAACAGGAATTTTGCCTAATGCCAAACAGGCTTCAGTCCATGAGTGCCTGGCTTCAGGTCTCAAATGCTTTTGGGAATCTGGCTGTTGTTTGTGGGGGAAAAATGCTCTTTAGGAAATAAGATCAACAAGAGTTGTTTAGGTGCTTCTGAAGGTCCTTCCTGGTGTCCTTCCTCCCTCCCAGCTCCTGCTGGAGCCTCCTGGCTGCAGCTGCAGCATCCTGAGCTGGGATGGGGCTGGCCTCAGTTGTGGGAGGTGGATGGGAAGGGTGGGGAATGAGGGAATTGTCCATCCAGGAGAACCCCTGTGTCCCAGGATCAGATCTAGGGCTGGGCTGGGGCTTTCCAGGATGAATGTGCCTTTGGCTGTGTGGTCACGAGCCAGCATGGCCAGGACTGTCCAACAGGATTGTCCACATGCAGCTGCCAGTCCTTGCAGCAGTTCCCCAGCCACAGGGAAATGGTGCCAAGAGCAACATGGAACTTCCTGGAACATGGGAACAGCACTTCTTGTGCTGGTGGGGCTGGAAGTCCTCTGCCAGCTGCAGGGAATGCTGGAGGCTTCCCATCAGGAGAGGTTCTTGTGGGGAAGTCTCCACCTGGGATGGTGCCTGGAGGGGATTTGGAAGTGCCTGTGCTCCTGTGGCCTCTCATGCATTTTTGGAGAGATAGAGAAGGTTTCTATTTTGTATGTTAAAATGATATTTGTTTTATTTATTAGCTTGGAGCTTCCTAAAAATACAGAGTGAGCACTGTAAGTGAGAGAATGCCCCGGTCCTGCAGCACCCCTGTGGAGAGTGACCTGTGAAGCCAGGCTGGGCTGCCCTGGGTGCTTCAAAGAGCCCCTCTGTAGTTCAGGGAATGTTCAAGTGATCATCCACCCAATTGTCATATGACCCAGGTTTTGTTTAAGACTCAGTCTTGCTGATCAGTCTTGTAAAGCCCTAAGCCTTGATGTGTGGCCTTGGCCTAGAGTAAGTGCTGGTTGAGTAATCTAAGTTACTTGGGAGGTGTTCTAAGAATTATCAGTGAAACAATAAGACAAGCCCTCCCTTGTTAGGCAGTGACAGAGCTCCCTGATTTTAAACCCCATCACCTTTTATACTCATTGCTGAGCCCTGTAATTAGTTAAATCTGCTCCCATAATCAAAAGCCATCCCCACACTCCAGTGCTCTGTGAGGCTCCCCAGATTTGCCTGATTAACTTGGCGGAGGCAGTGGGTGGCTAATTGGATAAGCTTTAATCTTCACACCAGCCAGGCGAGCAGGGCAGGATCAGAGGCAGGAGGAAGTTCTGCTGTGTTGTGTGGGAAGGCAGTTACCAAACATGTCACAAAGATTATTGTAACGAGCAGACCACTTGTCATGACCCAACCTACAAAAACAGGGCACAGCACTGGTGGGAGGGGGAGAGATAGAGCTGCAAATTATTTCAAATTTGCTTGCCTTGGCTGTTTTTTAACAGGCAGAAATAGTTCTGCTCTTTTTAGCAAGCAGAGAGCTTTATGTTCCCTTTGCTTTAGTTAAACAACTTTGTCAGATGTTGTTACTCTGGATTTTGTGTCCTTCTAATTGAACTGAATTGGGTGAGCTGCAGTGATGTTTCCATCTTTAGCAGTGTAATTCTCCTGTCGTGTTCTCAAACCTGGTCCCAGTTGTGAGCTGAAAGATAAAAGAGCATATTTAATCCCCAAAGCAGGGAGGAAAGCTGGGTAATGTGTAAAAGTGCATTCCAGGTGTGTGTAAGTTTGTCTAATCAAGCCTGATTGCCAACCTTGATAAATACACGGAAATCTGATGGAGGTGCAGGACTGGAATGCAGGAGAGTCCCAGCTCCTCTCTGGTGCTGCCCTTGGCACCCAGCTGGTCGTGGCACAGCAGGGCTGGCTCTGCTTCGGTGTTCAGCATCACTGGGGTGGTTAAGGGAGATGTTGAGATGTATAAAAAGTGCTTTTTAGCTACTTTTATTTAAAAAAAAAAAATGTTTGTGATTTTTTTTCTCTTATTTTTCATTCTGACTTCACCTTGATCTGGAGTGCAGCTCCCATGTGTCAGTGCCCGGGGACAGGAGCTGCAGAGCTCTCGTGTGGGGGTGATTTTCCAGCAGTGCTGCTCCATCCCACGGCCAGGAGATGTCCCCAGCTGCCCAGGATTCCTCCAGGAGCTCCGGCCCGAGCTCTGGGCTGTGCTCGGACACCCTTCAGTGCCAGCAGCGCCCTGAGCCCTCCTGGCCCCGCTGTCCCTGTGCTCGGTGACCTCCTGCCCCGGGCTGGGGCCACGCAGCCGTGGCCAGCAGATGTGGGCACTGGGCAGCATCAGAGCATCTCCTGAGAACAGCTCTATTAAAAACTCCAAAACAATGGCAACACTCAAATTGAGCTCTTGTGTAGCTAAAATAATTGAGATTTTGAGAGATCCTAAAATTCCTCTGTTCTTGGGTTGTTTGGGGAAGAGCAGGGAAAAGGTAAAATGGGAATGAAATGCAGAGTTTAAAGAAAGGAAAGCAGAAAGCACAAGCTCCCACTTGTGAACATCTGTGGGGGAGCAACCTTACCATGCCCTCCCAAACCTGAGCTGCAGGTCTGGGTTCAGGGGACTCTCAGTCTGTCATGAGGTTTGTCTTGTAGGAGAAACCAGTGAGGAGCTGAAAGGCAGAAACCAGAAATCTGGTATTGAGGAAATATTTAAGTGGGGTTTCATTTTACTGCTTGGATTTATGTGCCCTGGACATGGAAAACTTGTTTTCTGTGGTCACTAGGGAAGTGTCTGTAATGTGAGCAATCTCAAGTCATAATTCTTTGAAAAGAAAACCCATTATTTAATTACTCTTTCATTTAAGAGTGTGTGTTCCTGGCTTCTTGTTCAGGTTGATGCCAGACTAGGACATGCAGGAAGGGAGCCGTGTCCATCTAAGTTCTTGAAATTCAGGAATGTTCCTGGTTAAGTTTGGTCAGGATTGCAGGGAATTACAGGTCTCATCTGATTTGCATCTCTTAACAAGTGGATCCTTTTACTGTTTGAGGCTGTAGCAGTATTTTTATAAGTTTGTGCTTTGATCATAAAATACAGGAATAATGTGTATTCCCAGGAATGATGTGTGTTCTACATGCAGACAACATTTTTATGGATATACTATACAATCTGTGGTTATATTATACAAGTCTCTAGATGTCTGTTTATCCTGTAAAACGAATTCTTCTCCTACCATTTCAGCCTGTGAGATGGATGTGTTATTGGGGATTGCTTTTGGCTGATTCCTCCTGGGATTGCACAGAGCCCATGGAGTGTTCAGCCCTGTGTGCTGCTGCCTGCCAGGGGCAGAGCACACAGCCAGGGGGTTGGAAATTACTCACTGGAACTCTTTTCAGGTCCAGCCTCATGGCAGGAGGGGCCAAACGAGGCATCACCAACCCCTGGCTCATGGAAGAGTCGGAGGAGACCAGAGGACTTGGCTTTGATGAGCTCAGGCAGCAGCAGAGAAGGATCATTGAAGGTACAAGAGCCTTTGTGGTTGTTTTGAGCATCTCTGGGACTCAGGAGCCTTTATTTGAACCCCAACACACCAACCTGTGCTGAAGTTTTATTATTTACAGATGTCAAATGCAGCAGCTCCAGGCAGCTTTCAGTATTTGCAGGAGCAGCATTGTGCTTGCAATGTTCTTAACTGGATGCAACTTCTTAAATTAAATTGTGCAAGTCCTGATTTTGCCCATAGTCATGGTTTTGGTGTGCAGTGTGATCACATAACTGCACTGGGTGTTGGGGTCTTGCTGGGTGCATTAAATGTCTTGTTGAATTGGAACAGTTAAGGTCTTAAGGTGAGGTGAGAATTAACTCATCCAAAAAAGATCTTTAGAGTTTGGTCCTCTGCACCCATAAGGAATCTCCAACTTTGGAAGTGGTGGGAAGCCTCAGCCTGAGGAGGTCAGGTGGTTAATGAGGTCATTCCAGGCAATTAAATATTAGCAGGGATGGAATGAAATCAGTCTCCAGATAAAGCCTGCTTCATTCTGCATGGGAACAACTTGTGTGCAGCTCAGGAGAACCTGTCTGCTCCAGGAGGAACCTCAGTTGTGTTTTAATTACATTGCAGGTAATTAAATTGAGGCTGAACAAGGTGTTGCTGTTGAAGTGAAGGGTGTCCTGCCCACCTTGGGCATCTCTGCTGAGCCCTGGGCACTCCTGGCAGCTCTGGGCACCTTGTGGCTGAGGGGCTCCCTGCAGGACACAGGGCATGTGGTTCTTCACTCAGGAGTTCTGCAGAGAACACATCACACTTGCACTGCCCTCAGCTCTCCCCCACCCTCCGTGTCCTCCTGCAGCTTTAAAAATATCTGAGTTCTTTGGAGTTTGCATCACCTGTTTTCTTTTATTCATGTTAGAAGTTGCTTGGAAAATTTAAAAAGGCTAATCAGGAGTTCTCTGTGTGTGCCAGAAAATCCCCTGCACTTATGATTGAGTAACAGCTGAATGTTAAATTCTTGGATTTTTTTTTTTTTGGATCCTCAGCAAAATGTCCCAGCCAGAGCAGAGAAATTATTTACCCATCATTCACATTATTTTAAGAGTACTCTTGCCATAAAGATTAATTTTCATATTGTGTTCGTGTGTTTTTCTTAATGCATTTTAGCCCTTTAAGCACAGAGTATATTTTTTGTCTTCACTTCCACCTATTTTATGTAGCCTGGCATTTCAGGAACTTTTAAAAATAATTTAATATGTTTTCCTGGTGCAGAACAAGATGCTGGACTCGATGCTCTTTCTTCAATCATATCCCGGCAGAAACAAATGGGGCAGGAAATTGGGAATGAGCTGGATGAGCAGAATGGTAAGGACAAGATTTTGCCTCACTTTTATGTAAGACTGGGGTTTGGTTTTTTCTCTCTTCACACAACTGCTCCTTCTGCCCACAGAGCAAGCAGCTGACACTGAAGGTTTATGTTCAGGCAAGCACTGCAGATCCTGCCCATTCATCACCTGATTTTATTGTGCCTCACTCTTTCCCCTGTGGGCTGTGTCCAGTGTAAAACCCTTGGGGTGTTTTCCCAAGCCTCACTTGTGAACAAAGAGATTGGTGATTCCTGGTCCAAAGCACAGAATGAATTTTGTACTCCATCTTCTGCATTTTTCCGTTCTATGACAGTTTTTATGTGTTGCAGAGCTTCACTTGAGCATTCTTATTCTGTGTCTTTCCTGATGTGCTGAATGGAAAAGTCTCGAGCCAGCAATTAAAGCAGCATTGCATTGTTTGCTCCAAAGGATTGGGTTTGGGAGGGTTTGTGGCAGTGAGTGTAGATCAAATAAAGTGTAATACTGAACCAGGAGAGCACCTATTTCCTTTCAGAGGAGCCAGGGGCAGAGTGGAATTGCTCTCCTGGTAGATGTGCTGTGTTACTCACTTCATTGTGCAATGCCTTGAGCTGGCCCTGGGAGAGCAGATCCTCCAGTGCTCCTGACGTTTCCGTTCCTCCTGGAATGGTCCTGGGAGAGCCACGGGGCCCTGCCAGCTCCTCCCCTCACAAAGGCTGCACCCTGTGCTTCACCTCTGACAGGGCAGTGTCCTTGTCCTTGCTAATAAATGATAGCCCTGAAATGTAGTCCTGGAACCTGCTTCTTCCTGGGATGACATTTTCCCTTTGTATCTCTCTGTGGGTTTGCTCAGAGTGAGGGGTTCCCAAATTCACATCACTGCCATGAGGTGCTGCATGAGAGCTTGTTCTGAAGCAGGAGAATGGATTTTTCCTGTTTGCCACAGCTAAATCCAGGAGGGATGGGAAATGCCTAGAATGTGTCTTTGTTTATTAATCTTAAGGTTGTTGAGAAAGGGTTTGTACAGCTGGGAGAGACTATGCTTAGTGTTCTTGGCATATTTGGATCCTCTGCCTCATGTGAGGAAAGACATTTTCAATTAGGGTTCTCATCTCATAGGTTTATTTATTAATGGTTGCTTAAAAAGTCAAATTAATTGCGTTTTTTTTGCTCTAAATAGGAAACAGGTGGGAAGTATGAGCATGCTTATGGACTCTGTGAAACTTTGTTTTCTCCTCAGGAAAATGCATGATCTGTGTCCCACTTCTCTGATGGGGGTTGGGGGTGGTTCCCCAAATTCTTATGTTTTTGGGACCCTGAAGGTTCTGTGCTTTGTCATTTTTGCCAGACTTCTTCTAGCAATGAGCCCTGAAAATGTCTGTGAAATGGAATATATTTAACCCTCCTTTTTATAAAGAATGCAAATAGTGCTGGTGTTTGTCTTATAGTTAGAAAGCCTCGAGCAGAATTCTGGTGTTTTCATGGCAGCTCTACCTTGAGCTACAGGCAACTCTTTCTCAAAAGAGGGAAACTTTCCTGAGTGCCTGGAGTGGGAGGTGGTGAGGATTGTGTGTGCTGGTCCCGAGGAGCCTGCTCAGAGCTGGGCTCTGCTCATCGTGTCCCCCAGCCGCAAGCAGGCCTGCCAGCCGTGGAGGAAGTGTCATCAGGAGATGCTGGAGCTGTCCCAGAGGGTTGGGAAATAGCCTGACTTTACAGATGTGGGGGCAGATCACTCAGCACTTGGCTTCATCCCTGCCAGGCAAGTGGAACTCCCCTGTTTCCGCTGACTTGATGCAATCCCTCTTTTTCGGGCTTTTTTTGGCGGATATGGGGGGGGATAAGGTCAGACATTTTGTTGCCACTGGCACCCTAGAAAAGCTGAAGTCCTTAGCAACATTTTCCAGGGGCTGTTTTCCCTGTGCACATCTTACTTCATGCCCTGTGCTTAACCATGAGCAGACTTTGCTCAGGCACTCTGCCAAGCTCGTGTCACTGCTGCACGCTCAGGTTGATGAGGATAACTGCCCTGTAATTTCCCCTTCCCTGGAATCCCTTTCCTTCCTGGTGCTGAGTGATAATGGCATCGTCTGTATTGTGGGGAGGCAGGGGAAGTTCATCTTCATTAAGTGCTGCTTCAACATTTCTTTTTCCTCCAGTCAGATTTTCCATCAAACCACCCCTTTCTGTGGGAAGCCTGACTTCCACTTCCCCGACCTGCCGGGGATGTTCCCACCTTCTGCAGCTCGGGAGGTGCCTGCAGCTTGTCCTGCTGCTCAGATCAAACCTGCCTTCATTCAGAAGCAGCTGATAATGTGCATTAATGAACTAGGCTTTAGGGAGTTAGGTACTGATTTTCCAGGCTTGTTCCTCAGGTCTGCTTTTGCCATTCCAAGGCAGCTCTGGCTCCCTGGAGGTGTTTGCAGTGGCCAGAGGCATTTTCCCCCGAGTGCCAGCGGGTGTAGCTGTGCGTTTGCAGATGCAGCACGAGGCAGGATTGATTAATTATGCAAAGTTTACTCCTCGCAGAGCCGGTGCATGTGAATTCCTTTGTGTTTGTTAAATGACTGCGAAGTGATTAAACTGTGCCTTTGGGAGGGAGGTGCCTCGTGGTGTCTGCTGCTCCTGAGGAGGAGGAGGAGCAGGGCTGGAGCTTTGTCCCAGGGCTGGGGTTTGCTGGAAGCTGTGCCCGTGGAAAGGTCGGTTCCTGTCCCTGGACATTGGGTGACACCAGGTGACACCAGCCTGGCTTAGCTGAAAATCCTCTGGAACCGGCAGGGACTGCTCAGGTGGGATCCCTCAGCCTGCCTGGCGCAGAATATCCTGGGAAAGCCCATTCCCCCAGGGTCCAGCTGGGAGGGCTCAGTCCCATCCCTGGCTTTCATTGTGCAGCATCCCAGTTTAGTGGGAGTCTCACGTGGCTCTTTACTCGGGTTTTCACTGTAGCCCTGTCCTGCAGGTTTTATGGCTCTGCTTAAAGCTGATGTGCCTTTGCAAACCTTTGCACTGATGAGCAAAATAGGAGCAGGGTACCAGGAGACACTGTTTTTTTCCAGCCTCAAGAGTCTGCTAGCAGTGGGGATTAGCAAAAGAATTTTTCCCATCATTAGCTCCAAATTTGGCCCCAGAAAACTTTCTGTAATCCTTTCATCTGTTCCATAAAAAAAAAAGAAAGAAAATAGTGTAAATGGCCTCTGGCCCTGGTGATGAGGCAATCTAATCTAGTGCAATAATTGTGGAAGAATGCTTTTAGAAATTGTGAATGCTGTTTGTTTTACCCTTATAGAGATGTTGTTTTCTCATTGTGACATGCTTGCATGAGAATGGAGTACTCTGGCATGGATGGTAAATATTGGGAGCTTGCAAAACTTGCCCTGTTTGGCAATTTTCCCCTGTCAGTGTCCCTTTGCTTTGCTCTGTTGAGGATGGGTTCTTTTGCTTCCGCCTCCTCTGAAGTTTATAGCAAGGCATAAATAAGTTCATAAATAGAAAAGCTGCAAAATCAGACTCTTTATGTCCTTTTCCTGGTTGGGAGAATGCTGTACATGGTCAGGATGTTCTTAACCACAGTGGATCACTTTAAGTAAACTATCTCTCATAATAATCCTTTAATTATATGGTTATGTAACATTTTGAATTTCTTGTCAAAATCTAGTTTCTGAAACCGACCAGAAATTGTAGCATTATGTTTTTGTTTACAATAGCTTTGCAAATCAAGGTTGCAGTGTCACCTCTGGTCACAGTGGGTGGCACAAAACCCTTCAGGGGGGACTCAGCTCAGTGTGGTGTGAGATTTTTGTTACTGTTACTGAATCCCCAGTTCTATTTATTATAAATTCCATAATTGTTGTTTTATTTGCCTTATTATACATACTAATAAAAAACTGTTATTCCTATCCTCATATCTTTGCCTAAAAGCCCCTTAATTTCAAAATTATAGTAATTCGAAAAGAAGTTTTCATTCTCCAATCCAAAAAAAGCTCCTGCCTTCCCTAGCAAACACCTATCTTTCAAACCAAAGCACACTGCCCTCAAACTGCTTGAGACTGGACTTGTTCTGGCTGCTGCTGTATGTACACAGAGGATTGTCCTGGCATCCTCAGTAAAGGGAGTGAAAATATTCCTGGTGATGCAAAGACTTTTTGGAAGCAGCACCAGGAATGATTGTCCTCTCCCAGGGCAGCATTCAGCTCCAAGCTCGTGGTGCAGCCAGGATATGGATAGTAAAGGGCTTCTCCTAAAGATTATTTATATGGCTAGTGCAAAATCCAAAAGTCGTTTCACATTTCTGTTTATTAAGAGCATTTTTGCTGTAATACAAACTAATTAGCACTGTGTATGGGCTGTGCTTGAGTTATGAGCCTCAGACCAGTGGGGCTGGAGATGCATTGCATCATTGTTAGGATTAGTTTGTAAATCACAAATGATTAAAGATTGATTTTTTAGAAATGTTCATCATCTTATCTAAACAATATCTGTTTTCATCCTATGGAGTTCCAGCCCTGCCTGCTGTGACCCCTTGGAGATGGCTCCAGTGCTGCTTGGTGGGCTCTGGAGGTGTTCAGCATTTCCTGGGAAAGGCTGAGCACCAGCAGGTTCAGCTTTGCTGGAAACCTCCCTAGAGGACCATATGTTTTTAATATTCAGATGTAAAATAACCATCCCTAGCCCAAGTGACCTCAGACCATGCAGATAGATTTTAATTTTGCTTCCTGAGCTTATTGTATGGAATAGAAACAACTTCAGTGTTACTGGGGCACTGCTCTGTCTTTATTACACATTGTTTAAGCGGATTTAACCCTTCCTAGGGGAAAAATTAACTTTACTTTTTGTCTTGAGTGGTCTAAATAGTGCAATACTTGGGCTGGATATGAACACTGAGAAGCTGGAAGTGCAGACCTGAGGTTACACAGCACTTCTTGGTGTATTTTTTGTCCTAAAACACTTGCACACTGTTTTTGCAGGTCTTGCCTCATTTTGTGCGCAGGACTCGATCTCTTCTGGGGTTGATCTGTGCATATGTGGTGACAAAAGCTGTTTGTAAGGTCCCTGCCTTGTTCCTTCCAGGTGTGGGAAAACGTTTAGAGAGTGAGGCCAGGCTTGTGAGAGTGTTTGTGGCAGCAGCAGCAGATAAATGTTGCCTCAGAGCATAGAACTGTCTGTGCTGCTGCCCAGGAGCTGGGAGTGAGGGGGGTTAACCCATCTTTCAAAAGCTGAGCTTTTCCAGGAGTGCTTCCCTCTGCGTGCCTGGCTGGGCTCTGCCCTGGTCTGGAGCCCTGGCACTGGGCAGGGGCTGGTGCAGGCTGAGCTCTGGGTACAGGGAATCATGGAATGCTTGGGCTGGGAAGGGACCTGTGAGGATCATCTGGGCCATCCCCCAGGAAGGACTGGGCGTGTGGAATCATTCCATTCAAAACCTTCAACCTCACTGAGTCCAACTGTAAACCTGACACTGCCAAGTCCACCACAAAAGCATGTCCCTGAAATACATCAAAATACAGGAAATATTGCTTGGAAAGGTAGATAAGGTTTGGTTTGCATGTGGTTTTAAAAAGAGAGGTTTAAACTCTCTTTTACTGAACATCCAAAATAAACCTTAACTATTAGTTTTCCTACTTTCCCTCTGAGTTGGAATAATAGTGTTTCATCTCCCAAGGAAGCTGTCAAAATCAAAATACACTCAGAGCTGCTGTCAGGAGGGCCATCATGAAAAGGTCTGTGAGGCAGCTTTAACTCTTCAGAGCAGAGTTGGAGGTGTGTGCAGGCCGTGAGGAATGTGCTTGTGCTGGGTGATGAGGAGAAAACAAATTATTTGGTATCTGTCAAGGAAGTAACCCTGCCTGTGCTGCCTGCTGGGTGATGGAAACCAAGGTTACACTGAATTTGCATTGCTTTGAGAAAGGTGTCTACACAAAAAAGTATTTCTAGTGTTTCCTAACCTTTTAAATACAAGACTTTGCTGCTTCAGGATTTCCAATGTTTATTTGTCTGTGAAATTTGCTGGTATTCTTAAAACAAACGTGGAAAAAGCAGGGAAGCCACTGCAGAATGGATCTGTCTCTAAGCCTGGGTCAGCAGCCAGATGGGAACCTGCACAGGGAGCTCTGGAGCTCAGGCTCAGGGTAATTTCAGCAGTGTTGGATGATTGGAGCAGCATGAGGGAGGTGTGAGGTGTCCTGGCCATGGCTTCACAGAGGGCTGCTGACAGCACGGGGAGGAACAAGGGGCAATCATCCCTGTGCAGCCTGTCAGGCTCTGCTGGGATGGGTTTTAGCCCCTGTGCAGCCTGTCAGGCTCTGCTGGGATGGGTTTTAGCCCCTGTGCAGCCTGTCAGGCTCTGCTGGGATGGGTTTCCATCCCTGTGCAGGCTCTGCTGGGATGGGTTTCTAGCAGTCAGACTGGGACAGCAGAACAAACTCCTTGTAAGCACTGGGGAGATGACAGCTCTGGCTTTGTAAGAGTGAAATTAATTTGGATTTTTTCTGTGAACGAGCCTTATGGAAAGAATTAGGTGTCATGTGAACTTCAGGACAGCTTTGGTGCTGTTGCATGAGACATCCTTGTAAGTCTGTGGTATCATTGGCACAAAAGATTTCCCTTTCCTAGGAATGTCAGGGGTTGGATAATTCAGTGTTCCTAGGGATTGGCTGTTTATGGCTGGAATTAAACATGGATTGGGCTGGGCTTCCTGGGTCTGTCTGGAGATGGACAGGGCACAGAGCCTCACGTGCAGCATGAAGGGGCACCTGCTGGGGTAGCTGGTTGAGGACAGAAGGTGAGATGGGAACACAAGGCTCTTGAAGAATGGAACAAAGCTGCTTCAAGAGGGGAGGGAGGCTTTTGGTGACAGGACTGAGTCGAGGTCAGGAGCAAAAAGTTCTACCCAGCCTGTGTCAGGAGGTTGGGAAGCCCTTGTTGGGGGACACCTTTAGGAGCATGTATCATTGCAGACAGCTGCAGCTGAGTGAGAGCAGGAGCTGCGCTGGGCAAGTGCTCATTTTCTGTCGGGACCTTCCCTAGCTTGCTCGTTCCTCTCTCTTCTATAACTTGGCTTCCTTCAGACTTCTCATTCTGCTGCTTTTATTGATTTGATCTTTAATCTCCCCTTCTGAATGTGTCTAATCCTCACTTTTGAAACCACCCATCCATATTCCAGCATTGTTGCTCAACCAGTTCCCCTCCTGGGTCCTTCTCCATCCCCCTCTATCTTCTGTGTATGTCACTGAAAACATTGGGGTACTGCAGCTCCTGAGGCCACTGCAGAGTCTTAGCATGGAAGAAACAGCATTGTTCTGAAATAGCTTGGATATTTTGGCTGAAACTTTATTTTATTTTATTTCTGAAAACTCATCTGGAAGCAGGCTCCAAGCTGGGAATCTCCAGCCTGGGTTGTTACAGCTTTTCCTCATTTGAAGGGACTGAAAATAGGGCTTGTCCTGGGGAGCAGCAAATGGCCCAGCAGTGGGTTGTGCTCCTGGGCCTGCTGTGGATTGTGCTGCTGTGTGTGACAGGGGAGGGGCTGCTCTGTGTGACAGGGGACACGGTGCTGTGTGTGACAGGGGACGGGGTGCTCTGTGTGACAGGGATATGGTGCTCTGTGTGACAGGGACGCGGTGCTGTGTGTGACAGGGGACATGCTGCTCTTGCTGCTGCTCTCAGGGGGTTTGCAGCACCCAGAGCCCTGGGCAGAGCCANGGGCTGCTCTGTGTGACAGGGGACGGGGTGCTCTGTGTGACAGGGGAGGGGCTGCTCTGGGTGACAGGGGACGGGGTGCTCTGTGTGACAGGGACACGGTGCTCTGTGTGACAGGGACGCGGTGCTGTGTGTGACAGGGGACATGCTGCTCTTGCTGCTGCTCTCAGGGTGTTTGCAGCACCCAGAGCCCTGGGCAGAGCCACACCTGGCAGGGATGGAAGCACTGCTGCTGCCCAGGGCTGCTCTCACACAATGAGCCTGGCTGGCCCCTTGGCACGGGCAGCCTTTTTCCTTCAATAGTTCAAGCCATAAAATAACTGTTCAACATTTGTCTTCTCAATTATGTGGATTTTTCCACAGTTAGTCAATCCCTACCTCACCCACCCTGCACTGGGGAGGGGGAAGCTGTCTCCCTCCATCTGTCTGCACGGGCACCAGAACTGCTGGGGAAATGAGTTTCCAACTCTTAAGCCTTTCAGGATTTTTTTGATAAGAATTATGATCTTAAACATCTTCTTTGTTAAGCCTTGTCTTTCATTTCCTAATGGAGAGCTCTGGTAGAAGCCTCAACTTTTAGCACATGAGAGTTTCCCATCTGCTGCTTCAGGCATTTGATTTAAACTGTTTAAAAAGAAAACAAAACCTAACTGTAATTGTAGATATTTCAAAACGCTGATGATTTTTTTCCATGTTAATTTAGCTTTTCCTCTATTCAAGAAAATCTCAAATTGAGACTGTGGAGAGGGGATTTATTTTCCTAGCCTGCTTTCCTGCTTTCTTAGGACGTCTGTCATGTGTCGTAAAGGAGCAGGAAGGGACAAACCCAGTCTGTTCTCCTTTACAGCCCCTTTTTGGTAAATCCTTACCTGTCTGGAGCAGCTGCAATTCTATATCCTGACCTTACAGTCACTGCCTGTGGCAAAGAAAGGCAGGGGATAAATTGCCCTGTGCAGAACAGCCTTTGCTAGAGGATGTAGGAAAATGTTCTGCAAGTTTCTGTATAATTTTATTTATTTTACCTTTGTAGATACACCAAGGTGTTCTGCCTGACTCATTCTCCTCTGGTTTTTGGCTGGATCAGGGGAGGTTTTAAAGTTTGAGAGTGGATCCCAAATGCTGTCTGTGCACTGAGCGGGACATGGCTGCTTCAGCACTTTGTCATGATGACATTTCCCTGTCTTTGGGCAATCTTTTTTCTCGAGTCCTTAAGCACCACTTAGGCTAAAAATAATGTTTTATTTTTAAATATTTGCTATTTGTGACAGTGAAATACAACTTGATGGTTTCTATTTCAGTGTGTACATTAAAGACTCTGACTTCAGTGCTTCCTCTGTGCCTTCCCCTTCTCCGAGGGTTTTTTGAGGTTTCCTGGGGGGAAGGAGGAGGTGGCTGTTCTGTCCCACGTCCCTGGAGGAGCTGCTTGCCCAGGCACTGCTGGAGAGGAGGTGATATACAGGCTTTGAAGGGGTCATGCTTGGTGGGAACCAGATGCTCCTGTGTCATGGTGATTTCAGTCAGGGCTGCTGGGCACTTCATGGACTTTTAATAGATTTCCCAGGAAACCTGTAGGGCTGGAAGCTGCACGGTTACAGAGCAGGAGAGGAGAAGAAAACCACGTTTCTGGGCACGTTGTGCTCGTGAGGTATTGCTGGAATCTGAGCAGTGCTTTGAACTGGGCTTACTCAGCCCGAGCTGCCTGCTCAGGGCTCTCCAGCACAGTCTCCTGCTTTTCCCATTACCTCCAAGTGCGTGGCCAGCTCATCCCTCCTCTTCTCCCATCTCTCCTGTCCTCCTGAGCAGAAAATATTGCTGCTCTGACTCTTCTGTCCAGTCCTCTGGAGATGCTGCCTTACCATGCCCAAAATCCTCGGGATGGAACTGTTCCACACTGGGCTGGTGGCCAGCACAGCTCACAATTCCAGTTTGTTGCTCCCAAGAAGTTGGGCTTGGGGTGAGGCAACAGAACCAATTCATAGATGCAGCACTTATTTGCCATGTAATTTGTAAGTGTTAAGTTTAGAGAAAGTTGAAGTGCCAGGTTGTGCCCACAGTGTTTGTGGGAGCTGATTTTTCACAGAGGAGTTTTGGTCTGGTCTGTGTCAGACTTTTCTGTTTAATGCCAGGGCCATGGCAGCTTGATGGAGACAGAGGAAAGCTGGGAACTTTGAGCTTCCTCAAAGCTGTTTCAGTCAGAAACAAAATTAATGTGACATAAACTTGGCATTCTTTTAAAATGTTGAAATTGATATCTTAGATCATCCCGATATCACTTATAAACTGATAAAATCATGATGCTATAACTATTCCTATAAATTAAAGTAACTTCCTTGCAAGTTTGACTGTAACCTTTTTGTCTGAATTGATGATGTATTAAATGTGTTTCATCCCTCTGCATCCCAAACCAAATTGATGTGGATATTATCCTGTTTATGCCTGTATTGTGAAAAATACCCTGCCTTGCTGCCTGCCTCCAGTCCTTTGCTGGGATCCCAGGGAGCTCTGGGAGGGAGTGGGGTGTACTTGTTGTTCCCTGTGAACTGCTGTTTCCAGACATCAATAACTGCAGTAATCCTCCAGCACAACAGTAGTACAAGTCTTGGATGTGGAAGCAGACAAAATTCCACTTTACTTTCTCCCAGCAGTTTTACAAGGAACACTTCAGCATGAAGGGAATAAATCACACAAGGTACACGAGGTCCCATAACATGAAGTGTCTGGCATCAAAGTGCAGGGGCACAATCAAATTTGGCTTTTGGCTGTGTGGATCATTGTGCTGAAACAGCTCCAGGGGTGTTTGATCTCAACATTTTGTTGGAAATTCTCTTCCAGGACCAAGTTTGCTGAAAAATGCTGGTTTGGGGCCAGTCTTTAGTCTGAAACATCTGGGCCTAACAGCCTTTTTCCAGGCTCAGGGCAGGAATTCAAGTGATACCTTTGTGATAAAAAGGGATGGATTTGGCTGTGAGATACTGAGGCCACAGTTCCCAGTTTGGAGCAGGATACCCTGGGCTGGGCACCAGGGTCCCCAAAATTCCCAGTTTGGAACAGGACACCCTGGGCTGGGCACCAGGGTCCCCAAAATTCCCAGTTTGGAGCAGGACACCCTGGGCTGGGCACCAGGGACCCCAGGGTTCCCCACTGCTGCATCAGCTCCTCCAGGTGTGAGCACAGATGCTGAAAGGAATATTGGTTTCCAGTCCTGCCAGGATTTCAGAAAGTTGGATTTGGTCTGGTTTGGGCAAATCACATGTAAAAAATAAGATAACATTTGGTATAAACTGTCCAATTATTTGTTCTGTATAACCCTGAGCTTTGTGTTTATAGGATCTAGAGAGGGCAGCACCAGGAGAGAGCCCAGTGCCAGTGACAAAGCCCCAGATCTGTGTCACACTGGGGTTGTGGTGCCCTGCAGCAGCACTGGGAAGGGGGATCAGTATCAACTTCTCCTTTTTATTGGAGGAAAGAGGCACTTCTGGGTGTAGAGGGAAGATTTTTGGTTCTTACTGGTTGGTTGTCATAGGCTTTGTCATGTTAGTCATTTTTTGTGAGGGAATTAAGGTGGGAAACATGGTCATTTGGGCAAGAAACTTAGCAATTGTCAATTTTACTGTGTTAAAATTCTTTTAAATATTTTAATTATGTTGCAGAGGTCTGTTATCCCTGCTGTAGTATAGACAGGTAGTGGTGGAGGGGACTGATATGGGATGGTTCTTGGCTTGAGGAAAAATCCATCAGGACTTGGCTGAGCTCAGAAATCTCCTGGGGGATGCTCCAGCAGAGCAGTGCTTGTTTCTCTGCTTCATTTTCTCTAGATTCTATCTACCTGATCAAGCTGGGCTTGGGCTTGCAGGGGTGAGCAGAACCTTCCTTGTCCCTGGTTTGGAGGCTGGGACAGGGACAGCAGGAGGTCCCACTGGGACATTAGTGTGGGACAGGGAGGGATCATTCCAGGCAGGGACAGTGCACCAGGCAGGCTGGGGGCTGGGAGGGCATCTCTGAATTTTGCTGTTCCTGGCCTCTCAACTCCTGCATCCCTCTGGAGTTGATGTTAATAACTCTGCCACCTGCCCTTAGTTTGGAGTACAAGGTTTCCCACATCCCAGTGTTACTCAGTTCTGTGCAGAGGGGTGTGGGTGTCACATTGCTGCAGCTGGGTTCTCAGCCAGGGCTTGCAGATAACCTGGGGTCCTGCCAAAGAAAATTAGCAGTGAGAACTGAACTCTGAAGTGGCCTTCCCAAACGTGGTGTTAGCAATGAATAGAAAATCAGATAAGCTGGGAGGAAAGCTTCCTTCTGCTTGAGCTTAGGACATGGACTACCTCCTATGTGCTCACTATAAAAATGTATTTTCACTTGGAAATTATTATTAGGACCAAGCTGCCTCAGAGCACCAGCCTGGGGTTAGAGAAGACTCCAGCATGGCACACATTCATGTGCTAAATTATCAAAGTTCTGAGTTTGGGGGCTGGATGATGATTTTCTGGTACTGGTGCATCTGTGAGCAGCTGGGGTCAGTGCTGGGTTTTCCAGCTGCTCCATGTCACTAATCACAGGTCATTTTAGGGGTGCTCAGAGTTAAACTGGAGCTGCAGTGTGGTTCTTTGCACTGGTTAAGCTGTTGTGACTTCACTTGTTAGGGAAAAGCTCCCTTTGATGCTTTGTTACAAAGGGAACTGCAATAGTTTGCTGATGGCTAATGTGGGTGGTGTGTTTTCAATGAAAGGAAAATGATTTTCATAGCTGGAGACCAGAGGACTTTGGGGAGGGAAGGGCTGAGGGTTTGAGTGTAAAATCAGTGTATTCCTCCCTTCTGTTCCAGGGCCAGCCTTCACCCTCAGTGCTTGCTGCTAAACCTCCCTGAGCACTTGGAACTGATTTTATCTCTGGGGCAGGTGCTGGGGAGAGGCAGCAGGGCTTGAGCCCTGCCCATGGCAGTGTGCAGGACAGAACACCTGTGAGCTGTCCCCCACGTGCAGGGAGGTGTTGGAGAGGTTTGTGTTTCACTTCCTGGCATAAGGGAACTCTCTGAAGTGAAATAACCCCCAAATCTGCCCTGTGCTTCCTGCCTAGCTCTGTCCCACTGGAATTCCTGTTGAAAGGGAATGGCAGGAGGTTTTACTGAGTGAGGAAAGATTTCATCCCTCAGAAGCAAACAGAAATCAAAAATACAACAATCACAGCTGATTTAAAAGAAATCTTAGAGCATTGGTGTATGCATGAGGCAGATTTCTCACTCTGCTGTGTGTTGAGCATTCACAGTGCAAGTGTGATGGCAAACTACCCTGAGCAGCTGTATCTCTACATGCTTTTATTCTGAAGGTAAAAACTGTTCCTCAGTCCCTGCTGGAAGAGAAGCTTTCAGACTTCTGTGAATAATGGAGGGAAAACCCATTAATGCAGGGGCTGGGGATCCTTTTAAAGAGAGCACATGCCAGGCTTGCTCTGCTTCAGGCTTTCAACTTGTGCAGGATACCAAGCTAAATTAATGTAATTTCTGATATGTGTGGAGTTTTTCCTGTTTGATATTTATTAAAGCTGGTTATATTTATTTTTTTATCACAGTCTGTATGTATTTGATGTGCAGCTGAGTTGAAGGAGGAGTAACATTGCTGTCTGCAAGTGCAGATGTGGGCCTGAGCCTGTCAGACACCTACAGAGAGCATCTCTCCAGGAAGGCAGATCCGGTTCCATGCCCAGGAACTCTTTCCTGCTGTCCAAGTCCTGGTGGCCACTTGGTGCCATCACACTCCTGGTGAAGAGGACCTTAATTAGTAGATCTCGGTCAATGTTTGCTGGTTCTTCTGAAGGACCTGGGGACTCCTGGTCTGTCAGAGCTCCTCAAGAGACTTTGTTGGAGTGAGGGCAGAGGGAAGTGGAGTGGGACCTTGGGGTTCCTGTGGCCTGGCTCCCCCTCCAGCTCATTAACACCCCCCATTGTGACACGGTGACAGCTGAACAGTTTATACCCTAAAGTTAGCAGGAAGATTAAGGAAAACTCTCATTTCAGAGTTGCCAGGAGCCTTTATAAGGGATGTTTTTAAACAAGCCTCCAGTAGTGTTTAAAGAAATTGGAAGGGGAAAACCAGTTTTAACAGGGATTAAATAGAGCAGTTGGGCATTAAAGGCAGCAGATCTTGTCTGCCTAAATCATCCAAATGTACAGACATTGCCAAACACAAACACAGCCAAACCCCCATCCTTCAGTTTGGGATAAAAACATTTCATAAACTGACTGGCACTGCTGGCTTCAGTGAGAGGTTTGGGTTTTGAAAGGGGGGAGGTGCTCCAAAAGTTCTTACTGACAGTTATTGTGTGAAAATCAACCACAGACACAGCTCTGGTCCTGCCCAAGTGTCCTTGGTTACTTGGGCTGTCCATGGCTGCTCCATTGAAGCTCCCATCACATTCTCTGGTGTTTCTGGATCAAAGCAATGATGATAAACACTGAATTCTCCAAATTTAGCTTTGCTCAGGAGATTTTGTGTAAAATGTGTCATTGCTGGCAGCAGCTCTCTCTGCCCAAAGCTGGCAACTGAAGAACTGCTGACACAGCCAAAGCTGTCCCCAGTGCTGCAGGGCCACTGGGTTTGTGTTCCCTCCTGCAGGGGATGCTCTTCCTCTTGTTCCCCCGAATCAAAAATGGTTTTAACACCAGCTGGGGGGTGGCAGTTGAGCTGGTGGTGGCTGCTGTGAGAGGGTGGTGACTCCTGCGTGCTGCACAGGGGCTCAGAGGGCTCCGTGGATTTGGTGGTGCTGGTCCCATGCACTCTGCTCTTCTGGTCTGTTTAAGGGGTTGGAAGATTCCCTTCTTTTGGAAAAAAAAGGGGGAGGAGTAGGGGGAAGAGAAATTCAGCAATTTAATGTTTCAGTGTTCCTGTGTGTCCTTCCCCACATCCTAAACATGAAAAATATCAGTGAGTTTCCCTTTGGCCCTGGGGGAAGAAAAAGGAGTCTCCAGCTGGAATTGATGAAGATCTGCTGGAGGAAGGAGCAGTGTCATGGGCTTGGGGTGATCCCTCTGGAGCACAAGTGCTGTGCTGAGAGTGAACAGCCGGTTCATGCACACTTAAACTGTCCTGAACCACCACCCTCCCCAATATTTCTTCATCCCTTCCACGTGGGAGAGAAGCACAGGAAATAAAAAAAACACAAAACATTGAAAAAGGAGAGTTAGGAATCCAAAGGTACATTTTGTCCTTTGTAAAAAGAGGGCACTGCTTTTCTTCTTGCTTTTAATATTGCCTGAAATAATGGCTATATTTTCTTTTCAAGGTGCTCTTTAAGCATGGGGTCAGCAGTAAGGTTGGATGATCCTGCAGTCCTGTGCCTGGCAGTGATGCTGTTTCAGAGGAATGTGTTTTTCCCCTCTTAGACTTCTTCAAACAATTGCCCAACTGTTGGGAAAAAAGGTAGTGCTGCCTGAGGGGAGGAGGAGGAGGTGAAGTGTTGCTGCCCAGTGCAGTGCTGCATGCCAGGGAAGCCTCAGCAGGTGGAGTACATCCAGCTCTTCAGTGAGGAAGAGTCTGTGATCTTGTCCTGAGTGTGTTTCTCCATCCCAGCACTGGGATGCCCGTGGTGCCCTCTGCAAGGAGCTGAGCCCATGTTTTGGCATTGCTGTCACATCCCTGTCTGTCCCTGTGCTGTGGCTCTGCTCCTTTGGTTCTCCTGCTCCTGAAAACAGCCCTGAGTGTTTGGGTTGCTCCTCAGGTACTGACAGTCATTGGTCAGCTCTTCTCCAGTGTGAGAATGCAGTGAGGTAAATAAGGGAAGGACTCAAGTTCTGCTTCCACGTCCTGGCTTTGAGCTGCTCAGCTCAAGGTGCTTCTGCTGCTGGGGAGGAAGAGCTGCTGGCCATGCATTTCCATGCAATTCCCAGTTACTCCTGCCCCTTTCAGGCAGGACACCGAGCTCCTGGGGCTTGTGCCTGAGTTTCCTTGGAGAAGCTGTCCTGAAGCTGTTCCTGTGCTTGGTGTGGTGCCTTTGTGCTGAGGTTTCCAAGGACAGCATTTGACCCCTTTGGCTCCTCACTCTGTTTGCTGCCCCATTTCTCTTGCATTTCTCTGATGTATTTTAGTTGTCTCCCCAGTTGTGCTCACTTTCCTAAGTAAATGAGAGAGAAGTTGGTATTTTAATTTTCCCTGGAAATGAGTTCCTCTCATGGCCCTCGTGCACTAATAAAACACATGTATATCCTCTCCAGTTCTCTTGGAGAACAAGAGAAAAAAGTCACCTGTGGGTTTCTGCATTTAGTAACCAAAACCCCTCTTAGCAAACAGCTCTGGCTCTTGGGTTTTGCTGTTTTCAGCTGTTGAATTCCTTGCAGGAATAACACAGGCAGGGCTCTGCCCATGAGGAACCTGCTGTGGTCACAGCAGCAGCCCTGGTACCTGCAGGCCAGTCCAGCTCCTCTGGGGGTGCTGAGCCCTGGCTGGGATGGAAGCGAGGCCTTCAGTTTGAGCTTTCATATTTCCAGACTCTGTCCTGCATTGGTGTGTGACTCTGAACTCCATCCAAAGTGTCAGCAAGTTCTCCTCACAGCTCAGGCACACAAAACAATCCTTTGCCAGCCCCACAACCAAGGACAGCGCTGCAGCTTCAGCCCCAAAAAGTGCAAACAGCAGCGAATGGAGGAGAGAATCTGGGAGGATGGGAGTGCAGAAGCTGCAGCTGGAATTGGACAATGAAGGCCAAGATGGAAATGGAGCCAAAGTGATCCAAGGGTGAGAACTCGTGACTCGGATCCATCTTGGGTCCATCTTGGCTGGAGCCATGGCCGGGCTCTTGCAGTGCCCAAGGTGAATCCTTGGAAGGGCTTGGAATAAATCCCTGCTTTATTCCTTTAGCACTGCCCAGCCTCTGTCCCAGGTAAGTCTCCAGGCAGCAGCAGAGGTGAATTCCTTGCTGAGTGCTCTCGGTGTGCACAGGAAGGGGAGGCTGCCCTGGACGCTGCATTCCTGCAGCTACTCCCCATGGGTGCTGCTGGGATGATGGATATCTCAGCATCTTTGTTCTTTGTTTTCCTTCTAACACTGGCAGAGCTTAAATCACGGCAGGAGAGGTCCTGCCACGTCTCCAGTTACACAAACAAGAGGTGCTGCTCTCACAGAGCTGAGCAGCTCCTCTGGAAGGTTCTGGGAGTCACGGTGTGACAGGGGCGTGAGCCTTGGAGGTATTGCAAAAATGGGGATGTGACTGCAGGGCTGGGATGCTGTCCAGTAACAGCCTCACCAGGAGCTTATCACGGTGTGGTGTTTGGGATGGATCCTGACAAAATATACTGTGTGTTGTCAGACACTTCACTAAAAGTAAATAGAAGCTGTTGGCTTACCTTTGTGCTTCTGCTGTTTCTTTCCCTTAAAATAATAATTCTCAGGGCAATAATAATTTGTTCCAGCTTCCATGGAGCAATCCCCCATCTCCCCAGACCTCAACCAGAATAAATACGACTGCGTAGGTGCAGCTTCACCAGAGGAGGAGATCTCAAGTTGCACATTAATGTCAGGTTCTCAGCAGTAGCATGTGAATTTAGAGGAATCCAAGCTGTGATATCAAAGGTGCTCTGTCCTGCACACCCAGGAGCAGCTCTGTTGTGGCTGCCATGGAGCAGTTGTGGTCTGGTGGTCGCATTCCTGGCTTGCCCAAGGACTCCCTGTGTGGTTTTGGGCAGGGTTCTCTACCTTGCCCTTTTTTTCTAGTCCCCCCAAAAAGGTATTTTCCCTGGGATGGTTCTGGTGAACCTGAGCTGCTCTTCTGTGAAAGCTGATTTGCTGAAAGCTGGGGGATCTTTGATGTGCCATGAGATTCCTCTTGCCAGATCCTCTGTATTTTCTCCAGCGTGGTTCAGGTCATGGTATAATGGTGAGGGTGGAGTTCCTGAAATGTTGTGAGGATGAAGCCTTGAGTTTGCTTTTGGTCCCCTGAGCTGCAGCAATGGACTGACCGTGTCCTGAGCTCATCACAAACCTGACCAGAGCTTTGGTGGTTTGATAGGGAGAGAAAATGAGGTGGAGCAGGTGACAATTGTGTGTGGGGCCAAGCCAAGTCACTGCCCCTGGACACAGCTTCATGAAAAATGCTCTCTGAACTTTCTTCTTCTTGTTTCAGAAGAATAACTTGGAGAAGAAGGTCCAGAGAAGAAGTGAGGCCTGTGGAGGGCAGTGGGAAAGTACAGAGGGCTCTGATGTCTGGGCTGTGCAGTCTGGCCAGCTGGGGATGGATTGCAGATAATGGTTTGCTTTCTGTTCGTGTTTTGGCAGTAAAATATTGGGGAGGGAAAAAGCTACTGAAGCAGAAGAAGAGTATTGGTTCAAGAAAAAATGGGAATGAATTGACCATAAATGGTACAGGATGAGAAAATGACTTTTGTCTTTTCTAACTGAGAGATGAAAAATTCCAAATGAGCTTCCAGAAAAAATGGGCAAAAAATTACCAGTTTTTAAAGTGGAGTTCACATTAGTAAAAAGTTTGTGACTTGATAGGGAGGGAACTGGCCTGGATCTGCAGATCTTTCTGGGGTTTCTATCTGTGAATATGTGCTGCTATTTCAGTGTAATAACACCAGCTAAACTGTGTTTGAAACCGATTATTTAATGTATAATACACCAACAATGAAAAACCAGCTGTATTTTGCATCTAGGGAGTGCCAAACCCAAGTATCAATTATTTTCATTCTATAGAAAGATATTATTATCAAAAAATAATCAGAAAATCTTGGTGTATTCTGAGAAAGTCACTGGATTGTGTAAGGAGATGCATCCAGGGAAGGAACCTGCAACCCAGAAGGAAGAAACCTGCCCAGTCAGGTCACCAGCACTGGGGGAGTGAGGGAGATTACCATTAATAATTTCTAACCTTCATGAGCATACATTATGCTGCTAATTTTTTCCTGCTGCTGAATTCATGTCAATGTTGAAAGTATAAACAATCCCCTGAATAAAATTGTGTTTGGTTTGCCTTGTCCCACGGATTAAAAATCTGATTACTGCATTTAAATTTAATGCCCCAAAAATTCCCTAAATGAATGATTCAGTGTGAGGCCGTGAGCAGATGTAATTATCTATGAAAACTAATGAATCATGTCGTTAGGAGAGTTCTCCTTGCAGCTGTCTCCAATTAATCCGTCCATCAGTGCTGGGGTAACGATGTAATTCAGGGTAAGGTGCTGCCCCAGCCTGTGCAGCAGCCACTCTGGGGAAGGAGGGATCTTCCCTCACTTTTAGGTTGTGTTTTTGGAAAATGCAAAGCCCTGGGAATGTGTTTTGCCAGTACTCCAGTGATGTTTGAGTGGTGTTTGGTTTGACTGCGTCCCTTTCACGTTTCCCTAACCAGCAAAGCGTTTACAGAAGTGAGTTTTGGGGAGGATTCAAAGCTTTTCCCTTTTCCCCCAGATTTTGTCTGTTCTGAGCTGGGATCAGGGTGTTCTCTGCTCCTTTTTCTGTGTAAGGCAAGTCACAGTTTGCTCAGGGAACTCAGGTACTGCAAGAGTGGATGCAGGAGCTTTTCCCCTCTCCAGATAAGTGGCAGAGGATGTTGAGTCTTTATTAAAGAGCTCAAATGTCCTGGAAACAGCTGAGTATTAGAGGAGGCTTCCAAAAGCCTGGGGAGGAGGGACTTCCTCTTGCCCAAGTTTCAGTGTTTTGGTGCCCGTGTGGCCCTGTGGCAGCTGCTCCTTGCCTCTCCACCAGGGCAATGTGCTCGATGATAGTTTTCATATTCATTATTTTGTCTGTCAGCAGTGGAAGTTTTCCCAGGCTGGGGTAATGTAACAGGAGGCTGTCCATGCCTGGTGTAGGTGTGGAGCAGTGCTAAGGCAGTGTCTCAGTTTGCTGGGCTGTGCACAACAAACCAAGGGATGCCCAATGCTGCTGTCAGTGCTGGAAATGTGTCTGAATTTAACTGTGTGCCTGCTGGGCACCTGAGAACTGCTGAAAATGGTGGGAAAATAAATCCCATGCTAGTTTACCCTGTTGCAGAATAAGGATTTTGGAGGGAAGAAAGAGCAAATCCCTCACCTGGAAGGAGGAATGTGGCTCAGCTTAGCAGGGTTAGTGGGGACAAAGACCATGGCAGCAAGAAGTCCTTTCCTACATGGTGCTCCCAATCTCTGTGGATGTGGAGAGCTGGATGAAGGTGTGTGGGGGTGAAGATCTGTGCAGGAGGAGAGGGGGGCGCCTCAGTCCCCTCCCCGCAGAGAGGGAAGGGCAGGCTCAGGGTGGGAGCTGCTCCTGCCTGACCACAGCAGGTTTGTTGCAGGGAGCCTGACTGGTTTGGAGTGGTTCCTGGTCAGGCAGAACTGGCTGGTTCCTGGACAAATGGAGCTCGTGCTGGGAGTGCACTTGTTCCACCTCAGGCTCACAATAACATTGGTCTGTCCTGTGCTGGGGATGCATTGATGGGCTCTCCTGCGAGCACAGCCTTGCTTAAAACCAGGATTAAGTGGCAAACCGAGCTGGTTGCAGGGTATTAACAACTTGTTGGCATTGCTGGGGTGCTGGGAAGGGCAGGGGAGTTGGGCTGCTGTGATTCCTGATGAGGAATTTTGAGGAATGTTTGCTGTGTGGTGCTGCTGGACACGCACGGCCCCAGCTCACGCTGCCATTTCACACATCTGTCAGGCTGTGGGACACCTGTAATTGCAATTAGCAGCAAGGAAACAAAAAGTCAGCAGGCTGGAGGAAGGGGGGAGAGCTGGAGGGATGTGCTGGAGTGGGGAGTGGATGTGAGCATGTGGCCTCTCCTCAGCACCAGGAGCGCTGTAAAAACAGCCCAGTTCGTTCTCAGCCTGTCCTGGTGATCAAAGCCAGGCAAAACGGGATTTTCCTGTGCACTGAGGGGGACTTCCTATAAAAGGGCTGCGTGAGGTTTGTTTATGAAAGTGCAAATTGCAGAGAGCAGGAGTTGACAAAAGAGAAGCAATTTTTGCTTTTCCCAGTGAGAGTGCGCTCGCAGATCCACGGACAGCGTGACCCCAAAAACAACTGGAGTCACTGTGCAGGGAGAGGGAGCTGGTTTGTTGTACCACCTGTACTGCACTGTGTTCTCCTAGCTATTTTAATAGCTAATTAATCTTGATTTGCTTGGATTTAAGAGGTTTTTTTTTCTCTTTTGGCACATATGCACAACCTATTATATCATAAATCCCACACATTTCAGCAAATGTCATCCTGATTGTTCCCTACAGCACAGCATCCTACTAGGGAAACATTCAAGGTCAGGAACTCGGATTCTTTAACCACTGTATTCGAGGAAGTCAATTTATTGTTCTTTCACAGCAGAGCAGGGTGATTTCTTTTGGACCTATATCACATTGGCAGCCAACCTGGAGAGGTCAGAATTGCTTTAATGCTGGAGGGTCCGTGGGCACATTAATCTATCTCCATAAATTAACTGTTGCACCCTGCAGATGCCAGCTCAGGGCATTTCTGGGTGTTTAGTGTTTTTATATTCCTCTAGAAGCAGGAATTCTTTTTGTGCACTTGGTGTTTGACCTGTGTGTCATATCCTAAAATCAATACAAGTATTCCTTGTCCTTTTTCCTTGTGTCTCTTAAAGGGTTTGAAGGAGTTTGCTCGGGGCTGGAGGAAGTGACCTTCATATCAAATAATCCTGACGTGGCGAGTTGGGGCTTTGGGTAGCTTTCTTGTGGCTATTTGTGCTGTGAAAGCTGAATAAAAAATTTGCAACTGAAAGTCTTAAAAAGTGAATTAGGGAAGTGTTGACTCCAAAGAGCCATTAGTGTGTCCTCAGCGTGGGATGTGCCTTGTTTTTCCTTGCTGCTTAATGTATAGCTGTGTCTGACCTTTTCCCCGGGTTGTTTTGGTGGGCCTGTGAAGGAGATGTCAGAAGGAAAATGTGAATTAAAACATCTTGCATCAGGGAATGACTTTCCTGCTCTTCTCCAAAAGGGAAAAAACCCAGAAAATAAAAGAAGAGGGAGAGTCCTCTCTTAGTTTGCCATCTCTAATACTTGTAGTTCCCATTTGCTCTTGCTTTGGTGGTAGTATTTTCATTTTTTCAGGGCTGTAGTGCTGGGGGCAGTGTGTCTGTGTGTCCTACTCTGTGTCCCTGCAGGAGCTCTGGAGGTGCTGTCACTGCCTGGCTGCTCTGAGCAGCATCACTCCAGAGCTGGGTTCTTTGTAAAACTCCTTCAGCCCCAGCAGCTGGATGTTCTTTGAGGTGGGATTCCCTTCCCAGGTGAAACACAGCTCATTTCAAACTTTTTGTCAAGTTTAAGTAGCTAAACCAAACTTTGTAGACATTCCAGTTCTCAAATCTCTTCTGGCTGGAGCTCAGAAGCTTTTTATTTTATTTTATTTTTCCAGAAATCTTTGGAGTGTTCTTTCTTCCTTCTAGCTTGTATGAGGTTTTCTGAGTACCCAGTGCTGATCAGTGGTTTTCTGAGCAGGAGCTGTGGGGCCAGGGCTCCTGACAAGCTCCTGGGCGGTGCCTGGGTGCAGAGGCTGTTGTACAGCTCAGCCCTTTCACAGCCAGAGTGGGCTTGTGGTCATGTTGACAGCTTGACACGGCCATGGCAGTGATTTGTTAAATCTTCTCAAACACCCCTGTGAGCAGGGCAGACAAAGGGGAGGCATGGGCAGGACCTCCCGGAACGAATTGGGATGTGAGAGGAGGCTGGGCTGGGAGATCCCTGCGGGTGCTGGGGCTGAGAGAGGCGTGTTTGGCACCACATCACGGTGCTTGTGGAACAGGGATGCTTGATTCAGCCCAATTCTGTGTTGCAAAATAAACTTTGGAGTACTTAGTTTATCCTGTAGCAAACTGGAGTTCAGGGGACTTAAAAAAGGAGACTTAAAGGAGCTGTGATAGGGAATCCTGAAGTGAGAGCAGAGCTCTGGAGTGGGGCAGTGCTGGGCACTGGTGGGTGCAGGGGGGCAGGGGTGGCTGTGCCCAGCCTGGGGAGCTGTGGCTGCTGCTGGCACAGCTCCCTGCCCCAAGCTGGGGGCTCTGAGCTCCTGAGAACAACTGCAGGTTGCTGCAAATCAGTGGCACAAGCACAGGCAGAGCAGGGCTGCTCTGGCAGGAGGGAACTGCTCTGGGAAGGAAACACCACGTCAGGGTTTGAATTCAAAGTGTGATAAGCATGCACAGTGTTCTGCACCAGTTGTGAAGATTTTCTGACACAGATGCATCAGTCCTACAAGTACACGAGCCATTGTCACAGACCAATGTCCTTGGCTGCAGTGAGACTCAGAAGGAACCCAGGCAGCAAAACTGATTTAATACAGAGTGGATCTCTGCTGGGGTCAGAGGATCAAGTGCCATCAGCCCCTTTCCTGGTCTAGAAAGTGCTAAATTCAGTTAATATCCTTAATCCATGGGGCCTGACTCCTGCTGGTACTGGGAGATCTCGTAGGTAAAGGTGAATGGGGGGAGAAGTGTACCAAGTAAACAAAAATACACAATTTTTCAAAAATAAAAAGGCTTGTGAAGAGAGGAAAAAAAAGCTGTATCAGGGTGCAGGCTATAAAAGTGTCTCCTGCACTCTTGTGTGTCCTCCCAGGAGCTGAGCTGGGGTTTGGTGTGTCAGGAGGGAACAGGAGGGACCCAGAGTGGGGAGAAGCTGTGGCTGGGCACAGTCAGCCAGAGGGCAGCACTCTCTCTGTGTGCTCTCAGGGGTTTTGTGTCCCATCAAACTCCTCTCCTGTTTTTTCCCTCCTCTCCAGACACCCCCTGGAAGTGCAGGGTGCTGTGCAGCATGGCTTGGTTTGGGAGGTGGTTGCCAAGAACAGAAGCTGCAAAGCGAGCCTTGCACTTTTCTTCTCCCCTTTCTCCTGGGGAGCTCCAGAGGGGTGGCAGTTGCCTGACTTTGGTGCCATCCCACGGCTCTGGAGGGATTTGGAGCTCCTCAGTGTCCCTTCTCACCTGCATGTCCCCCTGGGTGCCCCCTGGTTTGGATCAGCCTGGAGCTCTGGGGATGCTCTGTCCCCTCGTGGGCACAGCTCACAGGGAAGCTCTCCTTCAAATCCTTCCCATCCAGCTGCCCACCCTGTGCCTTCTGCTGCTGCCACCCAAAGTGAGCACATCAGGATTGCTCCCATCCCTGGTTTCAATCAGGAAGCGAGGCTGAGGAATAAATACTGCCTCAGATGAAACTTAATCTGTTTTTAAAGAACTCCCTCCCTCTGAAATAGAGGTTTTTTTCCTTGTTTTTTAACAGTCCTCCCCTGAAAAGTCTCTCTTGGGGTGTCTCTCATCCTCACTTAATGATGTTGAGGGTTTTTTACTTTTTTATTCCAAGTTTCTGGAAGCTCTGTGGTTTTCCCTGTTACACATTTTTAATTCAGAATGCCTCAGTGAGCCTTTCCTGTTCTGAATCTCCAGAGTACTCCGTGGGGGAAAATTTAAAAAATAACATGTAAGCTTTACATAATTTACTATGAGAGTAATTGGGTTTATACAGCAGTTCATAAACCTTTAGCTGGTAAAAATCAAAGTACCTTAATCTCAAAAGCAGATGGGGGGATGTCACGGTGAAGGCTTATAGAGTTTTCAAAGACAAATTGTTTAATTCCATCACTGCTAGTAAAATAAATAGTTCTGCTGCTCGATTGAAAACAGAAACATCTCAGAAATGAGACTTTCTTCGCTTTCAAGCATTGTTAGCTTGACAACAAAGAAATCCAAAGAAGCTCAATGCAAAGATGTGATGGAGCTGCAGTTTATGAGAAATGAAAGGCGAGAGCCTCTACACCCCATTTTATCATTCTCAGGGAATTTTCAAGTGCCTTTCCTGTGCTGCTTTCAGGCAGTGCCACTGTCCCAGGCAGTGTTTGGTGTGAATCAGTGAGGCATGTGGTGTCTGCAGGTCATTTCCTTCTATCCACAGAGGTGGCAGGGCTGGCCCTGGTCCGTGCCTGACGCTGGGAGCGGTGAGTGTGGGACGCTGCTCCCAAATCCCACTTTTCAATGCACTTTGCAGGGCTGGATTGAAAGCTCAGAGCCATGCCTTGCCTGTGTAATGAAGGCTGCATTTGTAGCCCCACAGTAATGCTGCTCACAGGCCAATCAGGGCTATCTGGCCAGCACATCCCTCCCAAGTGATGGTCTTGCTTTAGTCCTAATGGCCTGATGAGATCACCTCTAATTTGTGTATCAAGCTGGTTTGTATCACATCGTTCAGAAAAAAAAAAAAGAAAGGGGGTAAAAAACCCCACACAAACCCAACAAAACCCTCTTTATTTTATTTTTTTCTTACTGAACTTCAAAAGGCTGTATTATACCCAGTGTGCTGTGCCCTGTGAAAGCTCAGAGCCATTACCTCAGCCCATAACCAGCAGAAAGTGAGTGCCTGTTTTGGTGGGGGCTCATTTGCTCCAGAATTATGACAGTGCTGTCAGCCCAGAAGGAGATGCCTGGACATGGTTGCTCTGGTGGCTACCTCAGCATCCTCCCCCTGTGGCCAAGGGATGAGGGAGCCTTGGAGCAAGAACATGAGGAGCTGGTGGGTGACAGCCCAGAAACAGCAGAGGGAGATGCTGAGGTGGCTCAGGATGCTGAGAGCAGAGTGAGGGGGGATACAAGGTGCTCCCATGCAGTGCTTTGGGTGTCCAGGTACAGATACCAGAGAAAACTTTGCTGTGTTCTCTTGCTCCTTGAGGAAACAGCCAGCAGAGACTGGGTGTGGATTTGGTAACTCTGGGTCCCAGGTGTGGTTCTGACAGGGGGAGGAGATTTCCTGGCAGCTTCCTGCACTAGAACTGGATGGAGCTGATGGTGAAGAGTGTTTTTGCAGTTTTTAGGAAAAGAGGACTCAGCCAAGGTGTTGAGCAGTGATGGACCCGTTCCTGGTGGGCTTAGAGCAGTGGAGACACAGGGAACCAGAGCTGAAGGAACACAGTAATCCTCAGAGCCCAGCACACAAAGCTCTGCATTGTGTGTTTGGGAGGAAGAGAGATTTAATAAAGTGCTTTGGTATAAAGTATAAGAAATAATGGAGTTGGGCTCTTGGATATTTGGGGAGTGAGTGCTGACAGGGGAGTGAGCCCAGCACAGCACTGGTGCTCAGTATCTGTGCACTGGCCAGGCCTTTCTGCCAGGTTGTTCCAGAGCTGAATTAACCTTAAGTTGTCTTTTTCCAAAACTGCTTTCCCTCTAAAGGAAACAAATTGTTGGCAGAAATTGATTTCTTTTTAGCAGCTAACTTTTAAACCTAAAAACCTAACAAATATATGCTGCAATGATCAAAAAATGTTACATTAACACTTTTTTTATGACCTTAGCTGAGACACTTGGTAATGTGCTGTTGTCCTGGGCGATTTTGATACTTTTTATTATTTTTACTGTTCTACACCTTTTTGTCGATGAATCAGTTTTGCATGTTGCAGTGCTGGCATTTGGATTTCTCTTGAAATCTGGCTGGAGGAATTTAAATCTTTGGAGCTCACTTGTTGATTTCTGTGTCCCTACACTCGTACCCAGCAGTGGGAGCCCAGGGGAGCTGGAGCTCCCAGGGACTGAGCCCTCAGCTCTCACAAAGCACATTTGGAAACTGCACTCTGCTCACAAAATCAGGGTGCTGGCTGTAGAAAATGCAAAATTCTGCTGTGTAAGTTGCTCTCAGTGGGCTCTTAGGTGTCTGTTTGGGATCAAACCCAGGTAAGTAAGTGATGCTGCTTCAATCTGAGGTGTCAGATGAGGTTGGTTTGCTCTCTCAGACAGCAGGATTCATTTCCAAAGTTGTCTTGGGGCTGCCTGCATTGTTTTTTATGTTGGCTTTCTTGCTGAACTGGGCCCACAGTTAATGCTGAGTTTCGATTTCCATGACAAGTTCTCTTCTGGGAGATTTACAGCTCAGCTGCTTTGCTTTGCCAGGCTAATGCTGTGGAATGCAGGTTGACAGTCCAGATGTGAAACCTTTCTCCTCACAAAGAAAACAAAGGATTAAATGCGTTTTAAGAGGGTTTGAAAAAAATAATTTAAGACTGAGGCCCTGAACCCAACATCTGAAGTCTTGAAATACTGCTGGGGATGTGAAACTTCAAAATCAGGACACTTGGAAGTGTGGCCAGGCTGTGAGCTCCCTGTGGCTTTTGCAGCACCTGACACTGCCTGTACTGGGGCTTCCTCAGGTTTTACAAAATGTCAAGTAATCAAATTCTGCATCCTCATGTGATCAGTCCAGGTTAAAGGGTGGTTTGGGTTTTGCTCCTGCTAAAACCTGAGGAGTGTGGGGCCAGCTGCAGGCACTCACTTGGAAATGACCATGTTTCCCTGATTTTCATAACTAAAGGTAGTAGCTCATGTTTAATGATTGGACAAACTGACACTTTTCCTGACCATAGCATCATCCCTGTTTCCAGGGGGCACAGAGGAAGGCCCAGGTGGTGCAGGTTTGTTCCCCAGCATCCCCACTGCAGGGGGAAAGGTCTGCCCAGGCTACAAGGTCATGGCTGAACTGGAAAAGGGTTTAATGGTGGTGTTTAATGTCCAAAACATCTTTTTAAAGAGAGAAACACAATGGCCTCAGCCAAGCCATTGAATGTGATCCTTTGTGCTCGTGAAGATTTGTACAATGCATCTACCCATGAATGCCCGTTTGGGTTTCAGAATTATTTGGGTTGGAAACAATGCAGCAAGAGTTCATTGTCCTTTCAGAGAAATGATGAAAACATCCAGAACTTTCTCCCAGCCCATATGGGAAGAGCAAACATGAGGAGTCTGTACTACCAGATGTCTTAAAATTGAGACCATAGCCTCAAAGGTAGAAAGGGCAGACCTTGGAGGGCAGGTCATTCTCAAGTTGCCTTGGGAAATATAATGGGGTTTACTGGGATTTATTGAAACTGGAGTTGTAAAAAGCTTGTGGCTCTTTATTTGGGACTAATAATCCTACTGGTGTTCTGTTCTGATCAGGCTCAGGAAGCCTCTGCAGGGCTGTGACTTTACTGTAGCAGAGGCACGTTCTGTTCACTCAGATATTTGGTATTTTTTCTGTTCAGAAACATCTCTGCCTTTATTCTAGGTTGTGGAACAACAGATGAGTAAAAGTATGCTAAAAAGCAGGCTTAACAAATGACAAAAATGTTATGTTTTTCCTAGGTAAAAGTCAGGAAAAAATAAAAACTCTGGGCTAAAACTGACTTTTGCAGTATCAGTGTATCTTTTTTTAAAGCAGCATGTCCTGAGTAATTAGAAAAAACAACTTTGAGACTACACACATAGAACTAGGAGCAAATTTTTTGCCATACATATATTCAATTTTCAGAATTTATTTCTCTGTGGAAACGATGTATTTTGGCTTACAAGATATTTGGTGTTGAAGTCTGGCTGCTGCAGTCAGATCCTGTGCTCAGTTGTTCCCATGCACTGAGAGCCATCAGAGCAGTCCTGCAGGAATTGCAGGCGAAGCACAGTGAGCCTCAGCAATCTCTGCACTTTGATAAACCCTCTGTTTGTGCAGCTTGGTAGAAGTGAGGGCTCAAGGTTTCCTTCCTGTGCTGGGGTTTGTCACACTGCAATTCAGGAGGTCACACCAGGGCTCAGTGTCCCCAGCCTGGTGGCATCAGCCCCTCAGCTTGGTGTAGCTCTGATGCCTGGAAAGGCTGACCTGGAACAGAGACTAGACAGAGCAAAAGGAATAAAACAGATATTTATTGAAAGGATAAAACAGGTATTTATTGAAAGGATACACCTTGGGCAGTGCAAGACCCCAGCAGGGGCTACACCCAAATCAAGCTGGATCCTGGTCACGAGTTTTTACACTTTTATAAATTTTGGTCCACTTCCATACTGGGGTCAATTGTCCAAGCACAGCCCCAGGCTATGAAGTCTCAGCCCCTGGCTTGCCCCCTTTCCCTCACTGTTGTTTCTGCTTTTTGGGTACCAGTTGTCCTTGATTCTCCAGCTGGGAAGGGATTGTTTTGTCACTGCCCTGTGAAGAGAACTCACTAACACCTAATGTGAAGTTTCAGAGTTACACACCAAGCAGCAGAGATTCTGAAAAATATAAAAGCTAAACCCCAAGGCAGCAGCTCGTGCCAGTGAATCCTTTTGGGTCCTTCCAGCAAACGAGCCGTGCAAGGGGAAATCACAGAGCAGAGCAGCTGGGGAAGGGTTCCCTCTGTGCAGCAGCTCCTCTTGCTCTGCAGAAGCCCACGGGCACAGAGCCACCCCAAACACCGAGTGTTCAGCCACATCTGCAGAAAATCCATGGGAGGGCATGTGGAAAGTTGGCACAGCTCTTGGTGGAAGGAAGTGGGAAGAAAGAAAATCATTAGCTAAGGCTGACGGGGATGCATAGACTCGAGGTCGTCTTATCTGTGGAAGTTCTTCTTCCACCCTTTCTGTTGTTTTAACCACTTCTCTGAGTACTCAGAATTTTTCCATGCCTGCAGACTGGGAATGGAATATTTTGGAGCCATCAGCTCTGGAGACATGTCTCTCTGCCTGGCCTGTCAGTCTCGTGGGCAGGCAGGACACTGGTGCCAGTGAGATCCAAGGAGTGCCATCGCTGCAGGGCATCCAGTTCCTGCTATTTGCCCAGCTCTGAACATGTTGTTAGGTGATGTATTCCTCCTGCTAATTTCCTCAATTTATCACTGATTCCAGTAGAGCTTGATGAAGGATGTCAGCTGGAGATTAGTCCCAGATGCCTGGGCTGACCTTAGCTTTATCAGCTGCTTTCAATACTGGAACCATGAAGCACTTGCAAGTTTTCTGGTTCCTCCCATGATTGATAGCCCAATTCTGAAGTGGCTTTCCTCCTGGTTTGTGATCCAAGAGGATAATGCCCTGCAGCTGTCCACAGCATGATGCTCTTGTGGTGAGCACTCTGATGCTCTGCTGGCTCCTTCCCAGCCGAGCGTTTATTAAAATGGCACTTGTGTTCTGCAGGCCTGACCTCCCACTGATCCACGGCTCTGCCTTTTCTCTGAATATCTGCAGCAGGGTGAAACAAGTCCCTCAGTGCTCAGGTGAGGCTCAGGTGTTTTAGGAGAGGTTTAGCTGTGGATGTGCAGAGTGGATGGACAGACCTGCAGAACCCGTGGCAATCAGCTTTCAGCACTTGGCAGAGGTGTTTGGTCATTTTGAGTGGTTTTGGGGAACTTTCCTGCACTTCTCAGCTCCTGTTGGTGTATGGGGTGGGCTGGTGAGGAAGATCTTTCCTGCTGGCCTCATGACCTCTTCTGCTGAGTTTGTCACAGATTTGTCATCACATGGGACTGTGCTGCAGGGTGGCATCTCCCCAGGCTCTGCACACTGAGGTCACTCAGAAGGTTGTGTGGACTCCCAGAATTCCAAAAGCTGTGTGAGTGCTGAGGCTGATGGCAGCCTTCCCATGATGAAGAGCCAGGACTAGACCAGACCAGGAATTTTTATTACCCTAACTTTTGCATCTGCTCCTGCCTGATGCTGGGGTTCTACAGAGGGTATTGGGGAACTCACCATGGTTGAGTCACTCCTTCAGACACAGCATGTAGGGTCAGGCTGGTCTGGCTGGGGGAAGGTGCTTGTTGGGTTTCTAAAGTGCATTTTCACTTTAAAAAAAAGGAAAAATGAAAAGAAACACCAAGCCCCATCTTCCTTTAAAGGGTGAGGGTGGTAGGGCACGAGCTCTGTCCTGTGTTGGTCAGCTCAGGAAACCCTCCTGGATGTGGTGCTGCTGTCCTTGTGTCTGTGCCACGGGAAAGGGCGACTGCCTGCTCTGAAAATGAGAGAAACTGGAAGGAGAGCAAGGCACCCCCTCAGTCTGAGCCCTGGAGTCAGCATCCATCCCTGTTTTGTTCCTCAAGCTGCACTCCATGGTTTGGTCTCCAGCTGTGCAGGAGCACTGCTGGTCATTTTTCCCAATGTTCTTTAATCTGCATTGAAACCAAGAGCTCTCCATCTGCAGTTGTTGAATAATTCTCCATTGTAGGGGCTGTGGCAGCAATGAAGTGTTTCAGTGCTTTGGAGCTTCTTGATGTGAAAAATGTGGGGTGTTCTCGTGGCCTTGCAGTTAACTCCTGGGGCATGGTCCTGCTTTTTGGGTCGAGTTTTCTTTCATCTGAGCAGCAGTGAGTTTATACAGCCTGCAACACATGCCAGGAATTCCAGTATTCCTTTCTTTGAAGGTGTTGGCCACAGATGAGAATTGGTTTTTATCTCATGGCAGGAAGGTGCAGAGCTGGGTGGAGGTGGCTGTGAGCAGAGTGGATGAGGTGCTCTGCCTCACTGTTTTTTTTTATATTTTTCTCCATGGACTAAGGCCTGGTTTATTGGTACCCACAAGGATTGTGTTACATTCCTGGGGTGGGCCCACCTTTTATGAAGTGTAGGGGCAGGAATTGCCAAGGAGATCTTAAAAGTGGCAACAGCTGCATGGAGTATAACATGGACTTCTTAATTTTTAATTTTTTTAATGTTTTTGTTTTGGTATTTTTGTGACATTTTTGGTTTCCTTTGTTTTGTGAAATGGACTGGAAACCTCAACTCAGGGTGTTTAGTAGCCAAGTAGTGTTTTATGGGTATAATGTAGCTCTTTTGGACTTGTTTTTGGTGTTTTTGTTTTGGTGTTGGTTGTTTTGGTTGTAGGTATTTTGGTATTTTTGTGGGCTTTTGTTGGTTTCTTTCTTTGTGAAATGGACTGGAAACCTCAGCTTGAGGTGTTTAGCAGCCAAAACAGTGTTTTATGGGGATTTGCTAAACCACCTTAGGAAATTGTGGCAACCGATGTGTATTTGTAATGAAAGCTGTTGATATCTATGGAAAAGGGTTGCAATGGTGCAAAAACTTGGGAAAAATGAGCGTTGCTAAAAGAAAGCAGGACTGAGTGCTACCAGCAATTTCTGAAGGCAGTATTTTAAACACTCCTACTTAGATTTTGGATAAAGGGAAAACAAACAAATGTGGAGTCTGAAACAGCTTCTGTCCTTTCATTTTCTTCTGGAAGTTTGCAGAGCACCAACACATTGTAGCAGGAGAAGTGTTTTGCTTGGCAGGGGTTTGTTATAGCCATGTAAGAGGCCTTCCAGCCTCCCAGTGCTCCAGGCTTTCCTGGACATGCAGATTTTATGGGTATTTTATCTATTAGCAGGACTTCCTTGCTTTTTCCCAGAGTCACGAGTGTAGGAAAATAATTTGGTGACGTTGTCCCCATAATGTAAAAATTTTGCTGGAAGTTTGGGTAGTCTGGCCCCAAAATCTCTGTGTTGCTGGGGCATTTGGATTTGGGATTTGAATAAAAAAATATATATTAATTACAGGTGCAAAGAGCCCAGTGAGTGCCCTGGATGTGTGGCACTGGGGACTTCAGCCAGTGCTGTAAACTGGGGGCAACTTTTTATAATTCCTACAAGAATATTTTTGTTCTAAAGCTCTGTTTGATCTCAGGTGACTGTGCTGCTGTGCCTTACACATGGTGAGTAAAAGGAAGGGTCACTTGTTGGGAGCAAAGGAGGAGAACAAATGGATTTACACTGAAATACTTCCAGGGAAGGAGACTTTTATCTCCTCACAGATAACTGGGAGAGGAAACTCAGAATGCCATATCATGTGAATATAGTTCTTGCCTGCCTTGTATCACTGCAAGTTCTCAACACATCTGGGCTGAGAGCAGTTCCAGTAACATTCAAAAGTACTATTTTGGTTGGCACACTGGGGCTGTGGTAGATGCCAATTAGTAATGGCTCTTGGAAACAGCCTGCGTTAAAACTGTCCCTGAACCATTCCCCAGAGAAATTATTCAATTAAGTACAGCTAAAATTAATGTCCATGGGTTTTGTTCGAATCAAACAAAATAAGCAGCTGGAGAAGGGAAAACTTCTCAGTGTGTGCTTTTAAAATAACAACTCTTAACTAATAACTGTGTGAGCTGGAATTGATAGCAGTGTTTGTTTTCCCAGTGCTGCTCTGGAGCTGTGGATGAGCCACTGAGGGCTCCCACTGCTGATGCCCTTGGATGGTTCTGTGCCACCTCCATGCAATCTCCAGTCACCATCTGCTACTCCTGGACCTGCTTTTGAGAGGATGAAGTGTTGCCTGGGGGTATGAAAGTTTGCCCCAGATACAGTCAGATATTTTGGGATGGATGAAGGTGGAAGCAGAGGGCCTGCACATGTCCTTGGAGCAGGTGGCAAGGTTATCTGTGGCAGAACAAACAGGTTCCTCTTATTTTGGCACAGAACTCTTGTGTTAGCCCTGAGGGTGGTGAGGCTTTGGGAGGGGGAAGGCATGGGCTGGTCCTGGGCATTCTGAGCTGGGTGCTGGGGCTGCTCCTCTCTGCCCACAGGGCTCTGGAGCAGCTCCTTCCCAGGCTGTGCCTTTGTCTCTGCTGTCAAAGGCAGGAGCAGTCCTGGAGATGGAGGAGTTGCTGTTCCTCTGCAGGACCTTCTCCAGGAAAGTGTGGAGTGCCTCAGGATGGGACCTGGGCATGGAGTAGGGCTGGGGCTGTGCCCAGCTCCTGCCCTGGAGCCACCCCCAGTCCTCAGTGCTCCTCTGCCAGCAGCACAGGGACAGGGGAGGGTGGGAAATGTCCTTGTGCCACCTGGAGCCCCCAGAGATCCCCTCTGGTCTCCCTGCAGCTCTGGCACTTGCTGTGTTCACCTCTAACAGAAATTTTCATGTAGGAATTACAAAAAGTTGCCTCCAGGTCACATCCTGACATGCTCCCAGCAGGAGCCCAAGCAGAACTTCTGAACCCTCCTGTCCCCAAGGATCATCAAGATCCCTGTTAATTAAAAGAGCTAAAGAGTGAGACAGCTGGAACACGGAGGAACAAGTTGGTTTGACCCTTTGGAGAAGTTCGTGTTTTTGGGGTTTTTAATGCTTACAGGAAGTTCTGCCAAAGAAGAGATTAAATGTCCTCAGTTAAATTTGGGACGGTGGAGGGAGGAATCTCGGTGTTTGCTTGAAGGGCAGAACTGATCAGAGCAGGGAGTGTTGGTGTCCCAGGCCTGTGGAGCAGAGAGCACCACGGGGATTTGAGGTGGAGCTGAAGGAGGAGAAGCCCAGGAGTGCAGTCCTGTGTTGCCTTTGGCACAGGGAGCTGCACAGCTCGAGGGGCTGCAAAAACCTGCCATGGCTGCAGCCAGGGAGGGAAATTCGGATTCCTGGCTTTTTTTTTTTTTTACTGCATTTTTTCCTCTTTTCACACTCCTTGACATTACAGCTGGCACATTGTGCTGAGGTTCTTCAGGTTTCTGATGAACTTCCATTAGTTGCAATCTTTATTTCATAGCCCTGGCACTTGGAACAATGCTTTGCTTTCTTATTAACATGTAATTACAGAGTTTGGACATCCAGAGGCTGGCATTCCCTATATGATTCATTTCTTTGGTATCCAGCTCTTCTCCTGAGGCACCAGAGACCTGAACGAGGGAGGGAAAGCCTGCTTGGCTTCTCCACTGAATTCCAGCCTTGCTGAAATTGGTTTTGTGTCGGGATTTTAGTTCTCTGTGTGTTTTCTTAAGGCTGACTGGAGTCTTCCATGACTCAGTGGGGTCGGCCATGGAGGTGCATTACTCATCGATAAATGCTATTGGGTGATCCATAAATTTCAATCCACGGAAAATCCAAACAGTTCTAAGGAAACCTTTGGTCAGCAGCACCACTCTGCTAAACTGATCAAACCCCAGATTTGTTTCTGTCTCCCAGTGCTGAATTTCACGTGGCGACTTCTGCTTGGCTTTTGGGTTTCTCACTCAACAGACAGAATGGGTGCAAATCAAAGATGGAGTTGCCAAAACCAAATGTGGTTTTTTATGCATTTTAAAGAAAATAAACAAACAAGAAAATCAATTAGTGTTAAGTAATGTTTGCAGAACTCTAAAACCTGTTCCACTTCATGGGAAGAGGTGGTCATTTATGAGTTAAGGAGAGGGATTTAAAAAAAACAAGCAACTCCTGTGCCCTCAGAAAGGTGATGCAGCTGTGAGGGACATGGGGAGAGACAGGAAGACACAGGATGAAAAGGAACCAGGTCATTTTCCTGCTCTTAAATGAGGAAAGATTGGGGAAATACCCCATGGTTTCATGCAAAATGAAACATCAAGTTCCTCATGCTCTAGCTCTGCCTGGCTTTCACTCCCGTAGGGAACTGCTCATTTCCCCAGAATCTGGACTTTGATCTCTCATGAAGGAGCTCCTTAGCAGGAGAAACATCACAGAGGGCCCGTGGCACTGAGAGGGACAGGATCAGCTCTGTGTCCCTGTGCTGCCCCCACACTGTCCCTTGTCCTCTCCAAAGTGACACTTCTTTGGCTGGAACCTTGGTCCCTGTCCTGTAACTCTGTGTCCTCGCTGCTGTTGGGGCCCTGCAGAGGATGGGGCAATATTCATTTGTGGTGGGATCTCATGCCCTCACAGTCCATTTGCTCCTCTGTTTCCCTGGAGCACAGCTTGAAAGGGAGGAAGGACAGAGTGGCTGAAAGAGCTGCAACGAGGACTCCTGCTCCTGAAGAGTTTGGGCTTCTGCTCTCTGGAAAAGTTTGGGCTCCTTGTTTTATTGGCAAAGCAGAATTTCATTTGGTTATTCACTTCAGGGAGCAGTTCCAGCACAAAGGGCACCCTCGAGGAGGTGAAACGCTGGCAGTCCCAGCCCGTGGAGCTGGGATGGGCTGTGTTTGCCCCCTGCCAGAGGCTTTCCAGGGGAAACTGTTCCCTTGGAAAACTTCTGGCCACCTGTAGAAAGACATGATGGCTGTGATGTGCAGAGAAGATGGGCTGCCAGAGAATGGAAGGGTTGCTGGGAATGTCAGCAGAGATGCTGGGAATCTGGGAAAGGTCGGGGAGTGATGCTGGAGGAGCTGTGTCTGTGTGTCTGTGATGCTGCAGGAGTTGTGTCTGTGTGTCTGTGATGCTGGAAGAGAAAAGCAGAAGGACTCATTTGGGAGCTCAGGCTGCTTCAGGCAGCTCAGCCAGGGTTTGCATTCCCTTCCTGCAGGGATGAGCTCCAGCCTTGGGGCTCCTGGCCCATGGGAAGCACTGAAATTAGCCGTGCTGTGGCTGGAGAGAAGCACAATCACCTTTCCACAGGAGGTATCAGGATTTCAGTACTAAAACAGAACATTTTTGATTTTCATGGCAGTGGCAAAGTCTCTGAAGGAAAAAGGAAATGCAGGATGAGCTTTTTTTCCTGAGAAATTCCTAGGATCCCATACAATTTCTTCTGCTTGATTTTTTCATCATCTGTCTTCCCTTGGTCTCCTTTACATAAATCTTTATTTTTTTTAGCTCTCAGCAGATGTGGTTTCAGGGATGTTTATTAAGTCCACCCTTACCACTGCTGCCAGATTGTTCCTTTTCACATTTAATGCAAATTATTAACTAAAACCAAAATTTATTTGATTTTGGAAAAGAAAAGAAAGAATAGGAGGCGTTTTTCCTCGCTTTGCTGAGGCTTTTTCCAGTAAACAGCTCTCCCCTTCCTGGGAGGCAGAATTATGTTGGAATGGGAGAGAGCTGCACTTCAGCCTCTCCCACCTTTCCTCAGGGATGCTTCTTCTGACCTGGACCCACGCTCAGCCTGCTCTGCACTGTCCAAAACACATTGCCTAGGATCAAAAACTGCTGCTGTGCAATTTCAAACCAAAAAAACAGTCAAGTATTTCAGAATATATCACCCTACATTTTTCCTGTCATGGGCTGGCTTTGCTGCTCCTTCTGTGCATGTTTTTTTCTCTGTAAGTCCCATGTGTGGAAGTGATGGCAGCTTCCTGAGGGGCTGCCCTGCCTGTCCATGGCTGCAGGACCAGGGCAGCACTGCAGCCACTCTCGTGTCCCCAGAGCAGACCTGCCATGACTTTTGTCCTGGTTTCAGTATGTCTGTGTTGACCTCAGATCCCACCATTATTTTGCTGTCTAACACAGACCTGAAGAAATCCTACCCTTGTTGAGGGCTCCATCCCAGATCTTATAGTTTGGATCAGCAGGAAAAGCACCCAAATTTCCCCAGATTTGTAGGGACAGGTGGTGATTCCCTGCCACAGCCTGGCAGGAGGAAGGGGAGGAGACCTGGGAGTGCCTTCCTGCAGGGGCTGGACGCTTCCATGGGGAATGTCATAGCCAGCTCCAGAACGTCCTGCCTGGCTGGTGGCTGGCACTGCAGCCCAGGGACACGTGTGCAGGGATGGGGACAGCTGTGGCACTGGCTTTTGAGCAGTCCCTGCTGATGGAGCAGCTCCTGGCCAAGCTCAGCTCCAGCACTGACCTTCAAACTTCTCCCACTTCAGCTGTGCTTAAGTGACTCTGACTTTAGTGCTGGGGTTGGGCACTGGGTTTTTATCTTCTGCTTCAAGATCCTGCTTTCCTGAAAGGAGACCTTGGCTAAATTTGTGTTCCTGGCTGAGTTGTGGTTTGCAGTGCTGAGTTACAGGAGTGTCCTTTGGAAGGTCACCAGCAGCCAGCCTGCCTTCCCCGTCTGCTCCCTCCTGCTGGGGGGACCTGGCTCCTTCCCTCTTTTCAGGTCTCTCTCCATCTTTTTTTAGCCTGTTCCTTGCATAGGCAGCTAAATGGGAGGTGATAGAACATGGAATTACCAGCTTGAAGGGCAGAGGGGTTTGCAGGTGGGTCAGGAAAGGTGGGAACCTGTGGGCTGTCATGGCTCTGAGAATTTCCTTAGCCATGGATTCCTTGGTGCTCACCTTCAAATTCCATACTAATTTTCAGCTCTGCTTTATCCAACACTGATTCCCTTTGCTTTGGAGTAGGGGGAAATATTTCATTTACAGGGAGGTTGAGCACTGCCCTGTGCTTGGGTGTCACCTGAACAGGGGGTTTGTGGGTGCAGAGGATGGAGGGATGGATGGATGTTTCTCTTCTGGGTGGTTTTGGTTACAAGGACACTCTGGTCTGGGGAACCTGCTGGCCTAGACTTCTGGGAGTGGGGTCAGAACCTCCTTGTGCTTCCTCCCCATTCTGGCTACTCAGACCTCCAGGTCCTGCCATGAGCACTCCAGAATTCTCCAGACATCAAAGAGCTGGGTGCTTGTTGAGCTTTGGGCTGTGTGTTGGGTGAAGTGCCCTGCTCCCCTGGACCCTGACTGTGCCACAAAATATTTTTTAATGTGTATACATATATATATATATATGTATATTTTATGTATATGGAGAAATGCTTCTTCCAGGATGTCCAGGCCAGCCCTTTGGTTCAGAAATGAGTCCTGGCAGGGGGATGGGAAAGGAGAGGCTCTACACAGAATCCCAATTGCAGTGCCTTGGGCTTTGAAATGATGACAGAAAATTTTCCTGCTCACATTTGTTCTCATTTAGCTACAGCTTGTTCACCAGGATGTTTTTCAAGGAGGGTCTGGTCAGTGCTGGCAGAGGAAAGTCTCCAATTTCCCAAGCATGCTTATCACTTTGTCCTTGACAACGATGGGAACTTGCAGCAGTTTTTTTTCGTGGAGAGGCAAACATGAGCAGTCCTGCCCTTGCAGGCAGCATTGTCCTGCTCTTCCTGTGTGCTGAATCACGCAGCACAGATAAAGTTTCCCCAAAATATTGTTGGCTTTGCAAATGTCAGACCTGGGGAAGTTGGGTGGGAGGAGGAGGAGAGTGAATATCTGAACTGCAAACTGAACAAACCTTGTAGCTCCCACAAAATGCCTCCCATCTCTTGGAAAAATGTGTTTTGGTGTGTGATGGACAATATTGAGTGTAGTGATATTGATGAACAATAATTTTAAGTATTGCAAACAACTTTGGAAATCTGGAGGGTTTGTGTCTGGAGTGTCTGGGGTGGATGGTCAGATCCAGAGGGTAACACACAGGGAAGTGGTTGATCTTTGCCCTCTACCCTCCCTTTGTGGGGATTCAGGGATGCTTTGGGCTGCAGGACAGCAATCAGGAGCTCATATTTTAGGAAAGTTGTATATTTTCAAAGTACAGGACTTTTTAGATGCTGGTATCACTTTACATAGGGATTCAGTGGGGATGACAGAGTGTTTATGGAGCAGACAGAAACGTGCCCTGCCAGGATGGTGCTTGAATGTCTCAGCTCTCCGGGAGAGCAAAACCTCCGTGCTCCATGTGCCTTGGACATTTCCTTTGTGCCTGCAGAACTTTGATAATTGTATGTGGTTTTTGTTATCTCTATGTACAATCAGACTGTATTTGATACAGTGCTTGTTCCTTGATAAGGCTGAGAACATAAACACCCTCCATAATGAACATCTGGGACCGGAGAGAACAGCTGGAGCTGTGGCAGGGGAGGGTTCGGTTGGGTTTCAGGAAAAGGTTCTTCCTCCAGAGGGTGCTGAGCACTGCCAGGCTCCCCAGGGAGGCTGCCAGAGCTCCAGGAGTGTTTGGACAGCGCTGCCAGGGATGCCCAGGGTGGGATTTTGGGGTGTCTGGGCAGGGAGGGGGAGGGGACTGGGTGATCCTGGTCAGCTCAGGATCTGTGATCTGCTCTGGGAAGGTGAATGGTGCAGAAAACCATTCCCATTCAACTGTTGGTGTCACAGGGATGGCAGCAGGGAAGCTGCAAGAACTCGTGTCACACACTGGCACTACTCTTGTAAGGACACAGGGCTCCTTGTGTCACAGGGCACTTGGGGAAGTACAAGGGGTGCCCTCTTCACTGTCATCCCCTTCTTCCTTGTAGAGACATTTGGGAAATCTTTTGTTTGAAGGAATACAGTCAGAACAATAAAGGCTTAATAATAAGGGCCCTGTCCTGTTGATGGGAATTGTGTTCTTTAAATGTTCTTTAACCCTCTACCATCATCCATACAGGGCTATAATCCATAAATTTGGGCAGGATATCACTTTGTCTTGCTAACTGAATGCTGTGTGCTCTGACTTCTGCTTTTGTTGCTTAAGGGCCATTGCACCCAGGGCATTTCCTCAGGGCAGAGCTGCAGTGGCAGGACCTGCTGGGGTACAGAGGAGCCCAGGGCACGGCCACTGTCCCCAAGCCTGGCTCAAAGGCAGGCAGGACTTGCAGAGACAGGGATCAATAGTGGGGAGAGTGCTGGAGGTGGAAGCACTGCAAGAGGCTGTGCAGCAGCACTCAGGGCTTGGCTGCTGTCCTCTCCTGATCCATCATGCACAAAGGAAGCCTTTCCTACCTGCAGGGCCAAGGGCAGACATGGGGTGTTCAGACACCAGAAGCACTGGCTGTGTGTTCCAGGGAAATCAGAGCGTAACAGGCAGTGAAAGGGAAATTTAGTGGCTTTGAATTTTCAGCCATCCCATCAACCACTCTCAGTGTAAGCCTTGTACCAGCTCTGCTTTCCATGACAAAATTAAAGCCATCAATTACAGGAGGTTGAGGGTGGGTTGGCTTCAAGTTTTTCTTTCTCCTCTCTTAAAACTCAGTGTAGGGGAAACTTTGCCCACTTTGCTTCTCCCAGAGGACCTTCTGGGCTGCAGGGAGAGCTGCCAGACCCACAGCTCCAGGAGGCAGCCAAGCAGGACTTTGTGCCCGCAGTGGTCACATGGTCAGGACTGCACTGAGTGCTCTCTGAAGCCTTTATGAAGGTGGTGGATGTGGTTTAGGGATGATGTCGTGACCAAGTGCTGAGATGCTGTTCCAGGGACTGAAATTCCAGATTTCCTATAGGCACTAATTCCCTCACTTTGGCCAGTGAGGGAATTCACCTCAGCTTTGTGGCTGCCATCGTCCTGTACTCCCTGACCTCCTAGACTGATGCTGCTGTTTCAGGCTGTGTTTTTCCCTCCACTTCAGGCTGTACTTTCTCCTCCACCCTTGCAGTGGAGCACTGCTCTGAATCTGAAGTCTCTGGTGTGGTATCTCCCAGGATTTGGACCTTTCAGTGATGTGAGCATTGTTGTGTCCCACTGGAGGAGGCAGCTGGTTCCCATTTCAGCAGGAGGGTGGTTGAGCAGGGGTGCTGGGGGCTCAGGTTTCATGCTGCTGTTCCTCTTTCCCCAGAGATCATCGATGACCTCACGAACCTGGTGGAGAACACGGACGACCGGCTGCGCAGCCAGACACGGCACGTGAAGATGGTGGACAAGAAATCAACATCCTGTGGTAGGAAATGGCTCCAGCACAAACCATTCCATAGCAGGGCAGTTCCTAGCTGATGAGGTGCACTTATTAACTGTTGCTAATTGCTGTGCAATGCTTTCCCCCCCAAGGACAGCTTCTTTCAAAGGCACAAACCCCAGCACTCCAAGCATCTCCAGCAGGTTTGGCTGGCTGTGCTGAAGTGCTGGTGCAGTTGATTTCCTTGAGCCATTTGACTCCAGTGTTGCACAATATCCTGATTGTATGACATGGTTGGAAATTAGAGCAGTGCATGTTAATTAGCTTTACACAAACTTGCTACCAGCTCTCACAAAGCTGGCACAGCGGGGAGCAAGGCCGCAGGGGCGTTCCTGGGGGTGTTCTGCAGGAATGAGCTCTTAACACAGCAGCACTCAGAGCCTGCCAGGCATGAAATCCTCCCTGGTGACTCCTGAAGTGATCTGCAAGCTGCTAAAGCTCAACTGGCCTCCCTCTCCAGGGAGCCAAGGAGAGGTGATAATCACAGGCAGGTTTGGATGAAGAGCTGAGGGCTGGTAGCACTGACCAGGAGAGGATGCTGTGGATGATGGCAGAAAATGTCATCATGTGGGGACAGTGACTGACTGAGGGATGAGGTCCCTGGGGAGGTGGTGGCAGTTCAGTTCTGGAAGCAGCATGTCTGATTCTGGTGTCCGTGGTTTTTGTCGTGCTAGAAGACTCACAATGCTCTACAGAAATTTGACTTTCAGTCAGAAGTTGTTGAAATTTGGTTTATGTAGTTCAGTAAAGTGGAAGCCAGGGGCTGATGTGGTCACAACCTGTTTGTGGCTGCTGGAGATTTCATTCTGTGGAGTGAGGCTCTGGCTGCAGAAGCTCCCCAGCTCAGACTGGCAATGAAGCATCTCTCCAGCACTGACAATTCCAGGGATTTATTTGGTTCTCCATCAGTGATAACGTTTTGAAAGCTTGGTTGATGTAGGTTGATGAAAAGCTGTGGCTTCTCCTGGAGGTTAAAGTTGACTTGTCAGAGTCATTTGTCTCTGAGCTCTCTCGTACCAACTGCAGATGGAATTAAAGGCGTGACTGCAGAGTTCATGACTGACTCTTTTATTTTAGATCTTGAATGTTGATGCAAGATGGATTTAATTTAAAGCTAAGTGCACTTGAATGATGCTGAGTACCCCTGGGTGCCTTTGGAGTCTCCCCTTAATTCCTGTGGCTTCGTTTTCCTCACGAGTCCAGGGCAGCTCAGCTTGATCTGGGGGCAGGCAGGGAGTCAGTCCCTGGCATCCAGGAGGGATTTCTCCCCATTTTTAGGGTCCTCGTGCAAGTGCAGCCCCAGACACGTTGCTGCATGATGAGGCTGTCTCTTTAACTCTTGAAGCCCATCCTGGCTGCCTGGGGAATTTCAGAGGAGGAGGAGGAGGATGGGAGAAGCGAAGGCTGGGAGGATCCTGGGCTGGATTCCTTGGTGGTGACCTCTCTCACCCTTTGCACATTGGAAAACATTTTGCTTTGGTGAGAAGTGCTGCCCCTGATGCCTGTTCCCTCTGCTCCCATAGGTCTTCCTGTGTTTGCATAACAATTTGGGCATAAGTAAACACCATATTGCCTCAGATGGCTGCTGCCTCCTGCCCAGGCATGAGCTTTGGAGCAATAATGCTGGGGACACAGGCTTTAACAGCATTCCTCCCATCCCTTTTCCCCCCTTATCCCTGGCACTGGAATGAACTGCTGTATTGGGATGAGAAATGCCCTCCCAGTATGTATGATTGTCCCTGAAATGAGGATAAACTGGCACCTGCCAGGGGACTCTGTCAGAGTGCCTTTTTATCATTTAAATGGATAAAATCTTCAGTAACTCTTTGGGTTTGGTGTCCTGTTTTGGATTTAAAGCAGGGTGAAGTGCTCAGCCCGTCCTTACTCAGACCCAGTCTCCACTCTGTTCCAGCATGTGGCTGTTAATGTGTTTTTCCCTCCTTTTTGAAATCATGATGTCTTTTTATTTTCCTGATGAGTGCCTGTGCTGGAGCCACAGGCTGTGGATACAAGCAGAGCACACTGGCTGGAATAATGGAATAATCCCTGTTTTACAAGCAGGAATGTAATGCATTAATGGGTGTGTCTTTGTTAGCAGCCAATATAATCATAAAATCAAAGTATTGCTGGTGAAACCCAGCTTTAATCAATATTTCAACATTTCCCTCTGATGCAAACCTCATTTCCAGCTGTGGGGGCTGTTCCCAGTGCCCGCTGGGGTTTGGGCTGTGCCCTTGGCATTACCTGCCTGGCCCAGGAGCTGCCCCTGCCCGTCCTCAGCCTGGCACAGCCCCTCAGGTTGTCCTGGGTGGGTTGTTTCATTCACAGCTTCCTTGCAGTGCCATTTTTCTCGCTGGCCCCAGAGCTGCTGACAGCAGCAGCCCCTGCCATGGCCAGGGCAGGCTGCCCTGCCTCCCACTGTGGCCTTGGGCAGCCCCACACTGGTGGCACTGGCACCTCCCAGGGATTGCAGCGGAAGAGTAACCACGGGATCGACTCCAGCCTGCTGCATTTATGAAATTATTGTTGAAAATCATCAGTCATCCGCAGGCAAATGTTTGCACTCTGCCTGGCATTGTTTTATCCCTTCCCAGTGAGTGCTGGGCATTAGGAGGGCTGGTGGGACATATAAGTTTCTTAGATTGCAGAAATTTGCATTGAGCTTTCACCAGAGTGTTCACACAGATCATCAGTCAAGTGTCAGGCTGCCTGGACCAGCTTTGCTCCAGGAATGGCTGCGTGCACAATCCTGACTTTTCAGCCTCAGCCCCAGCACTCTTGGGTTGGTTTGTCTTCTCTCTTCCAGTTTGGGCACCTTTGGGGCTTTCTGCAGAGTAACACTCAATATTTCTCAGCAACTTTTTTTTATTAGAAACTTTAAGCCTTAGAACATTCTCTTTAAGAACTGCATTTAAAAAATTTCAAATAAATCAAAGTATAATTAATGTAGAAATGCTGGGGATGTCATGGTTTAACTCCAGCCACCCTCTCCCTGTCCCCACAGGAACCATTCTTTCAGTCTGTGGGCCACCCCTGGGAAATGTCTGTGAAAAGCCCATAAAATCCAGAAAATATTCCTTGAGTTCATTTAGTCCATGGCTCTGGAGGCTGGTGGTCACTGGGGCAGGTGAGCTGGTGTTTGGTGGTTATTGAGCACCAGAGCCAGCTCAGGGCACTGCTGCCCTTGCTCTGCTTCTTGTGGGGCTTCTCCACACTGGGCCAGGTGGTTCCTGCCCAGTGAACCCAAATCATGGCTCACCCCAGTCTGAAGTCACACCCATCCCAGTGTCCACCTGGGGTCACAGGGATGGAAAAGCCCTCCCAGACCATGGAGCCCAGCCTGGGACCAATCCCCACCTTGTCACCAGCCCTGAGCTCTGAGTGCCACGTCCAGGCCTTCCCTGGACAAGAACAGAGCAGTGAACTCCTCCCCTTGCTCCCAGCCTGGGTGGAACCAGGAGTTTGCTGCTTTTGGGTAACTTTCCCCCCATCCTGGACTTTTGCAGTGGGATTTTTTGTTTGATTATTTTCCCTAAGGACACAAGTAGGCAGCTGCCTGCAGAGAGGGTGGTGAAGCCAGGCTTTGGCTGTGATAAGAACATCCTCAAGTGTTTGTGTCTGGAGGAGCCAAGGGGATTTTAGTGGCTTGAGCCACAGCTGGAAGCCCTGTTGGCAGATGTGACTGTGCAGAGGTGGTTGCATCTGAGCTGTGCCATGTGTGGAGTCAGAAATGCTCTTAAGGTCCTGCTGAACCAGACCATGAACTGGAGAGGGCACCTGGGCATTGCTGGTTCTACTCCTGCTCCTACCCCAGTCACTCTCTGGTGTTCTCCTGTAGCCAGGGAGAAAAGCTGCTTTTGTTTCCTGGGGAAGCAACACAGAAAATCATGACTTTGTCACAGTAAAAACAAGCAAAAAAGAAAAAAAAAAGAAAAAAAGAGAGGGAGCTTTTATTTCTGATAGAAGAGTCTGTGTCCATCCCTTTCCCAGCAGCCTGAGGGCAGCAGACCATGTTGTCCCTGTGTGCATCCCTCTGCCCTTTCAGATAAAGGAGAATGAGGAACAACCACAGCAAATCCCTTCTGGGGCAGGACCTGTGTCCTGGAGAGCAGCACCCCAGTGCTCAGAGGTGCCTGAGCAGCTTTTCCCTGCCCTGCTTTCCTCCTGTTCCACAAGATGGCAATGCAATCTAAGCACCTCCCTCAGCCCCAGGTAAAGGCTCTCAGCTCCCTTTGCCTTCCTGCTCAGAGAGGGTTGAGGATGCCAAAAGCTGGGTGTAAACTACATCAAATTAATCTGTACCAGGTGGGTTTTTTTTTAAATCTTACCAAAATACCTGAATTAAAAACAGAGCTTTGCTGAACCCATTAATTGGAGTTTTTGGAAGGTTTGGCTTGTTTTAAAACAGGGTAGCTTGGATTATATAAGGTTTCCTCTAGAAAATAATGATTCATGCAGGCTGGGGCCTTTTTCTGCCAGGTTCTGTGATCTCTCTGTTTTAAGTTTTGCTTATTTTTGCCATGGATTTAATTTGTTTTATAAACTGTGATGGCAGTTGCTCAGGTTTGTTCCTCTGACGTGTTCTGTGTGTTTAGATGAGCAAGTCCCCATCCCTTTGTTTTTTTCTCAGTGGAGAGGAGGAGCTGGCTCAGTTGCCATGAAATCAGCTTTTCCTGCAATCTGACTCTCGGAGAAGTTCCCCTGATCTTCCTCCCCAGTGCTGCCCTTAGAACTGCACTGCTCTGAGTCACCTGTCCAGCCTTGCATGGGATGAGATTTCTTGGTCTGGCAACTTTTCTGTTTCCCTGAGATGAGGCCCCAGTGGCAGTGTCCCCCAGCCTGGTGCTCACTCCTGCAGTGTCCTTGTGCTCTCCAGCCAGCTCATGGCCTTACTCTGCCTCCTCTTCCTCACACTCACAATATTCACTCCCAAATATTTCCTCGTGCTGAGGTGTTGGAATGGATTCAGCTGATGAAAGAGGATGGACCTAAGCAGTCATAAACAGGTTTTTTTTTGTAAAAAAAAAAAGGTGGTTTGGATTTGCTTTATAACTCCCCTTCCAGGTGGGAAGCACAGCATGTCCTGGTGCTGTCAGCTCTGTGTGTGTTGAGCAGGAAAAGATGGGACCTTCTGGGTCAGAGGATCCCTTCAAGATAAATTTCTGAGAACAAGCTTGTTTTTTCCCCCCCATTACTCCTATTGGAAGGCTGAAATGGTCATAAACTTATTTCCAGCCTGGACTTGTCAGGGATACTTCATGATGCCCATGTGCAGCCCTTGTTCTGCTGTCCTGAATAGTTCTTTCCTCTTTTTTATTTTTTCTCTCAAATGTGTGTGTCCAAGAGATCACTCAGTGTCCCCTCCCAGCTTTTGTTTTGCAGGGCTGAACAAGAGTCTTTACATTTTAATCTCCTAAATTAATCTGTTTTCTGCCAAGTCTTTTTTTACACTTCTTCCTACTTAAACCTTTTGGAGTTTAACCACAGGAACCAAGTGCAGCATCCCTGGAGCTTTCTCACCGTTCAGGATTTCTATAAACCCTGTAACCTGCCTAGTCCAGCAGCTCCAGCACTTCTCTGGCTGTTGGAAATACTGCAAGTCCAGCAGATTGGTGCCTCAGTCATTTTGGTTTTGAGCTGTTTGCTTGGGCCTTTCTCACTCTTGAACATTTTCCACTCAAGTTCATTTTCTTTCCAACTCACAGCAAAAACTATTGCTTATCCCTAGTATGTGGCTTCCTCTCCCATCCCATGGAATTTCAGCCTTCCTCCATTCATCTTCACAGTTACCCATTTTTTCCCTGTCCAGTCCCAGCTTTCCTGTGTGCTGGTGCTGCTTTCCAACTTTGTGTCAGCAGCACATTTCATTAGCACACTTACTTCTCGTGCCAAGGTCATTAATAAAAACATTTAATAAGACCAGCCTGCTGACCATTCCTGGAGGAGCTCTGCCAGTGACCTCCATCCATCCTGATCCTTCTTTCAATGCCATTTCCCCTTTCACCAGTTTCCTGCCCTTCCAGTTCTGCTAATCCACAGTTTTTCATCTCAGAGTTTCCCATGTGGGGCTGTATCACTTTGCTGAAGTCTGTGTGGATAGGATCTGCCTCACTTCCTTTGTCTAGAAACTTCACTGTCTGACCAGCTAACCTGGTTAGCTCTGGTGATCTGATTTCCCCTCAGTGCACTCCAAGTGTTTTCTACCCTCTTTACTTTTTTGGTTTCATGTTCTAATCACTCTTGGTTTGCTCTGGAGCCTCCATCCTGCCCAGGTTGCTCAGACAGGCCTGGGGTTGCTCACAGCTGCTTCTTCCTTCTGTGGGTGGCAGCTGTGTGGGTGCTGCAGTTCCCCTCTGGTTCTGGAGGATCCCTAATTTTGGGATCCGTGTCATGGCTAAGGCTCAGTTTGAAGGGAAGGGTCTTGGGTGCATCAGTCCTGCCCTCATTAACGAGCTCGTTTGGTTTAATGAGAGTTTATCCTGTGGCACTGAGACCCTCCAGAGCCCCCCAGCCTTTCCCATGCTCCCACCAAGCTTGGTGGATTCAACCAGTGATGATTTAAAATCATGGAATCACAGAAAAGGCTGCAGATCTGAGATCAAGTCCAGTTGTCACCCCAGCATCACCACTCATCCATGTCCTCAAGTGCCACATCCCCACATTTCTTGAACACTTGCAGGGATGGGCACTCCAAACCTCTCTGGGCAGCCCCTGCCAATCCCTGCCCACCCTTTCCATGGGGAAAGTCCTGCTGGTGCCCACCCTGATCTCCCCTGGCCCAGCCTGAGGCCGTTCCCTCTCCTCCTGTCCCTGTTCCTGGAGCAGAGCCCGACCCCCCCGGCTGTCCCCTCCTGGCAGGGACTTGTGCAGAGCCACAAGTTCCCCCTGAGCCTCCTTTTCTCCAGGCTCAGCCCCTTCCCAGCTCCCTCAGCTGCTCCAAACCCTTCCCCTGCCCTGGACATGCTCCAGCCCCTCCATGTCCTTCTTGTCATCAGGGGCACAAAGCTGTCCCCAGCAGTGCCAGCCCAGGTGCCACTGCCCTCCTGCCCACCTGGGCACCTCTGGGCTCATGTCCAGCCATGGCCACAGCACCCCAGGGCCTTTCCCACCAGGCACTCTCCAGCCATTCTGTCCCCAACCCCTTCCCTTGTGCCTTTTTCCATCTGTGGTGACCCAAGAGCATCTCCCTAAATCTTCATGCCTGGTGCTGATGGCAGAGACAGGAGTGAAATGTTCATCCAGGCTGCACAGTTTGTGGTACAAACCAGGGTGAAGGGCAGCCACAAGAGTGTGAAACCAGGTGGGGAAAGTCCTGTTCCTGGGGCACACTGCCCAGGGGCTGCCCCCCAAGGACATGGAGATTGCAGAACAGTCCCATGCTCAGCAGCTCAGCCCTGATTTTAAGGACACCCCGAGAGTGGCATTTCTGGAACTGAGCTATGAGATGTAAATCAGGCAGAGGCTGAAGCCTGGAGCAGTGAAATGCCATCCTTCCCCATCAGGAGACAGGGTGAGGGGAGAGGGGGAGCAAAAGGCAATAGAGATCTTCTTAATTACATTTGCATATGCAGCTGTTCAAACAGACTGAACTTCACCAGTGCCTGTTCATACCTATCAGGAGATTTAGAGCAGCTGTTGTCAACCCACGTAGTGGGATCCTACAAATCTAGTGGTAAAATAAGCCCCTGGGCACCGTGCTCATCCAAGCTGTCCATCACTGCAAAAGGCCAAGCAATTAATTGTATTTCAATATTGAAAAAAAATGGAATTGTATGAAACATCCAAGGGCGACTGCTTACAGCTTGGTTTCCAAGGATACATGTTGCAGAATTAAATCATTAATTTATATTTCTGAAAACGGTGATGAAATGTGTTAATTTGTACATTACCAAAGAGGCTCAAACTTGCCTCCTTCTGCCTTTTCTTTCCTAATATGCTCAATGACAAAATAATTGCTCTCCCTGATCCAGAGCTGAAATACAACGGTGTTCAGGCTCGGGGATTTCGTGCCACATTAAAACCTAAATTATTGGGGAAATCATCTGGGTTAAACGTTAGTAGTAATTCCTGCAGACTGAAATTCTGCCTTAATCATTGGCTCCCAATTGCTGAGCCTTTTGCAGCCTCTCTTGGTTGTGTTACCCTGAATCCCCCAAGCCAGAGCTGTGCTGAGCACGCAGTGCTGGGCAGAGCGAGGGTCCAGCATCTGGAATTCTGCTTCCCAAGCCCCAGGCACTGCAGGGACGCAACAATGCACGGAGGATGTGGTCAGTGGAGAAATTAGTCTGCTAGGGACAAGTGGTTATGTTGTGTCTTCAGGGCTTTGTGAGATGCATGGAGGATGCTGATCCCACCAGAATCCAGGGATATAAATCAACAGGGGCTGGGATCTCAAGTATTTCTTGTTTTGCAAAAGTGCAGTAGGATTCCTGCCATCGTGCCAGTGGACTGGAGGAAAAGTGGCCTCAGGCACATGGGAAGAGCAGTAAGAAAGCCCTGCCCTTGTAGGAGATTTGTCAGGTCTGGGGGCAGGAGGGCATTTCTGGTGTTGCTTTAGAAAATGTATTGACTTAAGGTGAAAATCAAGATTTTTGTGCAGCATTCACACACAGGAGTCCTGCTTCCAGCAGAGTAGTAACAATGTTCATCCCACCTCTGGGATTGGTGGTTGTGTTTTGGGAAGGATGAGGGATCTGGGCAGTGTCACTGTCCCAGGGCTGTGCTCGGGGTGCTGGGTGGCACTGTGGGATGGGTGGGATGTGGGGCTCAGGTGGGAACGGCCCCACAGAGGCTGGGGGGTCCCTGTGACCCTCAGGAGGTTCAGCAATGCCAGGTGCAGGATCCTGCATCCAAAGCAGCCTGGGTGGGGATGGGCTGGAAGCAGCCCTAAGGAGAAGGACTTGGGGTGTTGGTGATGGGAAGCTCAGCATTCCCTGGCCCCCAGAAACCCCCCCTGTCCAGGGCATCCTGCCCCTGTGCTCAGGTGAGCCCCAGCTGCAGAGCTGCCCCAGCCCTGGGGAGCAGCAGCAGAGGGATGTGGAGCTGCTGGAGAGAGTCCAGAGGGGAAGTGGTCAGAGAACTGGCTGGGAGAGCTGGGGGTGCTCACCTGGAGAGGAGACGGCTCCAGGGGGAGCTCAGAGCCCCTGGCAGGGCCTGAAGGGGCTCCAGGAGAGCTGGAGGGGCCCTGGGGCAGGGGTGTGTATTTAAATAAGGTCATTTGTGCAGGTTACACCCCATGGCTTTGGCACTGTGCTGCAGCTGAAGCTGTGAGTGCAGCCCTGGGGAAGCCCCTCCAATGTCACTGTCACCTGGGCTACCTGTCTGCTTGCCCAGGGCTTCAGGTGGGCTCTGCATCCTTTGTTCAGTGTCCCACAGAGGTGATGGGTGCTGGTGTCACACGGGGGTGACACGGGGTGACACTGGAGCTGCTGTTTGCAGTGACTTGCACACCCTCCTGGGGAAAGCAGAGGAGTGACCCTGGGATGTCACACCTGGCTGCAAACCCAGCTGATGCTGGGGGCAGGAATGCTCTCCTGCCAAAGGTGGTGGGATTGGCTGCTGGAATATGCAGCCTGCATCTTCTCGCACTGCCCAAGGTGTATCCTTTCAATAAATACATATTTTATTCCTTTTGCTCTGTCTAGTCTCTGTTCCAGGTCAGCCTTTCCAGGCACCGTGTGCTTCAGGAATGTGGGGTGGGGAGGGAAGGGGCTTGCTGCTGCTGCAGGGTGATCAGCTTGTGCCAGTGGCTTTGGTGTGACATTCTGGTGGGTTCTGGGCTCTGTAGGTGTGAGGCTGTGACTCGTGGGGCACTGGCTGCATTGAGGTTGTGTTGTAACACATCCATTCCATCATTGTGACACACAGTAGCTCCTGTGTAATACTTATCTCCTAAATGTTCAAAAAACCTGCACCAGAACACTGCTTTTTTGGCAACTAAAACAGTACCACTAGCTCTGTTTCAGTGGAAACTTCATTTCCCAAGCCATGCTTTCTGAATCCGTCTGGTTCTTACATTTATCTGTGAGAAGCATTGGGAAAACTTGGAAAACTTGGCTCTAATTTTCAGTAGCCTTTTGAGGGAGGTGCTGTGGGCTTGCACCTCACTCTTGGGTTGTTGTGTGCCTGATAATTAATAATGTTTGTCACTGTGGCTCCTGGGGCTGAGGGAAGCAGGGAATGGTGTGGGTTGTCCCCAGCCTCTCCTTCCCTCCCTCCTCTGTAAACATCTTCCCCTTGATGGTTTCTTTTGTCAGAAGCCTGTAAGAATACACTTATTTTAATAACTTCTATCTGCTTCCACAGAGGGACAGTTTTATAGGATACAGACAGTGCCTGCTGGGATTTTTATGGCCTATAGTTTTCTCAGCAAATGGTTTTGAGCACAAGTTGGCTGGGCTGGAATGACCTTCTCTTGTTCATTAACTGTCTGTTGAAAAATATGCATGTGGTGGTAGTTAGAGAGCCTTGATTGGGGTTATTTTAGGTGGTGCAGGGAGGTCTGGGCCTTTCCTTCCCTCCTCATTATCAAGCAGCAGAGGCTGCTTAGGGCCTGGTTTATTTACCTAATAAACTGCCTCTTTATCGTCTAGGAAATGCTCACATTTTTCAGCCAAGAAATCCTAGTAACAGGCAAACAGAGGTCTAGCAGTCAGGTCTGGGGAAACAACAAAATGAAGGTCAGCTAATATTGCTGTTATTCTCTTTCCTGGTGGCCATGACAGCAGGGGTGGTTTATTTGAAGATCCCAGACTCGGAGTCATTGTTGGTCCCCCGAGCATGGGAGGCTGTGCCAACACTTGGGATATTAATGTATTCTACAGATCAGTGAATGAGGAATTCCTCTGCACTCCTTTCTTTGGAAAAAAAAAGGGAAAAAATCCCCTTCTCCCCCCTTCCCCCTTTTCCCCACACTTTGTTTGCCGTGGCTTTGTCCTCGGGGTGTTGCTGGGCATCCCTAATGAGCCTGGCAGGAATCGGGGCTGGGGCCGGCTCTGGGTCCTGCACAGGGGCTGGGACACAGCTCCAGGTGTGGCAGCTGCCACCCAGGCAGGGATACCCGGGCAGGAGGAAGGGAAGGGCTCCTCTGGGCACACGGAGCTCCCTGATGTGCTTCCTCCCAGGAGAAAATCCTGCCATGCCTCAGTGCTTCCCTAGCATTCATCCCAGCTCCGAGGGACAGCAATTCCTGCTCCTGGTGCCTTCCTGCCGGGAAAGGGCTGGGATCTGGTCAGGAGGAACATGGGGAACTCAGCCCTGGCCATGGAAAACACACAGGGGAGTGGGGGCTTGGTGGGATGGGTGTGCTGAGACTTTGGGGGGGAATAAAAGCTGGGTTCCTGAGGAGACAGTCATCCATCAGTAATGCCAGGGATCAGGGAAAGGCATCTGAGCAGGTTTTTTATATATATTCCCGTTCCATTGCAGGAATTGTACTTAGGTGTTTTTTTAATGTATTCTTTGATCCCTCATGGAAATGTTAATGAAACGAAAACTCCTAAAGAGCTCTCCAGACACTGCCCTGCTTTGCAGAAGGGTGCAGTGAAACACAGCCCCTCCGAGGGCTCCTGACACACAAGCAGCCCCTTTGTTCCCTGCTTTCTGTCCCAGAGACACGTCTGAAACTGGAGGGGAATGAGAGGAGGCTGAAGAGGCTGGGAGGAGGCTGGGCATTGCCATTCAGTGCAGGAAAATCCTGGAGCAGCCATTGGGGCCGGGCTGCAGGGCAGTGCTGTGGTGTTTGAAATGCTCCCAGAGCTGCTCCGGGGTGGAAGTGGATGGGAGTGGGATGGAAGTGGGATGGAAGAGGGATGCTTGCGGGATGCTTGTGGGCTGCCTTTCACTTGGATTTCACTAAGAAACTCCCAGGCTTTGTCCTGAAGGGGCTGGGAATGTGTGGAGCTTGGCCCCCCATGCAGAGGGGCTGGGCTGGAGGGGACACTGACATGGCACAGATGGCAAACTGCAGGGCAGGGAGTGGGGCTGGCAGTGCCACAGGGCACCCCTGGATGCAGTCATTCCCACTGGGAACTGCAGGCAAAGCCCTGGGCAATCTGTGTAGAGGACTGGAGAAGTCTCCCAGGTGGAGAACTCGCTGTGGCTGTCCACCTCTGCTCCAAGGCTGCTTCCTGGGAGTGTGAGGACAGTGACCAGGAATGGGGCCATTCCAACAGGCTCTGAGCTCACCTGGGAGCTGTGACCTGTCCAGCACAGGGGCAGAAGCAGCAGACAGCCCTGGATCCCTGCAAGTGTCCAAGGCCAGGCTGGACAGAGCTTGGAGCAGCCTGGGAAGGGGGAAGGTGTCCCTGGGCATGGCAGGAGGGGAACAGGAAAATCTTCAAGGTTCCTTCCAACCCAAAGCAACCTGTGATTCTGTGATTTGTGAAATCCAAAATAGGCTGGAAACCAGACAAATCAAACCAGCTCAATTGTAAGAAGATGGAGCTGAACCCCAACATCTGCACCCACCTTGGTGGCAGCTGGAGACCAGAACAGGGAGTGAGAGACTCCCTGCCCTGAGACAGCCCCACCTCTGAGGCACCGAGGGCAAAAGTGGCACCATGACTCCTGCCTGGTGTCACCCTGCCACAAGGCACCCCTGGTGTGGGGCTGGCACTGCCACATCCAGCCCCTCCATGCCACTGCTGGTGAGGAAACAGCAGGAATTCCTGGGGGTGGGAAGGGCTCTGTCTGTGCAGGATCTGTCCCAGTAAGGGGCACACACTGGTTTGTACGTAGCTGGTGGCTGGCAGTGCATTTCTGTGGGGAGGGGTTTGGGATTCCCTGTCCCTGGAGGTGCTCAGAGCCAGCCTGGATGGAGCTCTGGGCATGGGGAAAGGTGTCCTGCCCGTGCAGGGGGTGGCATGAGATGATTTATAATGTCCCTTCCAACCCAACCCATTCCATGATTCTCTGTTTTGTGTCTGGTGAAAGTTTCTCCCACTCCAGTGGGAAGGGTGTTCTCCAGGCCTCGTGCTGACTCAGGGCTGGAGACTTTGCAGCCATCACCTCCCAAAGACATGGTGTGGCCTTTGGTCCTGGCCTGCTGGCCAAGAACTCGAGGGACAGCAGCTGCAGGTGGCTTTTGGCACCTAGAGAAGCCTCACATCCCTGGATCCACACTGAAACACTTGGTCTTCATCATTCAGCTCCTTGGAAACCTGCAGATAAACCCATGGAGAAACCATTTGAGATGGACCAGGGAGCAGCTGGGGCTGCCTGGGGACCTGAGCCCAGACAGGAGTTTGTGGTGGATGCTGGGATGAGGAATTTCTCCCCCACATGAGAGAGCACCTGGCAGGCCAGGCTTGGTGGAGGCTCCCACCATGGGCTTGGGGTGGAGGATGAGCAGAGCAGGATGGAGACACCATTCAGCCACCCTGCATTTCTGTCAGGCTGATCTGAGGCCTCAGCTGAGGAGCTCCAGAGTTGTGGCAGTAATTCAGATGTTACATTTGTCCTGCCCTGCATGCAGGGAGCTGCTTTCTCCTGTCCTTCCCCTGTACTCCAGGGGCAGAGGAAATTTGCACCTGGTGTTTACTCCTTAGCTGCTTGTTTCTGGGTACCTGTGAGAGTTTACAGCACAATGTGTGTCACGAGGGGTAGATTTTGAACATCATGGGCATATTTGCAAAACTGTCCCAAATCTACCAAATTCAAGGAGTTTGGAAAGTATAACCTCTCCAGAAGTGAAGGTATTCCTGGCTTTAATGCTTCTCCTTGGCCTTGGAGATTTTATTTAGCTCTGAGCTCCTGCAGGGCTGGATGTGTTGGTTCTACCCCAGCGTTTTTAAAGTCTGGGGGATCCCAGCAGACAATGTTTTATGTTTAGCTCTAGAGCATTAGCAAGGTGACAGTGCTGCTAAAAAGCTTTGGAAAAGCACCTTATTGGAGCCAAAATGACTCATTCCTGCTAGACAAGCAGCAAATGTTTTTCTGGCATTTAAGTAAAATGCAAAAATATTCATTTCCCACCTTAATATTGAATTAAAGACTCAAAAGTGAGGGGGAAAAGCCCCATATTTAGGCCTTCTAGAAAAACAGCAGCAGTGCCAAATGATTCATGCTGGGTATTTTACAACATGGGGCAAGGCAGTGCCATAAACAGGAACATTCCCAGTTTCCTGAGATGAGATTATGGGATTTCTTCCTGTGAATTGTGCATTCTGTGTTTTCAGACCTAGAATCAGCTCCATTTGGCACGGTGTGTTTGGACAAGACACTTGGATCCCTTGGGAACTGGCCAGAGGTTTAAAGCTGACCTCCAGTTTTTGTTAGACCTGCAGGTCTGGATGGGGGATGTGGGGGAGAAGTCTCCAGACTTCTCCCTGCACCTCAGTCCTTTGCTGGAATTAGAATTCCTTCATTTCTGCACCTTTCCCAGTGCCACTGCTTCTGCTTTGCTGGTTATTGTGGCAATGAAAGCATTATTAACATTTCCTTGGTTGCTTTGCTGTGTCCTCTGAGCCACTTCCATCATTAGTGGTTTAATTGTTTGCCATCACCTCTGGTATTTGGGAGGTGCTATTTGCTCTGGATGCAGCTGTGCCCATGAATGCAGGATAAACTCAATCCTCCCCTGAGTTCCTCTGTCCTTTCTGGAGCATTCACAGCATATTCGTGTGTGAATTTTAGTGGTGAACAGAGGAACTGGACAGGAATGTCTCCAGCTTGGATCAGCCAGCCCTGCCCAGTGGTGAAAAGCTGTTCCTGTGCTGGGATGCTCCACTGAGACCTGTCTGACTGGATTGCTGAGCCCAAAGTGTGTCCCAGGAGCTGCTGGGCTGCTGTCCCTGCACCAGAGCCAGGCTTTTTAGGGCTTGAGATTCTTCTTGAAATCAGGAGCTGGTGCATGGAGCCTCGCTGTGTTCTGAGCTGTGCAAACCCTGAGGAGACAGGGAGAGCTGAGTTCAGGTACTGGGAAACTGCCCAAAATCCTGGGAGGGTGGGCAGGGCTGGCACAGGGTGCCCAGAGCAGCTCTGGCTGCCCCTGGATCCCTGGCAGTGCCCAAGGCCAGGTTGGACATTCCTGGGACAGTGGGAGGTGTCCCTGCCATGGCAGGGGTGGGAATGAGCTTTAAGGTCCCTTCCAACCCAACCCATTCTGTGATTCTGTGATTCCAGGATGCCCAGGTTTGCTCCCCTTACAAAATCCATGCTGTATCTTGGCTGCCAGAGGAACACTGGAGATCATCTTCCCAGGAAGGAAGAGTAGAACTGATTCTCCTTTGCTGCTGTGCAAATGAAGATCAAAGTGGTGCTGGTGCCTTTTTGGTGGCCGTCTTTTGTCCTGCCAATTCTGGCAGTAAGGACATGGTTAAGTCATCAGAGGGCTTGGGATTGGGGAATATTTAGGTGTTAAATGGCCTGGAAGTTGAGGTGGCAGCTCCCAGAAGGGAATGGTGTCCGTAGGTGGGCACTCAGGTATTTTTATGGGATATGACTGAGTGAATTTTACAGCGGACAAGTTCCAGTCGTCTGCTTCCTGCGTGGTTTGGCACAGGACACACAGAGCCCAGCACAAGCTGAGCCTGGCTTGGCTGGGCTCTGCTCAGGGCCTGCCTGGGCTGTGGGCTGCCTCACCTGACACCCCACGTAGTGGAGGGACCCCATCTCCTTTTCACACCTTCATTCAGCATTACTCAAGAAAGAAATGAGGATCAGGAAATGTTATTTCTGCTCTTGGGTCTTTAGAGAATCACAGAAGGGTTTGGGTTGGAAAAGGGACCTTAAAGCCCACCCAGTGCCACCCCTGCCGTGGCAGGGACACCTCCCACTGTCCCAGGCTGCTCCAAGCCCCAATGTCCAACCTGGCCTTGGGCACTGCCAGGGATCCAGGGGCAGCCACAGCTGCTCTGAGCACCCTGTATTCCTCACAGGGAACAATTTGTTCCTCATTTCCCATCTAACCCTCCTCTCCTTCAGCTTAATGCCATTCCCTCGCCCTGTCCCTCCATCCCTTGTCCTCCAGCTCTCTTGGAGCCCCTTTAGGCACTGGAAGGAGCTCTGAGATCTCCCTGGAGCCTTCTCCAGGCTGAATAACCTCAACTCTCCCAGCAGGAGTACTTAACCTTGTACTTTCCTCTTCAGAGCTGTCCCACCATGCAGCTCCCAGGCAGATGAGCCCTTCTCATCAGGTTGGTCACTGGGTTTGTGCAATTTATTCTTTTAGGTACCAGGGGTGCAACCATCCCTGGTGGTGGAGTTTCTTTTGATGGAACTAGACTGCACTTCAGGAGTCCTGAGCTGTCTAACTTCTTGCATAAGAGACTTTTTTTGAGAGGTATTTTTAAAGACATCTCTGATAAAAATACCTCAGGTAGGAGGGAGAACTCTTGGCACATTCACCTTCTCCAGTGTGATGGGGTTACACCCTTTACTTTATATAGATCCAGAAAATGGGGGATCTATAATGGGGTGTAATTCTTTAGATAATGGAGGGCTGCTGAATCATGCTGTATAGACTGTTAAACTTGCAGTCTTTTGTAACATGAAGTGCTACAAAGCCCTGTCTGTGGAACAGCCTCTCCCAGAACCTGTCACTCCTTGCCGTGCCATGAGTTGGCAAAAAGTCAGGATTGCTGCCGGTTCCTCAGTATTGCAGGCAGTCAATCCCCACCCTCAGCCCCTGTCTCTGCAGGTCATGAGGAGTGCAGAGAGGCATCACCCCCTCCCGTGGGGCAGCCAGACCGGACCGGGCTCTCAGAGCCACCCGAGCCCAGCCTGTCCCCAGCACTGCCTCTCCTGCCACTATGGCATCATTTCCCCCTTTTTGCACTGCGGGAGCTGCTGGGCTGAGCTGGGCTGAGCTGAGCTGAGCTGGGCTGAGCTGGGCTGAGCTGGGCTCGGCTCGGCTCGGCTCGGCTCGGCTCGGCTCGGCTCGGCTCGGCTCGGCTGGGCTGGGCTGAGCTGAGCTGAGCTGGACTGGGCTAGGCTGAGCTGGGCTGGGTTTGCTCAGTGCTCAGGACAGAAAATCGCTGCTCTCCTGTGCAGCCCCATGGGGATTCTCATCACTGCTGGTCCCAGGCTCCCTCCAAAAATGCTGATGATTTTCTGAAAAGAATTGTTTCAGCATGAACTGCTGCCTTGCTAAATGCAGCTTCTTCCCCTGTAAAATTTTTAACATAATCTTCCTTTTTGGCGGGGGGGAACAGCTAAATGGAAGTTCATGGGGAAATGAATATTTAATGTTGCCAGGAAGGTTCCTGATTGCGGTGGATCCTGGAGCTGGTAATGAATGTGCACTATCAGGGCCGGGGGATTTGGGGTGTGAATTTCCCAGGCTCTAATCATCTCATAAAGCTGCTGAGTGTGACTCCTTCCCCAGTAATCTACTTAGCTCAGTCATTTACCCCTCCTCATGCCTTGCCAGGAGAATGAAGCTCCCAGGTTGTTTGCATGACAAGTAGCCCGGGATTGTCTGGGCTCTGGGGAAGATGCTGGGAGTTAATTGAGCAGCTGGAGTTGCTGGTTTCCCATGTTCGCTGGCTGAGGAGAAGAGCTTTTATGGGCAGCTCTATTCCAGGCAGCACCATGTGTTTTGATAGCTAAAAAACTTTAAAAAAAAAAATTTAAAAGTTGCTTGCCTTCCAAAGGATGTTTGTCTCCACCAAAACTAATCTCGAGGGAAAATGATGTTTGGTAGCTGTAGAATTATTGGATTTGCAGATAGAAAATGCTGTGTTAATGGCAGCTACTGACTGATGACCAAAGCAGCTAACTGGGAGATGTTCTTGGCAGCTGGTTCTGCTAAAAATCTCCCCTCAAAGCCATGAAAACCACAATGAACAATATCAAAATAACAAAAAAAAAAAGCTGCTAGCAAGCAGAAACTAATCACTGCATCCACCTCTTCATTTTAAAATTAAGGATGCTCCATTAGAAGTGTTGCCTTTTAAATTTTATTAGGATTCCCTCCCAGAAAACCTTGATTGTGGTAAAAATAAAAGGATAAGCATCCCTTCATCTCTGTTTTTAATTTGCCTACTCCTAAAGCCAAACATTGTGAGTAAAATTCCTGCTTGGAGATGGGCTCTGTAACACGTGGTCAGCCTGTGCTGACTGGGATGGGAGCAGAGGCACAAAGAGAGGCTGAAGTACTGGATAAACCGTACAGGTTTTATTTTAAATTACTGTCATGCTCTGTGGCTTGCTAGAAATCAAACCCTGCCAGGCATGTCCCTGCAGTCCCAGTGGTTTGCACCTAATATGCATTTCATTAACCATTTGCAGATGACTTTATTCCTGCTGTAATGCTGCGTGCAGCGTGGAGCTTTTGAAGTGATCAAGGCAGGAGTTGATGAAACCTTAAAAAAAAATCTTTTAGCATGACTTGAGAGTCATTCCTGCACAGCCCTGGCAGGGTGACACCAGGCAGGAGTCGTGGTGCCACTTTTCCCCTCAGAGGTGGGGCTGTCTCAGGGCAGGGAGTCTCTCACTCCCTGTTCTGGTCTCCAGCTGCCACCAAGGTGGGTGCAGATGTTGGGGTTCAGCTCCATCTTCTTACAATTGAGCTGGTTTGATTTGTCTGGTTTCCAGCCTATTTTGGATTTCACAAATCACAGAATCACAGGTTGCTTTGGGTTGGAAGGAACCTTGAAGATTTTCCTGTTCCCCTCCTGCCATGCCCAGGGACACCTTCCCCCTTCCCAGGCTGCTCCAAGCTCTGTCCAGCCTGGCCTTGGACACTTGCAGGGATCCAGGGCTGTCTGCTGCTTCTGCCCCTGTGCTGGACAGGTCACAGCTCCCAGGTGAGCTCAGAGCCTGTTGGAATGGCCCCATTCCTGGTCACTGTCCTCACACTCCCAGGAAGCAGCCTTGGAGCAGAGGTGGACAGCCACAGCGAGTTCTCCACCTGGGAGACTTCTCCAGTCCTCTACACAGATTGCCCAGGGCTTTGCCTGCAGTTCCCAGTGGGAATGACTGCATCCAGGAGCCCACCTGAGCACAGCTGGAGCAGCTGGGGCTGCAGGCTCCAGTCTGCAGGACCAGGGAGAGCCCGGGGAGCCAAGGGGCCTCTCCGTGCTGCCCACGCCTGGGTGAGCCCAGCTTTTGTTAGCATAGCACCAATGTGATCCGTGGTTTTTAGGAGGAAAGATAAACATGAAAATCATTTATGTAAACTCTGTATGGGCTGGGAGAAAATCAGAATGAAATCCATGTTGCAATTCCAAAAGTGCATGGAAAGACATATTTGTTTTGTGACTCAGAAAGACGTCGTTGGCTTAGAAGTGTAATTTTAGCAGAATTGTATCACTTGGTTTGAGTTAATGCTTTACAGACAGCAGAGTCCTCAAAACAATGTAAAATCTGGGGGCTAAATGGGGATCTTCCTGATCAGAGCCCATGTGGAGTCGGTGGAAAGCTTTCCTAGGCAGCATTTTCTCTGTACTGCAGATTCCCCCTTCCTGTGGAGCCCATCCTCAGAGCTGGGATGGGAAATGGGGATGCAGCAGGAGCAGAACCTTCCCAGCCATGGCTGATCCCAGATCTGGGATGGGAAATGGGGATGGATGCAGGAGCAGAACCACCCACAGCCATGGCTGATCCCAGATCTGGGATGGGAAATGGGGATGGATGCAGGAGCAGAACCACCCACAGCCATGGCTGATCCCAGATCTGGGATGGGAAATGGGGGTGCAGGGCTGGCAGGAGCAGATCCTTCCCAGCCATGGCTGATCCAGGGCATCCACGGAGCCTCCTGGGAGCAGGGCAGGGGCTGGAGGTCAGCTCAGGCCAGTTCCATGCCCGTGGTGCTCCCAGGCCTGGAGCAGGGACCTGGGGAAGGCCAGGATTGCCCAATTCCCACCAGGAACCCTCCTGCTCTTTATCCCCCACCTACTCTGGCCACGCTCCCCGCTCCCGTGCCGGGGATTGTGGAGGGCTGCGTGCTGTGCTAAACATTCCCTTTCTTCTGTCAGCCCAGGGACTGCGACTTCCTTAATTGTGGATTCTTTTAGTTAATTGGGAGTGTTTGGAAACGCCTTGCACCTCAGCAGGGTTCAGTCCTGCGGGGTGCCAAGGGCTTTGTTCCCCGGCCAGCAAAGCACTTCAGCCTGGCTCTGAGAACACTTTACAGGCTGGAATAAGCTCATTGATTTCGGGGCACTGAAGGATTGAGCCAATACCAAATTTTTCCCAATGATCTCGGCTCTAACAGTAACATCCAGGAAAGTGTTCCTTGAATCTTAATGCTACCTTAAATAGCCACGGCTCAGGCTCCACAACCAGGGAAACAAAGACTGGGACCAGTGTTTTGGGGGAGGTTCTTCTGGGAATAGAGGAAAAGTCATGGTTAAAGGTGATTTTCCCTCTCTGCCCCCTTATTTCCCTTTATATTCTGGAGTAGCAGGGGTTTGCTTTAACTGTGGTCATCTTCAGCGAGCTTTTAATAAATGAAGAGGAAGCTGGAAGAGTTTGGAAGAGGATGGGATAAGCAAACACTCCAGAGGGACTTGTAGTGGCAACATGATTAATAAGGGACAGTCCTGGTAATTCTATCAGAACAGAGCTATTGCAAAAGCATATGGAGCATCCTGTGTTTGGGCAGGAGCAGGATTCAGATAAATGATCCAGGGAGATTTATGTGCCTCCTTGCTGGGAGGGTTTCTTCTCCCCCTGGAAGTGTGAGGGGAAAAGCTCTGTAGGTTTAACTGTAGGATTAGACTCCAGGAAAAAAAAAAGAAATTAGTAAATCAGGCAGCTTATGGCTCCTGAGTATTTTTATGCTGGTTGTTTGTTTGATAACAGGCTCCAATCCTTACACAGATCTTTTTTCCTTAACTTTATATATTTATCTTTTTTCTCTGTCAACCCCCACACATATCTGGGGAGCTTAAGGAGCTGAAAAAAGGAAATGTTCTCCAAAAGGAAAATAGGATGCAAAATATAGAATCCTAGAGTGGCTTGGGTTGGGAAGGACCTTAAAGCTCATCCAGTGCTACCCCTGCCATGGGCAGGGACACCTCCCACTGTCCCAGGCTGCTCCAGGCTCTGTCCAGCCTGGCCTTGGGCACTGCCAGGGATCCAGGAGCAGCCACAGCTGCTCTGGGCACCAGAGAAGGTTTTCCAAACCTTTCCAAATCCTGCTCTCTGCAGCTTCTCCCAGTGCTCTGCTGAGTCTGCTGGACAGAAGTCCCCCCTGGGAGTGGGGGCACAGAGCTGTGCCCGTGGCAGTGACACAGGGACAGTGACACAGCAGTGTCACCAGCTCTGCCCTGCTCCTGTCACCCTGACCAGGGGATCCCCAGCACATTGTTCTCAGAGCACAAATTTCCTTCTTTCCTTTGAAGGCTTTTACTGTGCAGCTGCTGGGGCAGCTTGGAGCTGTCATGTGGGGAGGCAAAAGCAGAGAACTGGAGTTAAGAGCTTATTAACTACTCAGGTTTTAGGAAGGTACAGAGATGAAATGATACTGTGGGTTTTCCCTCCTCCTTTCTCTTCTTTTTTATTTTTTTTTTTTTTTGACACAAAATGAGAGGGGACCTCTTGCAATGCACGTGCATAAATTGTACAGGTTTGGCTCTGCTCGAGGCTGAAATTAAAAAATAAAAGAAAATCAAATAGTCATCCTGACACATGAGACAATGCAGTCGTCCAAAACCAAAATAGTTCTGTATAGTACTCTGCATATAGGAGTCAGAGATCTGTGTGTGGGCTTTAAGAGATGCCTTGCCTTCTTTTTTTGGAGAAGAAACTTCTGTTAACATCTAAATGATGTCAAGAATTCAGCAAGGATTGAATTCCCTACTCCATCGGCATGAAATTTTCACATTGCTACTGAACTTTGTTATTTTATCAGCCTCCTGCTCTTCAGACTCCATTTTCCAAAAACTTTTAAGGTGATTGTGCAAGTCAAACCTAATTTCTTATCACAATTCTTGTGTATATTGGCTCAGTTGTTTGTAAGGGATTGTTTCACCCACCCTGTTTCCCTTGGCATTTTTAGAAGGTTCTTGTAGTTGTTAGCAGCTGTAAATGGTATTAATAAGGAGTATTTGGTTGCTGGTTTCTGCAGTTTTCTCTGCTGATTAGGCTGCATTGCCAAAGGTTGAGCAAGTTTCTAAAAGCAGGATTGTTCTTTGAGTTGTGAAAACACAATTCTCAACAAAATAACGGCTGTATCTGTGTCAGGAATTCTCCAGGCAGGCTGCTACACCCCTGCAGAAACCAGGGTGAAACATTCTTAATCCAAAGTGGTATTGATGTTAAAATCAAGCAAATTTCACCTGAATGTTTAAAGATCCAGCCAGGAAGACGCCAGAATTTTTCCCTTTTCCTCAGGGTTGTGTTTGAGGTGAAAAGCACTTTCCCACTCCAGCATTTTGTCCCTGCTGGGCTTCCCTCAGCAGCTTTGGTGGGTTGGGAAGTGCCTTTCCCTGTGGGACAATGGGCACATCTTTGGGGGAATCCAGGGAATCCAGAGTGTGGGATCCCTCCACAGCTCCATGTCCTTAAGGATTTCCAAGGCTCAGGTTGACAAAGCACTGAGCAACCTGAGCCTTGTCCTAGAATTGTGGAATTATGGAATATCTCAAATTGGAAGGGACCCACAAGGATCATCAAGCCCAGCTCCCTACCTTGACCCGGCCTGAGTTGTACTAGAACCTTCCATGATCCATTTCCTCCAGATGTTTTTATGGAGTGATGACTCCAGAGCATGTCCTTGCTGTGGTCACCAGATCCTGCCGTTGGAGTAGGAGATTCACCCAGATAAAATTCATGGAATGAGTCAACTGAAAATAAGTGCTTGGAAAAAAGCCCTTGGCATCTTCTCATGTGGCTCTATAAACATTTAGGTGAAATTTCATTGATTTGAACACCAATACCACTCTGGACAAACGGTTTCGTCCCAATTTCTGTCAGCCTGCCTGGAAAATTCCTGCCACAGATGCAGGTGTTGTTTTTATGCCCCTGGCTGCAGGTGGGGAAGGGCTCTGTGAGATGAGATTCTCCCAGGAAAGGGAAGCTGATGCCTGCATGGAACAGGGAGCTGCCATCAGAGTGGCAGCAGTGATGGGATTGTGCAGCCACAGCACTAAAGTCAGGTCAGGTCAGGTTCACTTTCCTCTGGGACTGTGAGGAGTGGCCACGTCCCGCTGTGCTGGGCTGTGCTGGGTGAAGGCTGCAGCTTGTGTTTCATCCAGCACCCCAGGATCAGCTGTGCCTAGGGGTGAGGGACCCCAGGAGCATGGCTGGAGCAGAGTGGAGGTGTGAGCAGCAGGTCTGGGCTCAGGTTCCCAGCAGAGCCCCTTGGTGTGCAGAGCAGTGACTGTGGTGGGGGAGCAGCTCCGAGCTGCTCGGGCACCTCGTCCTGCAGACCTCCCCTTTCTGGGGACCCCATCCACTGCTGGGCTGGGAATTCCATCCCTGCTGCCTCCTGCAGACACACAGGCTCTGCTGGTGGAGGCTGAGCAGGGCTGCCTGCTCCTGTCACAGTTCTTGGTCATAGTTGCTGTTCCTGGAGAAGCTCCTTGGCTCAGCCAGGATGTCAGTCCTGGCTCAGGCAGGAGCCTCCTTGCTGTGTACCTGGAATGATCTCTGAGCTGTTCTCCAAGGTCTGTAGCAGATGGAGAGAGACATCATGAGCAGAGGGGAGAACAGTCTGGACTTCCAGTCCGTATGGATGGAAAAACAAAAGGAGTTCTGCGTGTGTGGAAGCAGTTCAGGCGTGCAGTGTCATTAATCTTCATCTGTGGCTTTTAAAATCAGCAGCAGCCAGTCTCCCAGATCTGAAAGCCCTGTTTGTTTGGATGGAGTGGATGTGCAGGGAATTTTTTCTGAACTTCACCCCACCAAGGTAGGTTTGTGTCAAGTGGATTGACAGGAGCAGCACTGCACAGTGTGGTCCTGACCATTGCAGCAGCCCTGCTTTACAGGCTCAGCCCAGTGGTTTCATGTTTAAAGCTGTCACACATTTAATCCCTGACTGTTTTTTGCCCATTCTTAATTTCTAAAAAGAAAAAAAAAGTCCATGCTGGTTTTGAGCTGGAGTTTCTCATACTTAAGTCTGTGTAAAGATGATTTATGGTGCTAGAAGGGCTCCACTGGAAACGCAAGATCTATTATGAAGTGGATTGAACGGCCCATGCTGAAATGTTTATTGCTGTCTTCAAAATAGAATACATCAGGGTTGATGGGGCCTGTCCAGGAAAGAGAGAGAGTGCAGTGCAGTGGGGCTAGTGGGGTATTTTTAGTATTCCAATAAAAGACAAGGCTTTTAAAGGAAATCACTTATTGCCATTTTGCAATCAAGAATGCAGGAGTGTTCCAGGGACTGCAAGAAATATGCTTCAAGAATGTGGGAGCCATAAGGAACTAATCATTAAATATTCTCCCGTTTCCACCCCCGGCCCTGTGCTGAGGAAGCCATTTAGGAGCTTTGCAATTTGTATGGAAATCTCAGCCCTCCTGACCACTCTGTCAAGCATCCCGGGCACTTGGGAGCCAGCAGCACATTTTCAAAAGTCCCTGCAATTCCTGGGTGAGCAGGGCACTTTGGAAAATTGGAGACACATGGACCAGCCTTCAGGAGCACTTAATCTGACCTTAAATGACTGATATGAACACAATATGATCTTTGTTGTGCTGTAGGCTCTTCTTGCTGGGGAGGTTGTCCTTTTCAGGTTCAGATGGAGCAGCAAAATTGCGAGGTTGTTGCTGTTGTTGTTCTGCTCATTTGACTGAGCTGTGATTATTTGTATTTCTTGTTTATTTTTCTCATGTTGTTTGAAACATTTTGGAGTGTTTTCGTGCTGTAAGACGTCCATGTAAGTAGGGAGGGAGCAGTCCCAGCATTTGCCAGAGTGAAAAACAAAGGCAGAGGCAAAAGATAATCCTTTCCCAATGATTTAAGAGCCTGATGGGACAATTTAGTGATGCATCTAAGCAGGGCTGGTGGCTGCCTGCTCCTTCTCCCCACGTTCTCACCTTTTTCCCTGTCTGGCCCTGATATCCTGGTGGGGCAGTTCAGGCAGCTACAATGGCCGAAAAGTGACCCCACCAAAAACAAAGCTGGGGTGTGGGGCTGGTGGCAGATGGACGTGGGCAGATGTCCCTTCTGTGCCAGGCCAGCAGAGCTGGCCTTTCATTTGATTCTTTTTCTTTGCCCATTTGTTTTTACTGGAGAAAGTGGTGCAGGAGATGCAGTTCCCTGCTGAGATCATCTGTCACAGCTTCTGCCTGTTCCCAGCCTGCTGCAGGTAGCAGAGCTGGGCTGTGACCCTTCCTTTCAGGAAAACCCTTTGGAGTTTGCCAGCTGGGCTGGGCTCCTGCAGCCCCTGCGGGAGCCAGGCTGGGCAGGGAGGCTGAGCTGGACAAGGTCCATGGAGGCACGGATCTGGGAGGAACCCCAGCCCTGAGGACACGGCCCCATCCTGGGGTTGGCTCAGGCTGGTGGCTCCTTGCAGGCAGGGCTGGTGAATCTCCCATGTCTGGAGTGCACTGAGGAGCCTTTTCAGTGACCTGTGACTTGTGCTGCAGAAGGTCCCACCTGGCTGGATTTTCCATTGGAAACCCTTGGATTTCCTGAGGTGTTTTTTCTTGCTGGGAGAGCTTTCCCTGGCTGTCCTGCACACCCTGGTCCCAGCTGCTCTCCCCACCACAGCTCCTGAAGGTTCATGGCACAGCTCATGGCAAACCCTTCTGTTCCTCACTGCTTGTGGCATGGGGGGATATCTTCTGCTGGAGATGGGGATATCCCAGTTAAACCTGTGCTTTCTCACCCTTCCTGCTGCTTTTTCCAGAGCAGAAGAGTTCAGGTGACACCTTTGGTTTCACTTGAGTGAACTGAGTGACCCTCAGATGAAATAAGGGATTTTTAGAACCTTTGTGCTCTTGTTTGAGCTGTTTTGTTTCCTTTCTCCTGGAAAACCTTCAGTGCACATGAGGTCTGTGAGACTTTCACAGATCCCATTCCAAGCTGCTCAGAAATGCTGAGTATTCCTCAACTGCTCCTGCTCCTTGGTGACCCTGATGTAAGGGAAAGGATGCTTGAGAGTTTGGAGGAAGGACAGTTGGAAACTCTGCGTGTGTGTGCTTGTTTAATTCAAAAAAGAGGAAGAAAAATAAGTCACATGCAAAGAAATCCAGTGGCCACATCTGCCAGTGACCTTTGGGGTTGGAAAGAGTCTGCTGATGGTGTGGGGCCAGGCAAGGAAAGTCTGTGAAGTCACTCCAGGAGAACAAAAGGAAAAGCCATGAGGATGGTTCCAGTTTGGGGCTTGCTGGGGGCTGGCTGGTCTGCACAGCTCTGCCCACCTCTCAGAACAGGCAGAGATGGGTTGAGGTTGCCAGTTTTGGGTTGATTTGGGGTTTTGGGGATGGGGAGTCACCTGGGGAAGCTTTCACACCTGCTCTTCATGCCACAGTGAGTCCAGGAAATTATTTTATTGCTCAGTATTTTTGCAGAAGGTGTTCAGTGTGGATTGCTCTAAAGCTCTGTGGTTCAGTCATTGTCTCAGAGGTACATGAACCATTTCTCCACCATTGTCCTCTCCCAGCTACCTGCTGCTATTTAAAGGAGATACAAATTTAGCTCCAAGTGTTCCCTTTCCCACAGACTCCTCTGAAAGTTAAAACTTGTGACAGTTCAGTTCTTGCTGTGCTCTTGCCTTGTCTTCAGCTCCAAACAAATGCCTTGCCTGTCTCTGAGCTTCACTTCTGGTGGCTCAGAAGATAAAATAATCTAAATTTCCTAATTTCCATGGGAAACTTTCCTGGCTTTGAGCTGCCCTTCCTGACTTCTGCTTCTCAGGGCAGTGCAGGAGGCTCAGGAATTGTTTAATAGACATCCAGTCAAATGTGGCACCTCAAAGCATTGGAACTGAGCCTTCCAAAGGCAGGAGATGACCTTCCCATGGAGCTGAGCACCAGGGCTGCTGGAACCTGAGCAGCAGCTCAAGGCTGTGGCCAAACCCTGAGCTCTTGGTGAGGTTGGGTTTGTGCTGCTCCTTGAAGGAATTTGGGATTTCAGTGCAGTTGTGCTTGGAAGCAGTTCAGGGCATTACCTGGCATGTGTCTGTAATTTGAAAAATAGATTAAAAAAGAAGCAAATTGAAGTATAACAATAATGGATCAGGAGAAACACTTAGCTCACTTCCCTGCCCTCAGCCAGGCTGCACATGGGGCTTGGGACCCAAAGTTTGGGATTATTTGATTGCTGAAGTCAGAAAAGTTTGCATAGAAACTCCACACTGCTTCTGGGGCTAATCTGACATTTGTTTTCTGATAGTGATGGTTCTCATCCTGCTGGTTTTTATTCACACTTTGTTTGCCCACAGGCCCTTGTGTCAGTAGATGTGTCCATGCCCTGATCAAAGCTTGTGGTAGCACCAAACTCATCTGTGCACCCCAGAGGGAATCCTGTCTCCAACCTGAGATGACCAAACCCCACAAAAATGCAATTTCTAGTGTGTGAAATAACGTTGAGTGAGGAGTTAATGTGCATAAACAAAGTCTGCACCTTTGCCTCAGATAAATTTTTTCTTCAGGTTAATCTGGCATCGCACGAACAGCTCCAAATGTGCAATAACTCATAGACCAAGAGTTTTTTCATCTTACACAGGAATGACCTGGGCTTTTCTTTCTTCCAAATAAGGAATTAATAATGCAATAGTTGTTGTTTCCAACGAGCTCAGCTTTTTTGAGAAGTGTCTTTTTTTCCCTCCTCTAGACCCAATGAAACACATGAACATTTGGAGCCTTTAATAACCGCTCGCCGAGCCTGGTCTTGATTTCTCTGAGAACTGCCAATGATTTTGATGTCAGGGCTGAGAGGTACAATTGTAGTGTTAAATTTCTCCAGGCAGAGCAGTTGAAAAGGAAGGTCAAAAGCAATAAGGGCCGGGTTCCTCTGGGCAGGCAGGGAAGGAGCCTTTCCCCGGCCCTCTCGCCCAAGAAAACGTTTGGCTGTCACAAAACTAATAAAGCAAAACCTCCAGAGAGGTGGGTTCAGTGCTGCAGGTGTAGGAACCAGAGCTGGATTTACACACCAGCCAGCTTCATAGCGTGGGATTTCTGCTCAAGTGCTTCTTAATGCAACACAAATTGAATACCCAGCACGGGGAAAATGTTCGAGGGAAAGGATTTTTATGGCTTCTGGGGGAGAAAGTGTTTGGCTCTTTTTTTAGGGAACAGAAAGGACAGCAAGATGGATTTCTTGGGGTGCTTGCCATGTGAAAGTAGTGCTTTAGGTATGTGCAGAGGGTTCAGAGCCAGCCTCCAAGCTGGTTCTCTGCTGCCTCCAAAAGCAGAGCTTTGAAGGGATTTGGGCAGGGTTTCTGCCATATATCTGGCAACACGGGCTTAAAATTAACTCACTGAAATAGCAGATAAAATTTGGGTTCTTTAAAACTGTGATATTAAAGAGAAGTCCTCGAGGAAAGCAGCCAGGCCTCTGCAGCCCCTCTGCAGAAGCTCCCATCCTTGCCCTGCCTCTCTGCTGCCCTATAAAACAACGATTATGTGTTTATAAGTTACTGCTCCATGTCCCTTATAAAAGAAGACTTATTCATAAACTTCTGGGTAGACAGTTCTGTGGGAATATAACTTCCTTGGCCTAAACCAAGCTGCTTTTTCCAGATAATGTAATGCTATTCAGGCTCTTTAAAGTCCGAGCATGCTATTTATTATTATTTTATCATCTATAAAAGACACCAGTGTGGAACCTGGGAATGACACTACACTCAAATCAGCAGGAACGATAGGGAAAACCCCAAGGATAGCTGCTGTTCCCAGAAATATTCACTGACAGAGTGCTGGGGGATGCTCAGGGCTTGTTGCAGGGCTGCCTTCCCTGCACCTCCTCCCTGCAGGCACAGAGCCATGGGCACATCTCATTTTTGGGGTGGGATTTGCCAGATGCAAGTTGGACATTGTTGAAATGGACTTGGATGCAGCCTTGCAGCTTTTGAAGTCGGGGCAGAAAACTTGGCCACACACACACATGTGCACATGCCTTAGAAAATTTTTTTTAATGGGCTGAAATCAGCATTTACTTGAGTCCCCAGGACCCAACAACCATGTGTCTGTTTTTGCTCTCTAAATATCCCCAGTGCTGAGCCCACAGAAGCACCCAGCTCACCCAAGGACTGCCCCTTCCCAGGGCTCCAGCTGGGGTGGATTTGGGGATGCAGATGGGATCACTGTGGTCAAACCTGCCCAAAGGAGAGGCTGCCCCAGCAATCTGCTGCCAGGCTGGGAGAGAATCCAGGGCTGGTCACTCATGGAGAGGGGACATCACCCCTCAGCACCTGCCCTGGTCACCAAGGTGCCAGCTGGGGTGAACATTCCTCTCCTGGATGCCCTCCAGGTGGATTTGGAGGTTTTGCTTTTCTGTGTGAACCCAAGCTGGAAAGTTGGTGGTTGGGGAGTAAATTAATGGGAAGAGTGTCCATGAGGAAACCCAAACCAGTGACCCCCAGAGCTGACAAATCCTGGGGAGAGGGAATGGTCTGGGCACTTGGGCTGGTGTGAACCCCAGGTCCTCTGCTCTCAGGGCTGGACAGAGCAGCTGAGACAGACCAAAGAGCAATATTATCCTAAATGACATGTAGTTTAACCCTTTCTTTCCATCTTGTATCTAAAAATGGGATCTTTATTTGGAAAAGGCTTGGTGAGATGTGGAGCACTGAACCCCCCTGAGCCAGGGACTGGGGGCATGAGCAGAGTGAGCTCAGCAGTAACAGCAAGCCCTGCAGAGCCTTGTGAGTGCCAGAGTCCCAGCAGTGCTGGGGACATCCCCATCCTGCCATGGAACGTGCCCTGGAACTCGGGGCAAGCTGGGAATGTGCTCCCTGCATTCCTGCCCTGCTCCTCAGCAGCTGGATCAGCAGCTGGATCAGCAGCTGGAGCGCTGCCCCAGAGCCTTTAGCAGAGGGAGCTGCAGGAGCATGGCATTTACTCCAGCCTGCCTTAATTATTTGCTCTGTAATTGCACAGAGATTTCTGCTCCCCACCTTTCCCTGAGAGATGCACTTTGGATTTGTATTCCTGGCACTGGCTCCTTTTGCACGAGAATCTTTCCTTTGTTCTCTTCCGACTCCTGTTGACTTTAAGAACAGCTTTGATTCCTGAACTTCTCTTTGAGGGTTGCTTGTCAAGGGGAATATTTATATTTCATAGCATTTGAGCAAAAAAAGGCAAAGCAGGCAGGGAGCTCAGAATGCAGAATTCCTGTCAGATCCTATCCACAGCTTTTGTGGGGAAAGCACATGAAACACCCAGGTTTAAAACCTCCAGATCCTTCTAATCTGTTGTTCTGTGGTACAGAGGGGAGAAATGTGTGTAACATCTGGTATGTCTCGTGCAGGAGGTGCTTTGAGATGTGTGTGCTGTGTGCTCGTGCTTTGGTGTCCCTGGGATCACAGCTCTGCTCAGCTGGGACGAGGACAGCTTTACCCACTGCATTCAGGCTGCAGGTTCCTAATGCCAGCCTGTTTCCAGGGGTGAAACGAGCTTTATTTCATTCTGCTGTCCCCTCTCCCACTGCCCTGACCCTGCCCTGCACTTCCCTCACTCAGCATTGCCCATTAGCAATCCTTTATTGCTCCCCCACCTTCGCCTCTTCCTGCTGGGGAATAATTTGGGGTTTATGTGCCGTTTTTCTTGGGACTCGTCAAAGAATAATTACACCCCATTAACTCCCCTCTGTATCATTACTAATTCACACCTATGGAGTATTTTCCAAGCAGCTGATCTCGGTTGTCTCTTAATTGCTGGAGTCCATAAACTCTGTTACACTGAAACTGTGTGAAGGATTTACACCCTCTAAAACTTCTCCCTCCAGTGCAAAACATAACAGAGAATTGGAATGTGGCAGCTTTATCAGATCTAGCTTCTTCCCTATTTAGGCAAATTATTTGCTTCTGGCTCTGTTGAAAACTCCAAAATGTATATTAAGGTGTAAAAATGTAGGAGACTAAAAGGGTGAGAAAGTCGTGGCTGCTCAGCCTGGAGAGCAGAAGGCTCCAGGGAGAGCTCAGAGCCCGTTCCAGTGCCTAAAGGGGCTCCAGGGGAGCTGGAGAGGGACTGGGGACAAGGGATGGAGGTACAGGACACAGGGAATGGCTCCCACTGCCAGAGGGCAGGGATGGATGGGATCACAAATGTTTCAGCTGAGCATAAGAGAAAAAAATACTATTGGTGGCAGCTCTTATTTCCCTGGAAAAAAAATCCTGGCCCCCTGGCAGAGGAACAGTTTCTGCACAGAAAACATGACACTATTTACAAAACGCAGTGTCTAATATCCTTTTCCAGCTTGGAAAGAGGAGTTTATTTCAATACATCCTTTTCTAATTGCCATGAGCTGGACTTGTAAATACTGTAAGTGGTTGAGTAATAGTCCTTAGTGAGCAGAGCAGAGGAAGGGACAGGTTTTCCACTCTTGGAACCCTCTGCATTCCCTCAGCTCGGGTAGGGAGACAGCTCGCAGCAGATACTGAACACAAATAAAAGTCTCTCAATTAAAAGAGCATTTAAGCCCAGGGGATGCCCACGGGTGTGATGGCAGTGCCCAGCACAGTGATCCAGCTGGGTGAGGAGTTTGTTTATTAGGGGTGGTTTGGGAGGTGGATCCAGGATGTTCTCACTAAAACATTTTTCTTTCCCCTAAAAAATGGGAGAGAAAGGGGAGAGTTCCTGCTGGGAAATGGGGAGTTAAAGAGAAGAGAGGGGATCTCATTTTGTAGGATTTCATTTGTCATTAACTTCTGCAGGGATCCAGTGGGTTTTGGGGCAGGATGGGGCACAGTGCTGTGGGATTCTCTCCAGAGCTGGATGATCCCTGTTTCCCCAGGTCGGGTACATGCCTGAAAGCCCAGCTCTGCACAGAGTACTTTGTGTTAGAAACAATTTCCTGGTGCACTTTGGATTTCCTCCAGAATAATCCTTAGCCCCAGTGGGATGGTACAGAGGGATTCTAGCAAAGCTGCCCCAGCCTGGCTGTGAGTTAAACACATCCCTCGATGTTTCCATGGCAGATGTTCAGGTAGGAAGATACCCCACAGGCACTGCTGGAAAATACTGATTTGAAGGGTCAGGAAGAAAAGGAACTGCTCTGCCAACGTGGGGTTTGGGTCCAGGTCTCTGCTCGGGTTCCCAGAGTGCAGGGCCTGTCAGGGGTGAGCAGGGGGAATCCTTCCCAGCTGGGAGGAGGAATTTAATCACAGAAACCATCTGTAAATGCTGAAGGCAGCAGCCTGAGCCTTGCTGTGTCTCCTGCAGGGATGCTGGTGGTGATCGTGCTGCTGCTCATCGCCATCGCCGTGGTCGCGCTCTGGCCCACGGGTTAACCCCGACCCCGCCCGAGCAGCTGCTCCAGGGGAGCACCAGGGCTCCAGGGAGGGACCTGCTGTGTGCAGGGACCTTCTGTGCTGGGAATGAACTCACTCCATCCTCGGGAATGAACTCCACAGCTGGGAATGAACTCCACACACAGCAGCAGACACCCGCTCTCCCTGGAGCACGGCTGAGGAGCTCTGTGGGATCTGGAGGATTTCAGTGGGAAAAGAGGATTTTGTGCCACTCTTCCCACCTCCCTCTGGCACTCAGGCAACTGCAGCTGTGAGATGGACCCACCTCTCCTGCATCTGCATCTGGGGACACGCTGGTGCTTCTGCCTGCCCATCTCCCTGAGCTCAGACATCCCAGGGGCTTCAAACACCGAAATCCAGGAGTGATTTGGAGACCAGCAATGTTCAGTGTTCCCCTGCTTCAGGATCCCTCCTTCAGAGAGAATGTGCTCCGTGGTTTTCAAGGAATAGTCTTGGGGAATGACTGCATCTGGATTCTCACAGGCTGGGGAGTGACCTCCCTGCAGGACCCCGTGGGCTGCATAGAATCGCTGGTGACTGAGTCAGTGCTCAGCCTTTGGGGGGGAGGTATTGGTGTTTTATTGATCTCCAGGGATAGTTACTGATCTCCAGGGATGGAGTTATTGGTGAGTTACTGATCTCCAGGGATGGGAGTTAAAGAGCAGCAGGACTCAGCCCAGCTTGTGAGAGTGGAGAGCTTTGCCCTCAGGGCTCCCCAGGGGCTCTGCCAGCCTGGCTCGGGAGATGCACCAGAATTAACATCCTCACTGAGCTCTGTCTCTTCCTTTGACAGCTTCTCACACCCTTCTACAGCTGAGAGGAAAGATTACCTATTTCAAAACTAATGAAAAAAAAGTATTAAATGTTTGCTTCTGGCCAAGAGAATAATTATTTTGTTACACATGCCAGTTTGATTTCAGGATTAATAGAGCAAGCAATAAATACTGATTAAAGCTGATCCATTTATATACAGTTTCTCTGCGTGGGGTTTTCTTGTTTCCTACTATCTTGTGTTGTCTGTGAATGATTTATCCAATGCTGCCATATGCTAAGAGCTGGTCTGGAAAAGGAAATAAGTGATTCTGTCAGACTTTGTGATGATGACAGATCTGTGAGACCTGCAAGGGCTGGCCCTCACCTGTCCTGCTGGTGTCTCCTTTCCCAGCTCTTCCCTGGCTGTGGCACTCATCTCCCTCTGCCCACACAGCACATCCAGCACTGCTCTGGGAGGTGGAACCAGGGTGTTCTGGTGCTCTGTCCCCTCTTGACTGGCAGAAATCCCTTCTGCCCTTCTGGGCTGTTTCCCCAGACTGCGACTTGGGCACTGCCCCTTTGTGAAGGGTTTGGTGATTGCACATCACCCTCAGTTGTCTCCTTGCAGGGTGCAGGTGTTGGCTGGGGCTTGGACCCTGTCACTCCAGGCTCTGAGGATGAGAGCCAAGGAAGAAGATGGAGTTCTGCAGGAGGCAGGGAGCTCCTGAGTACCCCGTGGGACACATGGAATGCACAGAATCCCAGAATGGTTTGGATGGGAAGGGTTTTAAATCCCATCCAGTGCCACCCCTGCCATGGGCAGGGACACTTTCACTGGTTCAGGTTGCTCCAAGCCCTGTCCAGTCTAACCTTGAGCATTCCCAGGAATCCACAGCTTCTCTTCTTCACCTGTCCTGGGTGGTGCTGTGTCCTGCAGCTGTGGGAGCTGTCCCCTGGATCCAGAGAACATTTCCCTGTCTTTGTGCTCCTGGGGAGGGCACTGGAGGGGAGAGAGGAGCTTGGTGGAGAGAAAGGCCCAGAGCTCCAGCTGTGCCCCCTCCAGCCTCAGCCAGGGCTCTGTGCCCGTGCCCACCCCCCAACACCCAGAGCTGGAGGAGAGGCCAGAGGCTGGAGCTGCTCCTGTGCTGTGCTGGAGACAATCCTTGAAGCCTTTACAAGCCCAGGCTGTGCCTGGTCAGCTCTCCTGGGGAGATGCTTCACCTTGTGGCCATCAGAGAGGGGAAGGGCAAACAGAGGTGCTTTAATGTCCTCTGGGAAACCAGAGGACACGGCAGGGGGTTGATGAGTCCATTGTTGATGTCAGATTAGAAATGGAGCTTTAGGCAGGGCTGCTCCAGCTGGAAACAAGGAAAAGATTTGGAGAGCAGTTCCAAGTCTGGGCATTCCTGCAGCTCTGCAGAGGGAGTGAGTCTGGGAATGCTCCTGGAGCTGGTCCTCAGCAGCAGCCTCGGGCCCAGAGCAGGATTCCACTCCTGCCCCGTGGATCTTCAGTGACAGCGAGAGAGCAACGCGGGGTTTGTTCAGCTGAGACCACGAGCCTGGGCTCCTAATTAAACCTGTCAGTTCTGGAGGGAATGATGGCTGTGTTTGAATTCCCAGGACACACAGGATGGACGTGTAACTCATCCTGATCAACGTTCCACAGGGACTTTGTTCTGACCAGCCTTTCAAAGGCACTTTCTGACCCACTGGGTCCTCCAGCACATTTTTCCTGTGAGTGCCTGGGAAGGATGGAAACACCAAGATGTGCTCGTTGTGCTGGCAAACAAAGAGGTTCTCAGCCTTGCCCTTTAGGTAACATTTAATGTGTTGTGTGGGTGAGGAATTTTATTAAAAAGCAGCGGATTTGGCAGCGCTCTGCTGTGCAGGGAAGCTTTTCTGTCTCCCCAAAGAAAAAGGGAGGTTAAAATACGAGACATGCCGGGGTTTGGCTCTGAGCAGCAGCGGTGGAGAAGCCAACCTGGAGTGGTTTCTCCAAGCAAAGATCTTCCTGGAATGTGCCCAGAGACATCACAGGCTTCGCCTTCCCTGCCACCTCCTCCACCTCTCTCCTGGAAGAGAGAATTCAGCTGCTTCCTGCTGTAGTTTCATCAAAAATCCCAGTGCTGGGGGCAGGTCTGGTGTGTGCTCCAGGCATGGATGTCCCAGTGCCCTGGGAAAAATCCCCACCTCCTGCATGAGAACAGGGGTCATCTTGGAAGGCTGCTGGGCATTTTCACGTTCCCTGATTGCTGGTGTGAGCTCGGTGTGAGGATGGATGGCTCCTCTCCCACACTGCCTGGTGGGACCAGGCTGGGAAAACCACTCCAGGTCCAGCCCTCCGTGGGAAAAGCCTCATCCCCCTCTTTCCAGAGCCACCATGTCACCTCTGGACAAGTGGCCACCTGCAATCTGGGAAGCCCATTTGCCCCTCGGAGCGGAGGGCTGGCACTTGTGACCCATTTGTCTCTGCAATAAAGATCTGAGATTTCCGCCCCCTGGGATGTTTTTGGATTCATAAATTCCCAGCACTGCTGAAGGCTCAGGTCAGCTGGGCTGACCTCCAGCACTTGGCAGCACCTTTTGCCTGGATTTTTGTCCCTGGAAGTGTTTTGCTGTCTCAGTGCCCCCCTCCTGTTGGTGCCACCAGCCCTTGCCTGGGCTCAGCTGGGATGGAGCTGATGGAGCCTGAGCCCTGCAGGGGATGGGCAGGAAGGGCCAGCACTGCTGAGCAGCCTCTGGCTGGGACACAAACGGGTCCACAGTGGGCTTGGCAGCTTTCCTAACTCCAAACTTTGGCTGTCCCCACACCTGTCCCCCAGCTCTGGGTGGGGTCCCACAGGTTTTTGTTCTGTCCCACTACAGGGCACAGCTGAGCCCACAGGGGCTGCTGGGGACCCCCCTTGCCACCCACCCACGGTGACCCCACTGTCCCCAAGGCCATGTGGCCACTGCCTGGGCGTGCTGGGCAGGGACAGGGCTGGGGCTGCCAGTCAGAAATGTCTGTGCCACCTCAGCCCTGCCAAGGGGACACCGGCATTTCCTTGTCTCACAGGCTCACCGAGCAATGGGGTGGGAAAAAGGAGGAAATCCTGGAGATTTTTACAGTTTACAAGAGTTTATTCAACTGGTTTCTGACTTTAGTTCTACCGAGGGGGTGCTGAACAGTTACAAGCTCCTTCGGGTCAATTACAGCCAATCTAACGAACAAACAAACAAAAGGGGGTGGGGGGAAAGAAAAGAAACAACTCAGAAAAACAATAAGAAAATCCACAACTTTTTCACGTGTCATTAAATATATTCATATATAATAACCATAATATATTAGTATGCATTGTAAAGAAACATCGCCCAAAGCAGTCTGCCATGGTCATAACTAAACAACATTTACAGTTCAAGATATTAACAGAAATAATAAAAAAAAAATCANGAACAGAAACGAGCCCAAGCGACTTGTGTCGGGTGCTACGCTCAGTGATGATTGTTTTGGCATTGCAGCTGCTCTCCAAAGCCTCTCTGAGGCACCACAGCCCCTTCCCGGCCACCCCACTGTCCTCGGGGTCCCCTCCTGTCCCCAGGGGATGGGTGGGCTGGGGTCTCTGTTATCTCTGGGGTTGGTCCCCCAGAGCTGCCCCCCCATGTTGAGGGGGACATCCTGTCCCTCTGGGTGACAGGAGAGGTGTCCTCCTGGAGATGTCCTGGAGCAGGGCTGGCTGCAGGGAAGAGTTGCACCTCTGGACCCTGCAAAGGGGCTGCTGTGCCCTCCCAGCAGAGACTGTTCCAGTTCCACCAGTTCCAGCAGGAGCTCCTGCAGGTCAGGGTAACTGGGAGCACATGAAGGGCACTGGGACCATGGGTGGAGTGAGGGGGTTTGCCTGGTCGGACTGGAAAGCACAAAACAGCAGCAGGGAGGGAGGGACAGGTCCTGGTGGGACAGGGCTGGGGACTTCCCTCCCTCCTGTGCCAGCATCCAGGCTGTGGTGCCAGCTCATCTCCTTCTGAATCCCCAGGTTATCAGTGCTGGGAGGGGTCTGGCCATGGGAGGAGGGGGTGGGGGGTCTCCTGCAGCCTCCAGGACCACCGGGAGCAGGGGAGGGGCTGGAGGGTGTCCCTGGGGGCGTTGGGGTGTCCAGGCTGTGCTGGGGAGGGTGGCTGTGCTTGACAAGGCTGGAAACTGGGAGTGACATGGGGTGTCCAGGTGTGCCATGGGCAGTCCCCACATCCCCTGGCCTTTCCTTCCTGCTCTCCATGTGCAGGACTGGCTTTGGGTTGGATTCTGGTACTTTCAGGCACCGTTTGAAGGTTGGGGACATCCTGGCTACCTGGGGATGGCCTGTCCCCAGCTTTGGGGTTCCCTGGCTGCAGCTGGTGGTGGCTGCAGGAGAGCGTCCAAGCCCCATTTTGGGGCTTTCAGCCTCCATTTAGACACCTGAGGTCAGATTTTATCCTTCAGAATCTGGTGGCTTCACTTCCCTTGGCTGCAAAACTGTCAGCTGTCCTTGAGCTCTGCGATAAGGAAATCCAAGTCCAGTTTGGGAAGGGGGAGAAAACACAGACTTGTATGTGGGGGAGTTTCTTGATATCCAGGGTGGGATTTTTCTCCTAATACCCAGATTAATTTTGGGGGCCTTGTGGTGGCAGGGGAGGCTCAGCAGAGCTGGGTCTCTCCGGGTGGTGTCTCCAGCAGCCCTGGGAGCCTCCTCTTTGCACCTATTTACATGGCTGCCCTGCTTTATGGTGGTTTATGTCATTATATAAATATTGTCAATTGCTATAAAACAAGGCAAAACCACTGGAAAATGTCATAAAAGAGATGTTTCCAAGTTTCCTAAAAGGAAAAATATTAGGGAGGTTTTGCTTTTCATAGCGACTAATGTTTGCTTCTCCCCCAGGTACTGTCCTGCCCTCCCTGCCTTCTGCCCCAGCTATTCCTGGTCTCCAAGGATGAGTGGAATTGGAATTCCCTATTCCCCATGGGCTGGTGTGGCAGGGGAGCAGCCTGGCATGGGGGTGACAACTCCCAAGCCAGTCCTGCCCGCTGGGTGCCCAGGGGAAGATGCTCCAGTCTGAAGTGAGGCAGCCTCCACTGTGCTCAGTGCATTCATGGCTGGAAATTGGGAATTTTAAGTTGGCTCTTTGTCCCCCCAGCAGGAGGGGGAGAGCTCCAGGTGGGTCACACCCAGCAGAAGGGGGAGAGCTCCAGGTGGGTCACACCTTGCTCCTGGCTGAGATCCCTTCCCTGGGCTGGTCCTTGCCCTGTGTGGGCTCTACCCCGGCCAAGCCCCAGAGCTCTGCACTGGCCCCACTGCCCATGGGGACAGTCCTGGCACCCTCTGCTCCCCACTTTGTCTCCAAGACCTTTTACAGGTATTTGAGGGGCTGCAGCTCCAGAGGGAGCGAGGGCAGAGCTGCTGTAGGTTTGGGAGAGCTGCCTGAGTCTGGGAGTGAAACCAGTGATCAGCCAGGACCTTGGTGTCCCCTGCAGGGATTTTCTACCATCTGAGGGTTCCTGGGGTGCTGACAGCAGCAGAGGGGACTGAGCCCATGGAGGAGGTGCAGGGGTGGCCACAGTGGAGATTCAGGGACTGAGACTGGCAGGATCTTCCAGGGCACTTCCTGGGAACTGGATGCCAACTCATTTTTTGTCAGGTCTGGGTGTCTGGAGGGGGACAGGGCACCCTGTGGGCTCGCCCTCCATCAGTGTGGTGGGGCAGCATCCTCAGCGTCAGCTGAGCACGGAGCCATTCCCAGCAGGAAGTCACCCACCAACATTGTCCCCTCTTGGCTGTGCCTGAGGTGGACCCAGAGCATCCTCACAGCTGGAGAGCTCAGCCACCCCAGGCACCATCAGTGGGTGCTGGCCACGGCTGTTGGATACCAAAGCCCTCCAAGACCCCGTCCGCCGATCCTCGGATCTGTCCTCAGCAAAAGTCTCGGTTTAGTTTCCTCTACAAGAACTGTCTCAGTCAGCCTAAGTCTCAAATACGTGTTTTGGGGATGGGGAGTTAATTTCCAGCGGTGCTGTTGATTAGTTTCTTACAGGGTGGATGTGCCCATGCCGTGCTTTGGAGGCAGCAGATGTTGGCAGCTGGAAGGCAGTTCGGTGTCTCTGAGTTCTTGAGCAACGGGGCAGGAGGGAGCTGGGGGGCCCCAGATGCCGCATGCCCGCACCCCACTGGAGGGTTCTGTCCACATGTGCAATCGGGTTCTGTTGGGTCCTGTTGGATTTTGTTGAGTTTCTGTTGGGTCTTCTTGGGTTATCTTGGGTTTTGTTTGGTCCTGTTGGATTCTGTTCGGTTTTGTTGAGTTTCTGTTGGGTCCTGTTGGGTTTTCTTGGGTTTTGTTGGGTTCTCTTGGGGTTTTTTGGGTCTTGTTGGATTTTGTTGAGTTTTGTTGTGTTTCTGTTGGGTTCTGTTGGGTTTTCTTGGGTCCTGTTGGGTTCTGTTGGGTTTTATTGAGTTCTCTTGGGGTTTTTTGGGTCCTGTTGGATTTTGTTGAGTTTCTGTTGGGTCTTCTTGGGTTATCTTGGGTTTTGTTTGGTCCTGTTGGATTCTGTTCGGTTTTGTTGAGTTTCTGTTGGGTCCTGTTGGGTTTTGTCTTCCCTGGAATACGAGGTGCAAGCCCAGCACCCCCCAGCCATGGTCGCTGTGCCCCTGTCCCCCAGCCCGCCCTGGCAGCTGGTCCTGCCCACCCCAGCTCTACACAAAGCAGCATGCACAGTCAGTCTCTCCCTCTCCTCCTCCTTTAGGCTTTCTTACACTTCCCCTTCTTCTCCCGCTGCTGGAACTTCCGGAGCCGCCGGGCCCACGTGTCCCGCCACTGGATCACCAGGCTGGTTTTGTCTGCAATGATGCCGCTCTGGTCGGGAGAGTCCTCGTTGTTGCCCAGCAGCAAATACTTCTTCATGGGCTTGATTTTGGGGCACTTGCAGGCTATGTCCTTGGAGTGGATCCACAGGGTCTGGTCTCCGCGCCGGATCCGGTTGCTGCCTTGTTTGTAGACAGAGATGATGTTCACTGTGAACTTCCACCAGTCCGCGTTCTTCTCTGCTTTCAGGATGTGGATCTGGACAGCTGGAAAAAAACAACACAGGCAAGAGAGGAAAAGATGTTGGTTTTTGGGCTGGTGAGGAGAAAATGAACTGTGTGAGGAAGAGGCATTTTGCAGCAGTCAAGGGTTGTGGATGCCCCAGAATTCTGTCCCCAGGCCACCCCCCAAGAACAGGAGCAGCCAGTGCTGCTCCTGAGGGTCTCAGCAAAGCTTCCAAGACCACCACAGGCTGGGGAGATGCTCTCCAGTTCTGCATCAGGCAGAGTCACTGGGACATCTCTGCAAGTGCTGAATGGCAGCACTGGGCTCCAAGGACACCTCCTGGTATCCTAGCACAGGACTGGGACACCACCAGCTCCCACAGCAAGACTGAGCTGGGAGGACAGCCATGATCCCTGCACAAGGTGGTGATGGTGATGGTGATGATGATGACAATGTTTTCCAAGCCCATGGCTGATGCTTCTCTGTAGCTGTGGACTGAGGAAACCTCAGCCCTTGCTCTTTCCTGGGATAGGCCTAAAAATCAGTTTCCAGGAAAACACCTTCCCCAGGCAGGGCCGTCCTGACTTTTCTTAGGCAGCTGTGGCATGAGGAATCCCCAGCAGCAGAGACAGAGGGAAATCCCAGGTGAGGATGGCCTGGCTGGGAGAGCAGGCAGGGGCCAGGCTCTGCACAGGCTGGTGCAGCACAACCACAAAGAGCTTTTTTAGCCAAATCATCAATCTTCTCTCCATGCCCTGGGAGCTATAAGCCCCTGTCCATTCACCTGCCTGTCTCAGCTGCCTGGCTGAGCCCCAGTGAGGCCAATCCTGCTTGCATCAATTAACAGAGGGAGAAGAAACTCCCAGAGACCTCAGGGAAAACTGCCATTTGCCTTGTAACAGTCCAGTTTTCCCTCCCTGGGCTGGTGGTGGAGGAGAATCCCCCTGTCTCTAAAACCAAATGATTCCAGGCTCTGGGAGGAAGCAGAGCTCTGCAGCCCAGCACTGCTTTTTAACACGTTGCAAAATATATGGGGTATTTTTTTTCAGAGCGTGTCATGGAGGCCAGATGCTTTCATTAAAAAAAAAAAAAAAGGGGAAAAAAAGGAAAAAAAAACAACCCTGAGCTCTGACCATGTATTTCCCTGTCTGGTGTGAAGGTAACAAAATGTGAAGAGTAGCCAATTTTTACTTTTTTGGAAACAAATCTTTCCAAAAAAGCTTAAACCTTTGACCTGCCTGGGTCCACACTGACAAAATGGAGAAAATGAATGAAAAGGAACTGGAGAGAGGTGGTTACAGGAAACTCTGCTCTAAAACACACAGTCTGTATTTTTTTTTATGTCAAGGCCCCCATCTCTTATTTTTTCCCTTTTTATTAATGAAGTGGAAGGAGTGAAAGCTTTGAGGAAGGCTTGGCTGGCGCAGCACAGCTGCCTGCCCTGACAGCCAGATTTCTGCCCATAGCTTCACATCCAGGATGCTCAGCTCCTCCTGAGCTGGGTTTTGGAGCACAGCTTTAGTGGTGTTAGCCTGGGCATTTCCGTGGTGGGCTGGGAGCAGCACCTCCAGCACCTCCCAGGGGACACAGGACATGCAGAGAGGCAGAAATGGGCCAGGATGAATTTTTGGAAGTACCTAAGGTGGCTCTCCTGGGGAAATCCCCAGGGATTTAAAAACTCCCTTCTCATGAAGGAGGTTTCAGTCCCTTCCTGATTTGGGGCTCTGGCTTGGCTGTGCCCTCACAGTCCAAAGCTGGCTTTGGGGCTTGGTGTTATCCTTCACCTGCCCTCTCCTGGGACAAAGCTTGGCTTTGTACTGAACTGCTCTCACTTGGCTGATGTTCCACTGAACCCCTGCACTCAGGACTGTCCCTGTCTCTGCATCCCTGGAAAAACATCCCTGGCAAAAGCCCTGGGGCAGAAGATGGAAGAGGTGATAGGAGATGATGCTTTCTCCTGGGGATGGTGCTCCCCCCCTTCTGTGGTACTCTGGGAGCAGGAGAACAAAATCAAAGCAGCTGCAGCTTCCACAGCTCCAGCTGGGACTGGTGACACTGGTTTCAGCAGGGATGGGCTCTGCTCCAGACTGGTGACACTGGTTTCAGCAGGGATGGGCTCTGCTCCAGACTGGTTTCAGTGAAGAGGGGATCCAGCCCAGCTGCTGATCCCCTGGTGCCTTGGGGCTGCTCCTCCCTGACCTTTGCAAACTTTGTGCAGCCGAGCCCTGGGGGAAATCTGGGGTTACTGTACCCCAGACACTCCCACAGATCCAGAGATTTTTCTCCAAGTTCACTTCCCTGCAGCCTGCTCTGCTCCTAAGGGAGCTCTCAGGCAGAAAATGGGCCTGGGGAGCTGAGGGACAGCTGGGGAACAGCTGAAGGACAGCTGGGTCCTGGTGAGGACAGGGGCTGCCCCATGAACCACAGCTCACCTGACACTGATATTCCTGAACCACAAACCCCACCTGGATGGTGCCTTCCAGCTCTCATCACATGATGGTTCTTTGGCACAAGAAGGTGACTGAGTGGTCCCTGGGCTGTGGGAGGGCAGGGAGGGTCCCTGGTCCCCTCCTGCATCCCCAGAGCTCAGGGATACTCCCAGCTCCTCGAGGCCTGGAAAGCCCCAAAGGCTGGAAGCTGGAGATGAAAGCCCAGGAGTGGATGGTTTGATGTCAAGAAAAAATACAAAAACAGCCCAAAGCCTCAAAACAATGTTTGAGGGCTGCTGCTGAGGGCTGAAAGCAGCACCTTGCAGCATTCAGAGATCATGAGTCAGGCCTCCTGAGGCTGCCATGAAAGGAGAGAAAAACCTAGTAATTTAATTCATTTTTTAATTTACATTTGGGGTTTGTGATAAATCTCCTGAGTTCAAGGCTTTCCCTGCTAAGGCTGACTCGGGGCTGGGCTGCAGGGCCAAATCTGTGCATCCCATTGTGGGATCCTGGAATATTGCATATATCCCATGCACAGACCTTCCTGTGGGAGCTGGAAATTTGGGGACCATCACTGTGCTGGGCCCTGGGAAAGATCCCAAGGGGTGGCAGTGGGAACAGAGCAGTTTGAGGGTGTTTAATATGGCCAGGTGGAAGGGGGTGCTGGGGACAGTGGTGGCAGGCACAGATGTCCCAGTCCAAGGCAGTGTTTTCCAAAGGCTTGGCTCCCCTCTCGCTGCACAAGTGGAGTGGAGTCCATGTGGATTTTATTCCAACCAGCAGCAAAAGGTGACCCCGACACCATCTGGGTTTGGGAATGTGAAGGGCTGGCTCCTGCTGGAGCAAAGTGTTAAAATGTGATTTTTTTTCCCTCTTTTTTTTCAGATTTTAATTTATTCGGCGGCGGCGGCGGCTTTGCCTCGTTCTGGTTGCCAATTTCCTACTGCTTTAATATTGGAGATTTATGATTCCTAATCCCTGGGTGTGCCCTGGTGCTGGGGGACCCCTCACTGCCCTGGCTCTCTCCCTCAGCACGTGGCTCCAGCAGGGATTGCTCAGCCCTGGGGATGGGATTTCTCCACCTTCCAAGCAGTGGAAGGGGCTGTGAGTGCCGGGATTGGTGCTTCCCCCCAGCCCTGGGTTTTTTTGGGGATTCAGGTTTTTTCTCCCCCCTCCCTCCTTCTTTTCAAGCTGCCTTTTGAAAACACGTTTTGCTTTTTTCCAGCAGCCCCTGCCAAGCTCCTCTCGACAAAGGGGGTGACTAAGAGAAGACTCCGCTGAAGGAAGGATTTTTTGCTTTTTTTTTTTCCAAGAAAGGGTAAAGTGAGCAGATGATCTCACCTTTCAGATGAGGACTCTGTTCCTCAGCCCCATTCCCTCCCCGGTGCTGGGATGGGGACCCAGGGCCAGCATGAGGGACCACAGTGCTGGTACAAAAACGTTCCAGCATCATCCGTGCAGGATTGGGCCCTGCTGCAGCACAGGCAGCTCAGCTTCAGGGGCAAAATGGAGATTGAAAAGCTCCAGGTTTCCTTTACCACAGTCACACCCCACACAGAGAGGAAAGTTCCCCAAAATCGGGTGCCTGAGGGAGTTCACACCTCACCTGGATCAGCATCACCTGCTCTCATCAAATAATGCCCTCTCCTTTTGGAAATCCCAAAATTCCCTCAGTGGATTCAGCTGGAATCCCTTCTGCTCCCCCGGGATTTAACTGCCGTCACCCCAGCAAACCCCTCCAGCTCTTCTGGGAGCTGAGTGGCCCTGTGCTCCCCCACGCAGCCAAAATAAATCCAGAAAAAGCTTTTCTGCCTCTCCTCCTGCCTCCCCCCTCCCCGAATCTCCCGGCTTGCCCTCCCCGCCTCCTGTTTCACTCCAAATATTTGCAGCCAAACCCATCTCGCGGGGAAAAAAGCCCAAATTAAAATAAAAAGAAAAAAAAAAACACAAACCCGACAAAAACAAACAGATACGAAAAATAAATAAGGGAAAATATCCCCTTTGAAAGGCTGAATGAAGCGGGGAGCTAAAAAGCCCCATTGAGGAGCACGGGGTGGATGATAGCTCGCGATTGAGGCCGCGGGAGAAGGAGTTCTGTTCAAGCTAATTAGGGCCTTTTAGGACATTCAGCACAGCGATGCCAGCAGAACGGTGAGGAAAAGAGCCTCCTAATTGGCTTCCTGCTGGGGTGTCAGTCCCAAAGTCTTTATTATCCCTCCCTGCACCTTTTCAACCCTTTCTTCCCTCCCTGGCCCTGGTGAAAGCCTGGGCTGCCCCGGCATCGCTCACCCCGCTGCCTCACCACCACGGTTTGTCTGCAAAAAAGCAAATTTGCCGTGGCTGTGGGGATGGTTGGGACCGTGGGGCTGTGGGGGACCCTTCCACAGCCAGGAGGGTCGGGTAGGAGCACCCAGCTCTGGGACAGTGTCCCCCACACCTGAGCCAGCCCCAGCAAGCGACTCTGGCTCCCTCGTGAAGCTGCACAAGTGATGCTGAGTGAGAAAAGAGAAGGAAAAGCTCTTTCTATCTCTTCCATACTCCTTGCTCCAGGGGGATCTCCTGCCTGAGACACCTCCTGAGCCACCCACAAACACCTAGGGTCTGCTGGAGCCCAAAGGGCAGCCCTAAACAAACTGGAGTGTGGGCTGTCACCCAAACCTCCCAGAGATCCCAGTGTGAGCTGTCAGCCAAACCTCCAACAGATCTGAGAGTATTACCCAAACCTCCAACAGATCCCAGTGTGAATGTCACCCAAACCTCCAGCAGAACTGAGAGTGTCACCCAAACCTCCAACAGAACTGAGTGTGAGTGTCATCCAGGTGACAGGGAACTGCTTGCTGCTCATCCCCGCAGCAAAAAGTATTTTAAATAATTTAAAGATTTTAAAACATTTAAAAGCTGTGGCACAGCACAGTGAGAGGAGAGTGGACATGGTGTCATCATAACTAGGAGACACTGGAAAGCACCTGGAAAACAGGAGTCTCGTGCAGATGCTGGGACAGCCCCAAAGCAGGGCCCACAGTGTATCATCCCAGTTTCCCAAGGGACACACGGCATCACTGCTCCACCGAGCATCGCTGCCCAGGGCTGCCTCTCCAAAGCTGGCAAAAAGCAGAAGTGCACACACCCCAGCCCGGGCTGGGTGGCCCTGGGGACACCCCCAAGAATTCTCCGCTCGTCCCTGGAGAGGGGACACTCACCATAGTCTTTCTTACAGTACTTCTTCATGTTGATCTTCAGCTTCCCCTTGGAGGCTTTGCAGTACGAGTCGCAATCTGCACGGAAAGAGGGGGAGGGCAAGAAAACATTAACAAAACAAATTAGCCTTAAAATGAAGAAAGCGCTGGGGGAAGGGGGGACGGCTCAAAGCTGCAGGCTGCCATGAATAAGCAGCGTGCCTGTGATATCCATCTGCCAGGCCCCGATTGGGTCGGCCGAGGGGCATTGAGAAAGCCCTTCCTTTCTAAAGAAAGCGACTCACAAAGGAGCCCGTCCTCCCTCCGCCTCCCCCGGCCGGCTTCCCCGGCCGCCTCTGTCTTCCTGGGAGACCCCGGGGGCCTCCCTTATTGTGCCACCCAGAGCTTTTGAGAGCCACACAAATTCCCCCTGTTCTGCAGCTCCCAACTGGAGCCTGCCCGGAGCCCACAGAGGCCCCATTGTCACCCCTAACCCGGGCCGGTGTCAGCCTTTGGCATTCATTGCCGAGAGATTCGGGCTGGGGTCAGCCCGCCACAATGCGGGTCAGAGAGGAAATTAGCAGCCCATGAAGCATTAGCAAAGCCTTTTGGTGTCCACTCTACTGAAGTGTGCAAATAAAATACCCCAGTAGGAACATTTCATTTCTAATGGGCCCCCACTGCTGGGACACGCTGGCCTGGCCCAGGCGGCCGGCGGGAGCCTGGCACGGCCCCCTGGCACTGCCACCACTGCTGGCCACGGGCCACGGGCACGGCCTGGAGCCCACAGGGCACCCAGCCCTGCCATGGGAGCTGCTGGTCCTGCAGAGGGTGGGCAGTGCCTGCCAGCCACCGCTGGGAACATCCCCATGGCACCACGGCTATGCCAGGAGAGGGGCCAGGGGCCATGCCATGCCCACTGCCAGGACTGGGGTGGGTCATGGACGTACATCCACGGCTCCTCAGCACCCACGGGTGCCAGAAAGGCCCCCAGCAGCACCGAATGCCTCACTCAGGGAGAAGGACACATCTGTCTGCAGCAGAAGGCCTCGGTACAGTGACAGCCTTGGAGGCCTCTCCCAGCATCGTCCTTCCCAGCCACTGCTGGAGCACACATGTGGATGTGCTGAAGGGCCCAGCAGGGCCCCAGGGGGTCTGGATGGCTTCCCATAGCCAGCACTGAGCACGTGCCCCAGAGGAGTTTCTGGGAAGGTGACAATGCTGTTGACGTGCCATGGCCAGCTCACACTGGTGCCAGGACCATGAGGAACCGCCTCAGCACCAACCCCTGTGGCCCATGTGTGCCCCAACCCCTCTCAGCATGGCCATGCAGAGTCCCCACCTCAGCACCATGGCTCCCTGCTGCTCCCACTCCTCAGGAGAGACCCTCAGGACAACCTTCCTGCTCTTCCAGCCAGGCCAACCCAAACACTGTGATCTTCCTCCTGCAAGAGCCCCAGCTGAGATCTGTGCCCAGCTACAACCCAGCCAAGGCCCCTCCAAACCCTGCTGACTGAGGGCTTCCACTCACTGATGCTTCCCATTTGTTTTTCTCATTTAACATTTCTGAGCATCAAGTAAAACTTGAAATGCACTGAGGAAGGAGTGGATATTCCATCAGAACTGCAGCTGAGTGGATGGAGATGCTCTAGCAGAGCCCCACCCATGCCCACGTGGCAGGATGCCACCATACTGTGTGGCTTCCTAGTGTCACTGAACTCAGGGAACAGAAACATTCCTGATCCAGGTAAGGTGTTCCTGGCCATATTTTGAAGGAAAAGTCTCTAAGGGAACTAAATGTCTGTGCAGTGACTCGGGGAAGCTTGCCCTGAGCTTTTTGGGGGAGCAGGGAATGCCAAGGGACAGACAGGCTGCTCTGCCAGGCTGCTGATATCCTCAGGACACCAGTGTGGCTGTGACACAGCTGCTGATGGCTCTCCCTGGCACAGAAATCCTGGAGCTCTGTGGGTGTGCACTGCTGCTGTCACACCTCAGCCCCTGGGCAGAACAAGAGGTGACACAAGGACAGGTGGGCAGGAGGGAGCAGAGCAGGGACAAGCCTGGGAGCTCTGGCTGTACATCCCTCCTGCCCTGGCCAAATCCAGGACATGCTGGCCAGCAGCTGGCCCTGAGGAGCAGGGGTGGGCAGCAGCTCCCACCTGCACGTTCATGGCTCAGCCCCACAAGGGATCTCCAGCAGCCAGAGCACACCTGCAGCAGATCCTCCTGCAGCCCCACTGCTGCTGGGATCCAGTCCAGGAAACAGCAATCAGACACCATCGCTCTGGACTCCAGTCCAGAACCTTCTCAAGAGCAACCCCAAATCACCTCAGCAACCTCTCCCCACAGAAACATCCCTGAGCACAGCTGAGCTTCCATCCCTGCAGCACTGCCACACTAATTTCATTCTACCTGAGCTTACAGAGCCGCTGGGAATCCATCCCGGGGCTGTTTGCCAGCCAGGGAGGCTGTGGGGTGATGGGACAGCACCCCCACACCCTGCGGGACAGCACCCCATGCCCACAGCACCCGCAGCCTCTGCTTCTCCCAGGGTGACAGCCTGGGGCCCAAGACACCCAGTCCAGACACAGCTGCCCCTGCTTTGCCTAAGCACAACCCTACCCTACCCTGTCCTGTCCTGTCCTGTCCTTCTCCTTGTTCCCCAGCCCCATGGGCGGTGCCAGAGGCTCAGCTGGTTTGAATTGAACCGGCCTGGCCAGAGCCAGCTGGTGTAAATCACTGGGAATCACCAGATTCCAGTGCTGGCTTCCATGGGTGGGGGATTTGTTCCAGTTAATTTCCTTTGTCTCCCTCGTAGAGAGCTCTTCTGCCTCCTGGGTGACTTGGAGATCCTCTGGAGCCTCTCTGGGAGGGCAAATGGGGTTTCTGTGAGGCAGGCACTGAGCTCTGTGTATGGGGGATGATGCTGTGAGGTCCCTCTGCCTTCGGGACAGTGCACAGAGGGGATGCTGCAGGGACAGACCCTGCTCTCCTCACCAGGTGACTCTTCAGCAGTCTGGGCTCCGGGGAAGCTTTGCTGAGCTGCTGCTCCTCACTGCAAAGGGATGGTGGAGCTGGGGAAGGGATGGGAGGAAGGATCAGCCCCTGAGAAGGGGAGGAGAGGGTGGATATGGAGCTCAGTGACCCATGGGTGTGCACAGGAGACACAAATGATGTGAGACTCTTCCAAAATTTGTCCCCAAATGTTTATAGGACAAACCTCTGGACTTGTGCTGCCTGACTGTGCCAGAGGCTCCTTGTCCTGCAGCTCCTTCTTGCTGCTCTCCATGAGGCTGCAGAGGATCAGCCTGGAATTACCTGTTCATGGGAGGTGCTGCCAGAGCCTGCCACAAACCAGGCTGAGGATGAGCAGAGCTGCCTGAAGGACACCCTTTGGTCCCTGCAGCATGGGGGTCAGTGCCCAGCTCCTGTCCTGCAGGAGTGGTGAGGGGGCAGCAGGATGGGCTCAGCCCCAGCTCCCTGTCCCATTGTGCTGCACAAGTGTCCCCTGCTCTCGGGGACACAGCAGGGCTCGCTGCTCACCCTGCTGCAGACCGAGCCCTCCCTGAGTCCCTCTCAGCCCGTGTCCAACCCAACCCCCCTGGCTACAAACCCGCGGTGACATCCAAGCCCCCCGCTCCTGGCCCTTTCCTCCCCGAGTTTGCTCAGCTGCACAAATATTCCCAAATATTCCAGTGCAAATCCCTGTTGCAGAGCCACGAGCCCAAAGCACACTCAGCCCGGGGTGGTTTTTTCTGTCAGCCCTGCATCCTGCTCGTCCCTGCAGCCCCGGCCGGGGGCAGGCACAGCCTCGCGGCGTTTCCCGGCCGAACAGCGGGATGGGATCGGGAAGCGCCCGGAGCCGCTCGTTCGCACAGGGAGCAGGTGGCGGGCGGCTGCTTCGTGTCGCTCGCAGCTCGGTAAAACGTGTCAGCACAGCCTTCAGCAGCTTTGCAGCTCAGCCCATCCCCTTGATAGAGCTAATTCTTTGGCTGGGCAGAGACTTTTCACAGCTAAACACCTTCTTTGTTTTGGTTTTGTTTTTTTTTTTTTTCCCAGGAATCAGTCTAGGCTTCTTTGCAGCAAATGGGAGATCACATGTGCAATTATGAGAACAAGAAGCATAAAAGAGAGTGAAGANTGAATTTTTCCTGTATAAACCTCTTCGGTTTTGGGGTTGCCTGGGGCTGCTGTGATGAGGCTGAGAGCTGCGCGGTGCTGAGTGCTCATGCCATGATTTAATGGATGCCGATGCTCCCAGGGCTGGGCAGGAAGGAGGTGCTGGCAGCAGGGCTGCGGGTGCTCAGCGTTGTTGCAGGGAAGACCCTGCACCAGGCGCCTCTTGCTGCGCTTGCAGTTCCAAAATCAGCTTTGAGCTGCTGCGAAAGCCACATGTCGGGAACGGAAATTAAAGGCCCCTTGATTCTGACATGATAGAGCGATTAAAGCCACATTTCTTGGCTTGGGTACCTAACTGGAAATGCAGATATAAGGCTTAGATCCCCAAGGGGATTCAGATTTCTAATCCAAATTTATGCAGCTAAATTCCTATTGATTTCCCCCAGGTAGGGCCCTAAATGCCTTTGTGGGCTGCGATCCAAAGCGGAGGTGGTGTGGCTTAGGAGGGGAGCCCCAGCCCTAACAGCCTGACCCCAGAACTTGGAGGTGAGGGGCATTTTCCTGCCCTCCCTCGCAGGGGTTGTGCTCTCTGGGGGCTCTGCGGGTGGGGGTCTGAGTGTCCCCATGTCCTGTTGTCACTGGTGGGGGTGTGCAATCAGACTGAGCTACTAAACTAAGGTGCAGCTCCAAATACCAAGTCCTAAATTTGTGATTCCTTTACCAGAGAGCAGGACTGAGAAGACAGGAGTGGGGTCTGCCTGGGGTCCCAGACACCCCCAGAGTGGCTCAGGGCAGATCAGTGAGGCTGGTTTGATTTGCTGCAATGCAAGGAGAGGCTGGTGGTGAAGATTTCAGATTCCTGCCCTTTTCTCTCCCTCCCCAGTATTACTGGGTCAGAAATCCTCTGTGCATGAGCCCCTCACGATAGGGGTGAGCAGCAGTGACCATGAGGGACACGGCAGCTTCCAAGACCCCACTGGCTCTGGCCAAATCTCAGCTAAACTTCTCCACAGGAATCCCAAAACCTGCACATTGCTGCAGCTGCTGGCTTCCCAACAGCCCCTGCAGTGGGAGGGTCAGGGTCCGTCTGCACCTGAGGGATGGGGTTTTTGCTTCAGTGCTGTAGAACCCCCACGAGTGCCCAGGGGGAGGAAGGTAGGAAGGTGCATTTTTGTGTGTTTTTTGAAGCTAGACCTGAGCTATTCTTCCCTTCACCAGGAGCTGGGGAATCCCAGCTCTCGGCTATGTCTGTGCTACAGCACAGGCTGGCTCCCCGAGCTCATCCAACAACCACAAAACTCTTCCAGGTGCTGCCAAGAACTGCTGCACTCCTGTGGGATGCACAGGACATCGGGTACAGCTGATCCATGGCTCTGTAGAGCGTCCTGCTGCCCCATCCCCAAGGGACTCACAGCTCCTCCAGGCTGTCCAGACTCTGGAAAGAATTTCCAGCCCTTCTTACAGGCAGCAACCCCATATCCCCAGCTTGTGGCTGTGGCCTGGAGGAAAAGCTCATGGAGCAAAAGGGAGGTGCATGGGGGGCTGCCCTTGGGAACGTCGTGTGTCTGCTCTGGGGCTGAGTGTGGGCTCAGTGGTGGGTGCTCAGTGTGTTCCACTGGGCATGAAAACCTTACTGAGCCACCCCAGAGCAACCCAAAGGCAGCTGGGAGCCACATTCCCAAGGGACACAGGATAAAATGCAATCCAGCACTGGGACAGGAGAGGATGGCCCTGTAGCAGTCATGGCAGGGATGCCTTTAGCTCACAGACCTCTGGAGATTTCCCCAGATGACCATCAACTCCTGGTTCACTTCCCACAGAACTGAAGCTGCCCCTTGCTTCCACCCCAAAGAATTATTTTACCATCTCATCCATCAGTCCCTGGGAACGACTGGTGGAGTCATTTGGAGAGCTCCAGCTCTGCTTGCTCCAAGCTGTTGGCTCTGGGGCTGTGCTGAGCACAGGTCCTGAGGAAGGGGATGCTCTGGAGGAACCCTCTCCTTTCCCAGGGAGCATGGATGGCATCATCCCTGTGGGACAAGCACAGGGACTGCAGCATCTGGCTCACAGAGCACACAGTGCCTGTGAGGGATCACTGCTGTAATTTAATTTGTGCAGGACTCCACCGGGAGTCTTTGTCTCGGAGCTGGTAGCTTTAATGTAAAGAAGCTTGAATAAAATAGCAAAGCTAAGGCAGAGAATCCTTTGCAGGTTATCCATTTCAGCCGTGGCATTGCTTGTCCTGTGCTTTGCTGCACCCTAGTCGGGCCACTGAGTGGACAGGGGGCTGTTATCACTAAATTGGGTCTGTTATCACTAATTGGCTCATCTCCTCTCACCTGGCCATGACCCAGATGCCCTTTGCAATTATCATGTGTGAATCAGTGTTCTTCATCTCTGGCCAGTTGCAGGACAGCTGGTGTCCCCAGCAGGGTGGCCTTGGCCATTCCTCTAGCACGGCCAGGAGCTGGAACAGGGAGGCACGTCCCTTCCAGGCCCCGGACCTGGGGTGAGCTGGGGTTGGGCTGCTCCAGCCGTGCCTGTTGTGCTATCTAGAGGATGGACCCCAGGTCTTAAGCAGGCTCAGCCTGTGGACAGGGATTCCAGGGACCTGGATCTGCCCCCAGAGGGTCTGTGCCAAGCCCTGGTGTACAGCAAGCCTCTGGCACTCGGTTGTGTTTTACCAAGTGCCTGTGATCTGTCCTTGGTCACCTCCCAGCTGGGAGCAGCAGTGCCGAGGAGCTGGCAGGGGTTTGTCCCACCAGCTGAGGTGGGTCTGTGACCAGACTGTCAAGGCAGAGGCACCTGCTGAGCATCAGAACATCTTCTGCTCACCAAAGCGGGCTGAGGAGCCCTTGGCAGCAGCACAGGAGTGTGGGGGGCACCGAGGCCAGCCCTGCCCTGTGCCGGGCACAGCCACCACAGCAGACACACGATGTTCCCAAGGGCAGCCCCCCATGCACCCTCCTTTTGCTCCATGAGCTTTTCCTCCAGGCCACAGCCACAAGCTGGGGATATGGGGTTGCTGCCTGTAAGAAGGGCTGGAAATTTCTTTCCAGAGTCTGGACAGCCTGGAGGAGCTGTGAGTCCCTTGGGGATGGGGCAGCAGGATGCTCTACAGAGCCATGGATCAGCTGTACCCGATGTCCTGTGCATCCCACAGGAGTGCAGCAGCTCTGAGTTGTGCCACTCCCCGGCAGGCCAGCAAAAGCAGGAAGAGTCACTTCTACTCTTATTTATTTGTTTGTTTTAGTGCTTTGCAGACCCAAACCTTCCCCTGGGACCCCAGGGCAATCCCTGGCAATGGATACACAAAACCTTTCGTGCAGGATGCCACGGCTCCTTGGGAGCACCTGGCAGGAGCATCCCGAGCCCTGCCTGCAGCGGCTCCTCACAAGCAGCGTGTCCCAAAGATCCCCGGCTCTCCGTGCCACTCCTGACCGTCCTGATTATCCCAAAGCTCCCCGGCTCTCCGTGCCACTCCTGACCGTGCTGCCTGTCCCAAAGATCCCCGGCTCTCCGTGCCACTCCTGAACGTGCTGCTTATCCCAAAATCCCCGGCTCTCCGTGCCACTCCTGAACGTGCTGCCTGTCCCAAAGATCCCCGGCTCTCCGTGCCACTCCTGAACGTGCTGCCTGTGCTGCGGGAGAAGATCCCGGGGCTCCCGGGCAGGCAGCGCTGCCGAGGCAGAGCCAGGAGCGCAGATCCCAGCGGATAACGACCATTAACCTCTCCCTTGGAACAAGAAGGTGCAAATGAGCCCACAGTAGCCTCCTTTCTTCTGGCTGAGCAAGATTGATTGAAAAACAAATTGGCGCAAATAAAGCATGTAATTAGATTAAAGCCTCTCGCCTGGAGCGGCTGGAAAGCGGCAGCGAGGGATTCCCGGGAGCCCGCAGCCCCTTCCCACCTCCGCACTCCAGCGCGGCCCGGGGGCCACCAGCCCCAGTGCTCCAGCACGACCCCAGCCCCTCCAGGATGTGACCAGGCTGTGCCCGGCACATCCCGGCAGTGTCCTTGGCAGGCCCCTCGTGCTCGCCACTCCAGCCCCAGCCGTGGCCCAGCAGCTGGGGCCGGGCAGGTTGGGGTGCCTTTGGTCCATCCCCGGGAGCTTTGGGCACGGTCAGAAGCCCGGACACCACCCCGGCCACCAGCCCAGCTCGGGCGAGTTCAGTTCGCTCCCTTGCCTCCGGAGCTGCCCGGTGCCGGTTTGGGGATGGGGATGAACGGCCTGAGGGATTTTTGGTGTTTCAGGACAGGCGTGCCCACCTCAGCAGCAGCAGCATCCCAGTTTTCCCGGATCTAAAGGGACAGGAGGCAGGCGATGGCTGCTGGTGGCACAGTGGGGACAGTCCAGCTGTGCCAGACACCCACTGGAAATACTGCACTGGAAAACAAACAGTGAGCTGGAAAACACCTCACTGGAAAACTCCACACCCACACGGAGTTTTACAGCTCTTCCACACCACCTCTGCCCCCTCCTCAGCCTCTCCCGGGTGCAGCCAGGGCTGGCTGCACATTTCCTATCCCTTCCCACAGGATTGAGCCCGGTGTTGAGCCCCAGGACACGATGGGGACATGGGGTGCAGATCCAGTGCTGCCCTACCAAGAGCCACCGCCAACACCATGAAATGCATTCCTAGGAAAACATCTGTCCTCGGGAGCCCAGCACCCCATAAATTCCTGCCTGACAGCAGCTCCCAGCCTTGGGGGAAAAATCACAGCTTTGTGTTCAGGGAGAGATGCAGAAACAGGGAGCTGGTGCTGGGAACAACAGGTTTGCGTCTCCAGGGGGAATCAGCCTCTGGAAATGTCCCAGGATGGGGAGAAGGAGTTTGTCAGTCCTGACTCGAGCTTCAGAGGCTTGGCTATGGTGGGATGTGGGGATGAAGGGTTACAGGGATGGAGGGATATCGGGATCTGAGGTGGAGGGAATCAGCTGCAGGGATGTGAGGATGAAGAGATGTGGGGATGGAGGAATGGAGGGATGTGAGGTGGAGGGAATTGGGTGCAGTGATGTGGAATGAAAGAATAAGGGGGTGGAGGAATGGAGGGGTTTCTGGTGGAGGTATTCGGGTGCAGGGATGTAGAGCTGGAGGAATGCAGGGATTTGGGGGTGGAGGGATGCAGGGATGGAGGAATGACTGGATATGGGGCTGCAAGAAATCCTGCACTGGGATGATAAGAGCATGGTGCCGTTGTGCATGAAGCTTATCTGCATTTCAGCAGTTTTGGGGAGTTTAAGTTTTTTCCTTTAGACTTTTGGAACTATTTTGAAGTGACCAGGAGCTCCCTCACTGGAAGCCCCTCTCCGCTATTGTGCTCCCAGCCATTCACTGGGGATCACCATGAGAAACCTTACAGAGGGAGCTGGATGCTGCTGATCAATCAATCAATCATGCAGTCAATCAATCACCTCGCTTACAGCTGGGACAGAGGCAGAGAAAGCCCAGGCAGGGCTGAATGAATTCCTGCTTTGGATGGGTACTAAGCTGGAGACTCCCATGCTGAGCCCAGATTTAGCCCAGGGTGAATGAAATGACGATTTCCCCTCCCTGCAGCACAGGGAGCTGGGCTGTGCTTTGCTCCCAGGCTCTGGGATGCTCCCAGCTCTCACCAGGGCTGACACTTCCCCACAGCCAAGGGCTCGGGCTTTTCTCCCTACCAGTGCAAATTCCTCCTGGATTTGGGAGCATCCTCACCAAGAAGAGATGCCTGTGCCCCAGCCTGGCAGCTCCCCCGGCCAGGAGCCCTTCGGGGAGGAGGCTGGGTCCTGTTCCCAGCTCCAGCACTGCTGACCCCATGCACATGTTCCTGTCCAGGGATGAGCAGTGCTGGGAGGTGGCTGGGACAGCTCCCTGCTTCACATCCCAAGGAAAGCTCAGGCTGGCTCCTGTGCTCCTGCTCCACACTCATTTCCAAGCCACCCTGGCACCCTCACAGATGCTGTGGAGGCAGCTGATGGCTCACAGGGGGTGATTCCTTGTTTCTGAAGGAGCTGTGGCACATTTAATCCTTTCCTGCTGTCACTTTTCCCTTGGAGCTGTGGCTGCAGTGATGGTCACAGTGTTTATGTGGCCGTGAGCTGGGGACAGCAGTCCCCAGGCTCTGCTGAGCCAAAAGGGCCAGGTTGCCATGGGATGCCCAGGTACAGGAGGGCTGGGAATGAGGTCTCTCAGCTGCCCAACCCCTGGACCTGCAGTGGGAGAGGGGATTTAATCCATGCTCCCCCTGTGACCGGTGAGGTTTTCCTGGGGTGAGGCAGGTGCTGGGGGCAGCACACCCGAGGGACCCCTTTTCCCTCCTTGTCTGTCCATGGACATGGGCTGTGAGCCTGTGGCCACTCCCCGAAATCTGCATTTTGCCCTTCTGCTGAGGGCAGAGCCCATTCCTGCTGCTCACCCTGGGACTGTCCCAGCAGAGGCAGAATTTACCTGCCAGAGCAGCGGAAGGTAGCTCTGCATCACCTCAATCCAGACATGAACAGGCAAAAATCAAAGTTCTTGATTTTCAGACAGAGGAAAAACAACCTTTTTACAGGACAGGAGTACTCTGACTACCTGTAAATGATGCTGAAACAAGGAGGGCAGTTTTCCCTGTTCCTGGTTCTCGGGGGAGGATTCAGGATAAAATCTGGATACCACAGCATGCAGCCAACTCTGCACTGGGTCTCCTCTGCCCTCTGGGAAAGCTGCAGCCAAATCTGCTCTGGGTCTGTGCACCCTGGGGAGCCCAGGGATCCCTCAGAACTGGCTTTTCCCTTTCCTGCATTTACACCCAGCCTCTTCCTCACCAGCCAAGAACAAAAGGGCCCAAAATGGTATTTGGAAGGGCCAGATCTGGTTTTGTAGCTGCAGAGGTTGATTTCCAGGGGAAAACCATGGGGAGCTGCATCAATCCAATCACCTGGTTTTATTTAAGCCCCCTGGCTGAAATCATCCACCTCAGATAATCATTTCCCAGAAAATCTGGAATTGATTCAGATAAGACAAGGACTGACTGGCAGGTTTGTAAACCTTCACCCACTCGCTGCTATTTTTGTTAGCCCTTTCACTGTGGTCTCTTCTGTCTGAGAGGGACCAAAAAAGGACCAGAAAACCTCCTCTTGCCTGGCAGCAAAAATGAAGAGCAGCCCCTCCTCATCCTGCAATCTCCCAGCATGGGAGAGCATGGATGCATTTCATCTAAACAATCCAGTTTTGGCCTGTTTTCCCAAACTGATTGGGATCCCTGAGAGTAAAGCAGAGCCAGACAGGACCCCCCAGAGCAGAGCTCACAGTGTCCCACCCCTTGTCCCAAGGCCAGCTTTGGCCCATGCTCCCCTGCAATGGCTCAGGTTGGGGTGATGTTCCCTCAGCTCTTGGCCACTCTGTCCCACGAGGCCACGAGCACAGGAAATGGAGCAGCACCTCTCCCACAACTGGCTGCACTCAAAGTCTCACACTAATTGCTTTTTCCATCTTGTTTCCAAACCCTTTTTCTCCCATAGCATGGGAGTTCTGACTCACAGATGCTGATTTAGGGGTTTGTCAAAAACCCCACAGATTTCAGCAGGGTGGAAGTGGGAGCTGAGAGATGCCAAGACACAGCACTGCTGGATGCTCCCTGTCGAGGAAAAGGGATGAAATATGGAGGGTTCAAGCTCCTTGGACAAAGGAGTGCTTAAAAACTCCAATAAAATCCCAGTGAGAAGAATTATGATGGGATTCTGGGCCTGTTAGATTGCTCAGCTTGGCTCAGCCTTCACTGGGCTTTCAGTGGGAGGTGGCACAGGAGGCTTCTGGTGGGATGTCCTGGTGCCTGGTCCCTCTGGGCAGGGAATAGGGACATCTGGCCCTCCAGAGACACAGGGATGCACAAGGCACTGTCCAGGCACTCCTCATCGCTCCCAGAGCATGGATAACCCACTCCCAGCCTGCAGCCAGGGCTCCTCAGCCAGGAAAGGGCTCTAACCCTGCTGGGATGTTCTCAGTTATTGGCTCTATGCAAACTCAGCTGGGCTTTAGATCCCTAAGCAGCCCTTCTCCCATTTGCACAGGGTAAAACCTATCCCTTAAATCAGCCCCACAGAACTCCTGGGATCAACCTCCCCGTGACACTGGGGATGTCCCTTTGCTCCCTGGGTTTCTCACCTGAGCACACAGCCTGGGTGACAATCCCTGTCACAGGACTTGGCTCAGGGATCAATCCAAGGTGACATCCGCCACTTTTAGTACAATCTCCTTCATTTATAAACCCTCCTGCATCGCTGAGACAAGAGTAAACAGCTTTTTCATCTCCTGTCCTTCACAGCTGGGGCTCAAATACCCCAGAACATCCAGGCAGCAGCACAGGACAAGTCAGCCTTTCCTGGGACCCTCTGGCTCCTGCTGGCATCCCCTGGTCAGAGCCACCCGACACGAGGGAACTGGGAACAGAGGAGTCTCTCGGTGACATGGGGGGACAGCCGTGGTTCCACTTGGATCCAACACTGGGTCACCCTCCTGTGCTCACAGGTTCAGCAGGAAAACCTCCTGCGCTCCGAGGAGCACCAGTCTCTCAGGATCCTGCACACGAGTTTCCAACACATTTGGGCAAGAAGGAAACCACTTGTCCCGGTACAAACAACAGGATTTATGCCTTTGGGACGATTTATGTCCAGGGAAATGATTGCTGAAGAGACATTTAGCACATGCTCCAAAAGAAGAGAACGTACCTGCGGGCTCCTCTGCGCTGCTGGCGGCCGTGGTGGGTGGAGCAGCCGGGATCTCTGCGGGACAGCCGGGGCACACGGGAGCAGGGAAGAGACAAAAGGAGGAGCAATTATTCCAAATCCCAAAAAGCCTGGTCCCTGCACACGCTGCAGGTTCCCTTCCCACCCATGTCTGCCAGCAAGGAGGGCTCCCAGTTACGACCCCCAGCAAGAGCCCCCAAACCAGTACAGCGGGAACTGGGGAACCAGACATCCCTCGAGGGTGTTGCAAAGGGGGTTTTTAACAGCAAAAATTTGGCTTTTTGGCTGCGTGCTGCGCTGTGCCCAGCCCCTGTGGGCTGCTGTCACTGCGTGTCCCCCTCAGGTGCTGTCACACACGTCAGAGACAGTGCTGGTGCTCCCCTGGTGAGAGGCGGGGGACAGGTACAGCACTGCTGCTCTGCTGGGATGCAAGGGGTGCCTCCCACATTTAAAGGAAACACAAACACATCTGGTGCCAATTCCCTGGTCCCTGGCTCTGATTTGGGGCCAGCTTTGCAGAGCTGAAACCACATCATGCTCTGGATATTCATTCCCAGGCCTGGTGTGTTTGCTGTGAGGATGGAGGGAGCTGTTTGTTCCCAGCTTTGCAGGATACTCCCCTTGGATGTCCTTCCTGCATTTAGGGCATGGTGCTGGCATTTCCGTGCATTCCTGGGAATCCTGGTGGGGGAACACCCCACCTGTCCAGTTTGAAAGTGGAATTTAGGCATGAGCAGGGAGTGGGCATCTGCCTCTTTCTGCTTGTGTTCTCAGAAAAATGCATGGCCACCAAGGCAGGGTTTGCTGGGGTGTGTGACAGCAGCTCATAGAGCCCTCAGCATCGGGTGATTTTTGGGTCACTCATCTTCCTGTGGTTAAACACAGCACAAGGCACGGTGCATGGCCAGGCAGCATTGAGAGCCAGCACAGCCATCCCAATGCTGAGGCTCGGGGTGCTCATGCCTGGCCTGGCACAGACCCCAGAGGGGTCTCACTCCTTCCCCAAGGTGTTCTTTTCATGGCTACAGATCTCTGTGAACAGGGAATTATGAGCAGTGCTAAATCAGAGAGTGACAGTGCCCAGTCCCAAACCCTGGATGGGCCATGTTGAAATCCTGGGGCTGTCTTTATTTAGTGCCATGAATCCCGAGGGAGCTGATGCAAGGAACAATTTACTCTCTGATTTCCCCTGGCCCTGGGGAATGATTAATGAGAAACCTTTGTGCACACTTGCTGCAGAGCAGACTGGAGCCATGGCTGGAGGTCTTGGGGACAACAAGCATCTGCTTTGGGCTCTTGCTGTCCCATTGCGACATGGGGAAAACAAATCTCAAGTGACCCCAAACCACTCTGGAATGTATGTTTTCTTCAGCAGGAGAAGGTGGAGAAAGGGTCTCTGCCCCAGAATTTGGCAATGGCCATGCTGAGAGGGGGGAACAGTGTGGGAGCAGACTGTGGATTCCCAACAAAGGCTTGATTCTTTCAACCTTCAGTTTTCTTATTGGGTTTATTTCTCCTTTTAGCAACAGGGAATCACCCTTAGGGGAGCAGTCCCCCCATCCCATCCCCACTAATTTTGGTGCTTTGTTTCATTAGGGCTGGTGGAGATGTTCCACAAGGTGAATGAACCACTGGAAGATCCAACAGCAGCAAACCCCAGAGGCAGTGGAGAGGGGCACAAGACTAAACCCCAACTTCCCAGGCAGTGTGAGCTCAGAGGGGCTGAGGGGATCCAGGTGTTTGCAGAGCAGAGGCTGCAATGGAGGCATTTTGGGAGCTGTACCTGGTGCTTCTGCTGTTGTTTCAAGAGCAGAGGGTGAGAGCAGCCTTGGGAAGGCAAATTGAAAGGCAAACCCAAGGAAGCCGACAGTAAAACCACCCGTGTTTCTGGGAGGGTTGTGTGAGAGCAAGAGCCCTTCCAGCAATCCCGGTGCTCTCAGCTGTGACAGCAACTCCATCAAAGGAGCAGCTCCTGTGATCTGAGCTCTGTGCCAGTGCAGCACAGTCTGATTTTGGAGAGAAAAACCTGTTTGTAGTGATCTGCTTTAGTATTCAGCCTTGATGTAGCACCCCTAAATAAATGTGATCTTGAGGCACCTCTGTTCCATGAAGCAGAACTGAATTTGCAGCACACTTGGCTGTGGATGCACTCGCAGAACCCGCTCAACAAGGCAGGTGAGCTGCTGGAAGCTGCTGTGGATTTTGGACCAAGCTTGGACAGAGTGAAGGGCAGAGGTCCCCAGGCAGCTGGTGGGGTTCAGCAGACCCCGGCCTGGGCAGTGGCTCCGGCAGGTTTTTAAGGGTTAAAACATCTACTCCACAGACACGGAAAGAAGATCCACCTACTTATGCAGGGGGCGATGGGGGAGCGGCTCTGCTGGTAGCCCTTGGCACAGCGGTTGCAGGTGATGCCGGTGACGCCGTCCTTGCAGGGACACTGGCCCGTGGTCTGGTTGCAGGTCTGGCCGGCGGCACCCACGGGGTGACAATCGCATTCTGCGGGGACACACGACAGCAGGATCAGGGAAGGGCACAGGTGGCATCGCCGGGGAGGGGGGCAGCTCCTCCGGCAGGGCTCCACCTCCTCTGCCGCTGGCTCTGCACTCCGGCAATGCCCCCGGAATGACCTGAGCAGAGCTGGCACCTGGCACAGGGGCTGGGGGACAGCGCTGGAGAGGGGTGGCCCTGTCACAGCCCCGCTGCGGAGGTAGAAGCGCAGACGCGATGGCTGATCCTGGGGGCAGCGTGGGCGTGGATCCCACGGACACAACTCCTCACCCCGTGAGAGCTGGGATCAGGGGGTCGCAGGATTTAAAGGCAGAGAAGCAGCACCCACTGCCCCCAACCAGCCCCGGGGAGCGGCGGCAGGGCTGGTGCAGAGGGACAGACCCAGCAGGGTTCCAGCACCCCTCAGCACGCCGAGCCCCGGCAGGAAGCAATCGCTTGGGAATTCATTCCACGTGCACTCCAAGAAAAATCAACCCAGTCCTTTCAGAGCTCTCGCTCGAGCCCTTCCCGCTGAGCAGCATCCCTGGCAGCTGGCACTGCGGGCACAGGAAGGAAATGCCCTTGTGGGATGCAGGCGGGCTGGAGGACCTGCTGTTCCCGGCCAGATGGATGCAGCCTTGACGGCAGAGCTGGGCAGATGTGAAAGGTTTGGCAGGAGATGTAAATACTGCACTTGAAAACATTCACCATCTCATTTCCCACAGTGGGACTTTACCGGTGCAGCTGTTGAGGGAAAAAAAAAAAAAAAAAAAAAAAAAAAAGGCAAAAAGAAGAAAAGGGAAAAAAAAAAAAAAGCATCAGGGCTTGTTATCATCACTGCTCCAAAAGGATTACGGCCTCGCACATTTGTTAACAGCCTTGATTTCTAAGAGCTGCAAGCGCCGTGCCAGACTGTGGGCTGCCCCTGCTGAGCGGTGGCAGGGATAGGCAGGCAGGCAGGAAATCTTTCCTTTTCTTCTGCAGCATCCCCGGGAAGGAGCCAGCCAAATCCCGCCCTGGGGAGCACTGATCCCGCTCTCCTCCTGCCCCTCAGGGGAGCTGCCTGCCAGAAACAGGGGCTGGGGGAAACCTGTCTCACTGCCTGGGCCCTGGAGGGGGCTGTCCTGGGGGCCAGGGCGAGTGTCCCCATGGGCACCAGTGGCTTCAAGCCCCCCAAAGTGGGCACATCACTCCCAAGAGGACTTTTCCTGGACCCTGCAGTGCTGCTTCGTTTGTTCTGCACCCCCTTGGCTCTCAAAGACCCTAAATCTGCCTCATCTGGGGACAGCAGACCGCATCCCACATTGGTTTTGGGTTTCCAAGTTTTGGTGTTTGGTTTTGGTGGTGGCTCCCTCCAAGCCTCCCCAGCACCATCCTGCTCCCTGCACCAGCAGCTCCCAGGCTGATCCCTGCCCAGCAGGGCTTGGATGGTGCCTGGAGCACCCCTGCTCTGGGATGTCCAACTTCTCCCTGGGGAGAAGTTGGACATCCCAGAGCTCCAGCAAACTGCCACCAGCCCTGACCCCACCAGTCCTGGGTGAGAAGAGACAGAGCCTTGCCAAAACCCGATGATTTTTCACATGAGAGGGAAAAAAACCCCTCAAGAAACCAACAAAGCTTTTGCTCCTTTTCTCCTCTTTTTCTAACACTTCTGATTTGGGGTTTTTGACTAAAAGTCTCTCTCCCCACCTTGCCCTGAGCTCCATCTGGGAAATGGCTGCTTTCAAACCTGCCCACAGCAGAAATCTCCTTTTCTAGAGCTATTTTAGGTCGGAAAAGTTTTAACATGAAATCAGCGTGGCTGTGATGAGTGGAGGAATGCTTAGGTGGGAAAATTTTCACACTGCAGCCCCGAGGGATGGCTCAGGTAAAGCCTGGGGAGAGGAAATAAAAACGCGTTAAGCCTGACGGAGGAATAGGAGAGAAAAGAGTTAAAGAGGAGCAGAGAGTCAGGAGTTAATACAAAAATAAGCAAATCAGGAAAGGGTTTCCCAAGAAGAGGCAAAGGCCAGGGGGATGGGGACGAACAGCCCCGAGTTTCAGCGTCTCCTCCGGGGCTGCTTCAGGCATCGCCTGAGCCCATCCTGCGAGGAATCCCCTCCACGTGAGCAGATCGCCCTCATTTCAGTGGGACCGCTCGGACCAGAGAGAAAAGAGGGGGAAAAACGCCTTGGTGATGAGCAAGGCCCCCAGCCTCTTGGAGGCCGGGCTGAGAGCACAAAGCGCTCTTTGGACAGCACATAAATAAATAAATCGCGATGCTGCTGCTCCCTTCCCTCATGAGGAGCGGCTCGGCAGAGCTGGGCCGGAGCTGCCGGGGTTATTTCTATTATTTCTCTCTCCCCAGGAGGGGCTCCTGTGAAGACTCTGATGTCCCCGTGTGAGATGTGCCCAGGGTGACACAGAGGGCACGAGTGGCAGAGGGTCTGGGTCCCCGGCCCGTGGGGCAGGATTGCACCGGGATGCGATCCCGGCCGATCTGTGCCAGCTCGCTCTGCCACACCGTGGGGAAAATCCTCTCTGGGTGCAGATTCGGGCTCTGTGTCCCCGGTCCCCAGCGTCCCCCTGGGCCCCCGAGCCCGTCCTGCCTTGTCTGTCTTCCCAAAACTCTGGGAATCAGCAGCTCCCGGCGCGGGGACGCAGGAGGTGCTCTCGCCATATCTGCAGATGTGGATTTGCTGTCCCTGTCCTCGAGAAACTGAACCAGCGCCAGCAATTAGGAGCAATTAAAGGTAATTTACAGTTCCCCGGCCAGTGCAAACACTTGCAGCCAGCAATTACAGGCTCTTCTCCTTCCCCAGCCATGGAGGGCCGGGCTGCTGGTGCTTGATGCTGATTTTTCCAACCCAGTCCAAATTCCTTCGGGCTGTAACCCCACACTGAGGGAAGCCTGCCCCGGGATGCCAGCGGGGGGGTGATTGGTGCAAACGCCGCCTTGGCATCGCCGCTGCCTTTCCGATGGGCACCTTGGGGCTCGCAGAACACGTCTGCATTCCTGAACTTCCCCGGCTTTCATCTCTGAACTTCCCTGCGTGCAAGGATTTGTGGATTTGTTCATCACCCGCCGAGGTGCAGAAATTCAGCACTGCCCTGCACTGAGCAGAGCCCTCGAGGCATCAGAGCTGAGGGCACCTCTGTGAGCAGGACAGGACAGTGCCTGGGACACCCCGGGAGATGATGAGGAGGGTAACACGTGGTTTTGCCTCATGCCTTGCTTGAAAGAATCAACCCATAGAGGGTACGGTGAGATGGGAGAGAAGCAAACGAGGATGATGCTGGAGCAAGCAGCATCCCCCCTCTGTCAGGGGGAAGGGAAATAACTCTCAGGATCTCGTTTTTTCAGAAAACCTTTAAGAAAAATTTGTGCTGAGTGTCTGTGGCAGAGATGACCAGGAATTCCTTGTGAAAAACGAAGTTATTTTTTGGTTGAAAACATGGCTGTGGAGGAGAAAACAAGGAGCAGGAATCTTTGGGGAGGCTTTAACGGGCAATGAGGGCAGCAGTGGGGGTGCCTCTGCTCCCAGAAATGATTTTCCCTATTAAATAACCATGGCCTGGAAAGCAGGGAGCTGAGAGCACTCCCAGGTGAGCACCTTGAGCCTGGCTGCTCCAGATGTGAGGAGACCACGTCGCTCTTTGCGAGACAGACCCAAAGTGGCCGAGTGGATGAGGGGAGAGCAGCCAAAATCCGGAGTGCAGAAGGAGGCATAATTGGAAGGAGGGAACAGGATGGCTCATCCACGCTGAAGGGTCCCAATTAACTGCATCCACTCCAGGAAAAGATCTGGGAGTCAATGAAACATCTGGCTGATTGCAGCAGAGCTCAGAAGAGCCACAAGATGGGAGGCTGTGCTGTGAAAGGGGGAGAGAGAAACTCTGAATTCATATCAGGGCACTATAGAAATCAATAGCTCGTCCTCAGCTGGGAGCTGGAGTGAAAGGCACGGAGAGCACCCACGGAAAAGATCGGGAACGCCTTGCCAAGAGACGGTGGAGGGCTGCCAAGCAATGCACAGCGCCGGGAAGGTCAGACAGGTGCTCCTCTTCACTGCTCCTTAAAGCCCAGCAACAAAGGGACATTGAGGGCGTTGAAAAGGCAACCTTTTCAATGATAAAAGGAAACGCTGCTTTGCACCGCACGTAATTAACTCGTAGAACTCCTGCTACGAGACACCATGGCAAGGGCCCAACAGGATTAGATAGGGCTCTGAATGAGAACATCTGTAGTTACATTAGCTGGGATTAATATATATACGGATATAAGCACTGCCAGGCAGCTCCTCACCGCCTGCAGCCAGGAGATTTCCCCCAGGGCCAGGCTCTGCAGAACTGGCTGCCGTGGGCTTTTATAGCTATGTCTGGAGCTTCCAGATCAACCCCTATTTTCTGTACAAACCTGCTGAGGCAGAGCATCACCCACCCCAGCCCAGCCAGCGACGCCTTTCTTGTTTCAGTTCAGGTTTGGGGCTAAAAAACACCTGGAAACATCTTGGGGCCGTGCTTGGGATAAAAAAAAACCCACGGTTTTTCAGTTCAGGTGGTTGAACTTGCTGAGATGGTTCTGCCCCACTGAAGACTGACAAATAGCACGACAAAAATGCAAATATTTTCGCACCCCCGGTGTTCGGGCCGGAGGTATTCCCAGCTGCTAATCCTGCCCCACACACGTGCGGTGGAAGGTAAACAGAGGGATAAACCTCCAGGCTCAGCTCTCCTCAAGTGTGACCTTTATGAAGAAGGCGCCTGACAAGATCTGCATTTTTGGAGAATTAGCATCTTCCTGTTTTCGGGGAAGATGCTTCCTTGGGAGGCTTTCAGAGTGATGAAAAATGCTTTTGCCTGGACAAGAAAAAAAAAAGCTGGGTTTGTCAGGGTATCCAGATTTCCTCTTGTCACCCTGGATGTGCCAGAATCACAAAGCCCACAGGGTTTGATCCAGCCTCTGGACTGAGCAGGAACCCAACAATGCATTAAACTGGAAAAAAATCCTTAATTACCAGTAATCATTGATGAAGGCTCCTGAATTCAGAAATCACTCTCAGTTTTAAGTACAAATTCAGTCCCAGGTAGCCAATATGCCTTAGGTGCACATTTCTATTTAACCAGGCTTTTTTTTTTTCCAGAATCATGGCCAAAAAATTGCTTCCCTTTGGTTGCTTCTCTTCTTTCCTCCAAAGATTTCAACAGGAGTAAAAAAAATGTGGCTACAGAAAACTTCTGCTGAAAAAAACCTCAACAAACCCAGGTTTGTTGTCAAAATGTCAAAACAAATTCAATTTAAATTCTCCTGTTGCCTCAATCGCATCCTGATGCAGCAAACATGTCTCACTTAACCTTGTGGTTTAGTGTTTAGAGAGGTGGTTCTGGCATTATTACTTAAGTGAGGGTTTTTTTGTTGTTGTAGAGTTGGTTTTTTTTTTTTTTTTCCTTCTCCACTGTCTTTAGCAGCTCAGGTACTTTAAATCCTGCTCTCTCTGAACACATCTTGCCAGAGAACTCAAGGTGTGAGAATTCCTGGAGTGACCCTTGTAGCTGAAATCCATGCCAGAGGTGACCTTGAAGTGGTCCCAAGGAGGACAGGATGTTTTCACAGCTTTTCTTTGGCTCCTCTCTTTGGGAAATCAATTCAAAACAAGCAGGGCTCCTTCCTTTGGATACCTATCCTGGTTCTTTGTCCATGGATCAGGGAAGTCTGAGCTGAACCTGAGCACCTGAGCGCTGAGGAGAGGTTTGTGCTGGCTCTGGGGACATCCCGTGGGGATGGGAGAGCCCACAGGCACTGCCAGAGCATCTCCAGCACGGGCAGCACGTCCTGCAAATCCCATGGACTTCCAGGGAAGAGAAGCTGGAATTTGGGGTGTACCCACCCAGTCTGGCCCCAGCTGGTTTGCAAAGCATAAGCAGAGGTGGAAATATCCCTAGCTCTGAATACCAAAAATGACTCAATATTAACCATTAGCTGCTCTGCCATGAGCTCCTCAGCCTGTCTGCACATTGGGAGTTGGATTTAGCCCTCCAAAGGATCATGTTCGTGCTCAATGTCCCTCAGCACATTCTCGTGGAGATTTAAAGGTTTCCTGCCAGCAGAACATGAATTCCTCCTTTTATTGGGCAGAGCCAAACAATCTCTGGGTGTCTCCTGCTGTCCCTCCTCCCACGCCACTTCTCAGGGCTCTCCCGTTTCCCCTCCTGGACTGGCACTCGGGGGAGCCAAGGGCTTTGGTGCCCTGCAGTTTGGGCCAAGTTTCACAGATTAGACCTTGGCTTTGTCTTCTCCATAACAAGGAACAGACGGGGCCACAAAGCCTCCACTGAGCCAGAGTCGCCGCTAATCCGGAGGGGCCTTGGAACCCCGGCAATAAATCCACTTTTTGGGCAGGGGCACTGTGGGCAGGCATCAGTGACACACACAATGGGACAATTATGGCAGCACTTCGCCAAATGCTGGAAAATTCCCTTGTTCCAAAATTGTTAAAACTTCCCCTGTCCACTGAGAGCTCCACTTCCACATGATTCCAGCAGGGCTGGAGAAGATGCCAGGGATGCTGAGCTGCAGCATTGGGGTTTTCTTCACCTCATTTTGCAGGGAAGACTTGGTTTTTATCGTGGAGGATGTGATCCCTTTGATTTTTGCATCAAAATGTCAGACCTGCAGGGGCAGCTCTGGCCAGGCCAAGAGCAGCAGCTCAGTGGCCTCATGGATGTAAAACAAACCCAGCTCCCCCTACTCTCATGGGAGATGTTGCATGGGGAAGAGTGGGTTGGGAATGTTGTTATTGAAGGGGAAAAAAAAAGAAGAGAGGCAAAGTTTTTCTCTTCCTGATGGGTTTTTAGCCTGGCTCTGGAGGAAACGAGGTTCCTACAAGTGCATTCTCCCACTTATAATAAAAATCAAATCTGGCAACGGAGCAGAAGGCTCAGGGATAATGAGGTTGCCACAACCTCGGGAAAAGAGGCAGTGGGGAAGGTGAGGTAGAAGCTGGAAAAGCTCTGCAGAAAAGGATCCTTTTGGTGTGCACAGCCCCCACGGGACACCAAAGCATCCACAGTGGGGAGAGTCCCCAACACCCCAAGAGCAGGAAGAAATCCCAGTGAAGGCTCTGCAGCACAAATCCCAGCCCCTCGTCTGTGATGCTCTGAGAAATATCTGTTTAACTGGAAAAGAAATCCTTTCCTACCAGAAAAAAAAAACCCAAACAAAAACCTTTTCATTTTAGTACACTAAAAACTAGAGTGTGGGGATGAGCAGGACTGAGCTTGGGTTTAATTCTCAGGATCTGAGAGCCCGAAGCACTTTCCACTCCTGAGAACTGGTCTGAAGCAGGAAATTATCTCAATTATTGGAAAACATTCATGGGGAAGGCAAATTATTCCTTTTCTTTCCTCTGTCTCGTGGATATGCAAAGGTCTGGCTGTGCAAGTGAATTTAGCAACTTTTGTCCGAAGTCTGAGACCAGCATGGAGAGCTGGGGTTTAATCTGGTTTTATTTTCTTAATAGGGCACAAATTCCCCTCTATTGTGTCACCACTTCTGACAAACCACAACCCAACCTGCCCTCCAGGATTGCTCCTGGATGTTTCTCTGCTGGAAACCCAAACCCAAACCCAAACCCCAGTCTGGAAGGTGGCCGGCCCCCAGTTTATCCAGTAAACCCCTCCTGGGCACCAGCATTGCCAGCGTGTGATTTTTCAGAAATGCAGAGGCAGCTCTTGTCAGGGAATCTATGCTGTCCACTTTTCCTATTCAGCTGGATCATGCACATGTCTGCCGTGGATTCAGGACTCAGTTTTGAGCTGTATCTCTCCTCTGAAGGTGCTGAGGTGGTTTCAAGGCAATGGAGATTCCAACTCCTTCCAAGGGGCTCTGGAGCAGCCTCCTCCGTTCTCCTCACAGCTCCCTGGATTCAGCAGCATCTTGCCCTGAATTCCACAACTCAGCAAGCTCTGCCCACTCTGCCTCACAGAGGAAGCTGCCTAATTTGATGTGTTTCCTCATCTATCATTAAAATGTGGATTTGAATGGATTTTTAAAAAGCTGGCATGAGCTGGAAGATGCCTTGTGTTGAGCTTGAGTCTTGAACAAAAAATCACTGCTTTTCCATGGTTTCCTTCTACAAACTCAGAACAACGTAAGAGTTTCAGTAATGCTCATGTCCCTTCTTTTCTCTGGGATCCTTCCAGCCCAGATGGGTGAATGGTGCAGCTCTGCCCAGGGTCCTGGTGGTGCCATGGAGGAGGTGACACTTGATGGCACTTGAGCCTCCCGTGCTGCCCAAGGACACTCTCAGAGCGATCTGTGAGCACGGACAGCTTAAATCTGCATTTCTAGAGCCCTTCTCCGATGGTCTGTGTGTGTCTAGGGGTTGTGATGATAAGTTTTAGATGCAGAAGCCATAAATCAGCTCTCAGGGCTTGCAATAAAATCAATATAAGGAATTATGGGGCCATGGGGAAGGGGTGACTCAGGCATAGGCACTGACAAAGGCAGGATTGAAATGCAACTAGAAAATCGTTTTTGTGGCAGTGGAAGAGAATCCTCACAGTCCTAGGGAGAAATTAAAGTCTGTGCTTGGCAGATCAATGCCTGGGAAGTTTGGAATTTCTCCAGGGATGTGATTTCTCCGAGTTGACCAAGCCCTGACACAAGAGCCCAGCCCAAGCCCTGCCAGTACCTGGAGCTGGCTCCTCTCTCATCTCAGCAGCTCCAGCTGCAATCCAAAGAGGAGGAAAAGGAGGAAAGGAAGGAAGGGAAGTTTGACCATTAAGGACAATCCCCTGGGGTGAAATCCTGGGAAGTACTGCCTTGGAGTTCACCTTAAAACCAGGAGAGAGGGGCATCAAAATGAGGCAGCTCTGGAGAGGAGAGAGAGCATGTCCCTCTTCAGCGCTCCTGAGGTGACCCCAAGGGCAGAGCTGTGCTGATCCCAGCAGAGACCTGCAGCGAGGAGAGGCTGGGGACAGAGCCCTGCAGGAGCCACCTCTGCTGGCCCTGCTGGCCCTGCTGGCCCTGCAGCCCTGGGGCAGGGATCCAGCCAGGCCATCCCAGTGTCTTTGGCATGCTCCAGCTGTGAGCTTGTCTGCCCCACCCAGCTGTGCCTCGGGGACCATGGGGACAGGGAACATCTCCAAGGCTGGAGGGATGCTGACCATGACTGGAAGCATGGACAGACTGGTGTCCCAGACTGGTGTCCCTATCCTACACCGGGACACCAGCAGTGGACACCTCTGGTGGCAGTGGCACCATTCTGAGACTCTGCTGTCTGCCGTGGGTGTTCCCCCCGCCACCCCCTGCACCTCAGATTCCCAGCGGGACCCAGCAGCAGGAACAGAGAGGTTCCATCTCCCCTGGCCCAGCCTCCAGGGAATGAGCTCTCAGCTCTAAGCTGGTCACGCAGCTCCCTCTATAGTCACTAGAGAGACGGGGACCGGTGCCACTGTCCCTGTCACCGGGTGCTCTCCAGGCAGCACCCGGAGCCAAAGGGGTTCGGGTTCTCCCCCACTCTATTCCTGCCACTGTGTGGGGAAAAACCCTTTATCTGCCCCCATAACCAAGGCCGGGAGGCTGAGCCCATAGGGTCAGATCTCACCTCCCTCGGCTCCAGCCCAAACACCTCCAAAAATGCAAATGTCAAGTCTTGACCCTTGGTGGGTGCAGGCCAGGATGGTCAGGGAGGCTGGAATGCTTTTTGGGGTTTGCACAAGGCATGAAATCCTCCAGCACAGCTGGGAAACTCCCCAGGCTGCAGCAGCACCAGCACACAGACAATCCCATTTCCTCCCAAAACACTGAGCCCTGATGAATGTGACCTCTCCAGGTGCCAAATCCTGCCCTGCACGAGGGGTTTGTGCTGGCAGCCCCAGCACAAGTGCATTCAGAGCACGTCTCGTTTGTCAACTTTTCATCAAAAAGTGTGCAAAGCCTCTCCCTGAAGTGCAGAGGCTGTTTTACAGCCAGGCTATAAAACCCTGCAGACTCTCTACTCCAATGGAATTACATTAGTGCCAATAATCTGGCAAATATCAGGAGGGAATTTAATCAAAAGAACCAACAGCAGGGCCCTGATTTACAGCGGCCCGTGACAGACTGGGGTGGACGAGGGTTTGCAGGACCCAGATGTGGAATTTCACTTGCAACATCATTTGGAGCAGAGGGAAAGCAGAAGGAATGGGAAGCAGGGGTTCAGCGTGCTCTTGGTCATTTCTCAAAAACCAGGGAGTAAGGAGGAACAATTCCTTCTTGTCTGAGTCTGAAAATTCCTTATACCCCGAGTTTTGTTGCTCCTCAGGACAGTCCCCAGGAGTGGGGGTGTGATGTGCCTGCCAGGACAAAGGGCATCCTGCTCCCCTGCCTGCTGGGATGAGCCCACCCATCCCCCTGGAGGAGGAGCAGCGGCACCATCGGGCTCCTCCAGCCCAGGAGCCGTGGCTGGGGCAGGGATCAGCAGCAGTCTGACCTCGGAATGCCAGGGGAGCCCTGGCTTGGTGTCCGCAGGCTTGCCTGACCACCCACTCGGAGCAGCCACATCCTCCATGCCCAGCTCCATACCCAGCTGCAGCCTGGCAGGCTCTGGCACACACCCAGCATTGCCACTCCACGCAATATCCCTGCTCCATCTGTCATCAATTCCTTTGCCTGTGGTTTGCAGCCTCTGTGTCACGGCGTGCCTGGTGTGGCTCTATCCCATGGCATCTCTGGCCACTGACAACTTCCAGGCCTTTATCATTTTTGCAAGGAAAACCACTGGAAGCAGACACAGAGCAAAGCACGTGGCACAACTGGATCACTGTTAGCCATGAGGGAAAGCCATCCTTAAACCCCAGCTCCTTATGCCTTCACCTGCACTGCTGATCTGAACTTCAGATCATTAGAAAAGTGTTTTATCTATCAATTATTAAAGGTTTGGCTTTGGAAACACAAGCAGCCCTGAGCTGAGCAGGGGCTGTTGCTCAGCTCTGCTTTCTGCTCACTTTTTGCTGCCTGAGCCTCACCCGTGCCCTGCAACATGTGCAAAAGTTTGTGGAATTCTCTTTCTCTCCAGGTTAAAAAGAAGGAGGCATTGTGCAAGCATTTCTGCCGTGTCATGTTTTTGCATAATTACCCAAACCAACCCTTTCAAACAATGCAAGTCCAGCCTCTTTAGTTTGCTGGTGTTTGATGTGTTGTGAGTTGAGGCACCTCGTGCATGGGATGGAGTGGGAGATGAGGAATGCAAGGCACAGGAGAGGCAGCATAGCTGGATGTGTCTGTTAGGCTGAATAAATGGAGTTGAGTTAATGAAAAAATGTCACTGGCAGCTCTTTCATGGAGCTTTTGCTGTGAGATCAGCCCTGATCTTGCTGGGGTGGGTGAGAGCCACGAGCTCCTCAGCAGCTCCCAAGGCACCATGGCTCTCTGAGATGCTTTTATTTAAATTTATTATGTGTGGGACATGATCAGAGTGATGTGATGGATTAAAGAATCAGGTTTTATAGAGAAAATATAGAGAAAATATGGTTCTGCTGGGTGCAGGCAGTGATGAGGGAGGTGACAGGAGCTCAGAATGGTTAATTCCTTAATTTTAACCACATTCAGTTGAGATGAGGCTTTGGGAATGTTGGTTTGGTGAGATGGTAAATGAATGTTGCTCTCAACAGAGAGGTGGCTGGAGCTGTTAATTGGGAGGGCTGGCTTTAAACCTCCCCATTTTCAACAGTTATTTCAGCACAAGCCCTGAGTCAGGAGAGAAAAACAGAGGGAACACAAACCCCACTGTGTGATAAACAGAGCTGGGGAAAAGGAGTTTTCAGAGGGATGCCGGTGCTGTGGGGAACTTCATTTCACTGCTGCTGTAGGGACAGGGATTTGTCCCCACAAAAACCCCTCGAGGGCTGGGAAATGGAGCTCATGGGGTGCGAAATGGGCACTTCCCGTGTCCAGCACAGTTACCATAACCTTTTGTGCCTGGCAGCTCAATGGGCACGGGTTTGGCACAAACCACAGGGGCTGGAGGAGCGCTGACATTTGGCCATCTCCAGCTTCAAGTGCAGGAGAGGTTCGAGGAGGCAGAGCAGGAGAACAGAGCGATTGCAAAGAGGATTTCACAGAGAGAACGATCCTGCAAGTGGGGAATTCAGCCCAAGAACCACCCGGAGGCCAGCGATGGCTTCTGGGGAAACTGAGGCACAGAATGGCTCCGAGGTTTCCCACCTGCAGGTGCCACCTGGCCAGGTTTTTGGGCAGGACTTGGTGCTGTCAGTGACAATGAAGGGCCAGGGGACAGCAAGGAGGGACAGACAGGAGAAGGGAACTGCTGCCTGGCCAGGGAGGAGAGCTGGGAAAAGCAGGAATGAGCACCTGGGAAATATCAAAAAAATCTCATTGGAATCATTTTTACAAGGATCAAAAACGGGGAGTAGGACTGTCTGAAAAAGCAATTTCTTTTCTGCTATGGCAAAACAATGTCTGTTTTCAGTAAGGAAAAAAAAAGAAAAAAAAAATTAAAAATGCTGGAGACCCAAAACTTCCCATTCAAAAATACTGATCTGAAGCCAAAAAGCTTTCCATTTCTTGTTGAAACAAATCTTTAGAGAGAAAAGAGCTGAGGATTTCTGTGGGAAACCCCAGCATTTTCTAATCTGGCTTTTGAATATTTGCTTGATTCCTTTCACTGCACCTCAGGTTCAGGATTTCCATCTCTTACAGCAGCAGCTGAGAGTTAAAAGGGTTCATTTGCAAGATTTGCTCTTCTTGCTGCTCCCACCCCAGCTGAATCCCAGCTCGCCTCCACGGCCACACGAGGAAACCCCAAAATACTCCAAGCTCAAAATAAACTCGTTTCCCCTTTTTCTGTTCTCTCCTCGTCCGCAGGAGTGACAAGTTCTGTGCGTGGGCTCAGCTCTGCCTGAAGGGTGGGAGCTGAAGACGGGGCTTGGAGGAGGCTGATTTAAATTCTACATCTCAGCCATACCTGGGATTTTGTGCCCCTCTGCCCTTGCAGAGTGATGACCAGGTAGGAGCAGACGAAGCACAATTTATAAGTGATAAACCCCAAAATAATTTGAAGTCTTCCTCACAGTGAGGGCTCCTCTTTCCATGGGCTCGTCCCCAGCAGACGGCTGGGGAGAGCAGGCAGAGGTGATGGCAGAGGATGTGGGTGGCCTTGTCCTCACCAGGAGGCTGCAGAGGTGACGGCAGGGAATGTGGGGGCATGACAAGTCATTCCAAACGGCAAAAAAAGCAATTCCGAACCGGTTTGGGAGAGGGGGGAGCGGGAGGAGCTCGGCGAGAGCTGCAGGGAGGGGCTGGGGAAGGGAGAGCTGAGCATTGCCACCACCCCCCGCTGCTGTGCCCGTACCTTTGCAGGCCTTGCGGTGCGAGATGGGCTTGCTGAGGTCGCGGTAGAAGCCCTCCTTGCAGTAGTGGCAGTGCCTGCCCGCCGTGTTGTGCCGGCAGTTGAGGCACACGCCGCCGCTCTTGCGCCCCGACAGCTTGAACAGCTCCATGTTGAAGCGGCAGCGCCGCGCGTGCAGGTTGCAGTTGCAGGCTGAGAGAGGCAAAAGGGGGACATTGTCACATCTGGGCCCAAACAGGGAGGTGCCAGCCCCGGGGAGCTGCTGTCAACCCCTCTGTGTATGCCCTGGCAGACTGGGGTCACAGGATGGTGGCACCTCTGGCTGTGGGAAGCTCGGGCATGTCCCTTGCTGACCTGTGCTGCGAGGTGAGCCCAGCTTCCTGCAGGGCACCAGGAGGCTGCCGTGACCACATTTCACCGGCCTGACTTGCATTAAACACGGCTTTGGCTCTCCCTGCTGCAGTGGGGGTTGCAGGGGGACTGTGAGGACAGGGGCCCAACCGTGGTTAGGGGACAGAGCACACAAACCCCTGTGGCACCATCAGCTTTATCACAAGCACTTTCCCCCGTGGAAGCTCCGCTCATCTCCCTTCTCATCCACTCTCACGTGGTGTTGTTACTGTTCGGTGCAAGGGTCCCTGAACTGCTGAGAAACCCACACTCCCCTGCACCTCAGGAACCCCCTCTGTCCCTGTGGGAAGGGGTTTCCATCATCACCTGCCCGACCTTCCCAGTATTCCCACTCTCACCAGTTCTGAAACACACACATTTGACCTCTGAGTAGCTTTCCAAGACCTTCCTAGCTGGTTTCTCCCTCAGCTTTCCACACACAGGCTCTGTCACCCACCTGCAGCCCTGACCATGCGGATAATCCTCATTTCTGCCCCTGCATCCCCCATCCCACCTGGAACAGGCCCAGCCTGACACCCAGTTAGTCAAATTCCAAAACGTGCCCCCTTGCTTTGATTGCTGAGGCTGAGCTGTCCAATTCCTCCACCAAATGCGGCCTAAAGTCAACACCAGGCCTATTTTAACAGGGGGCCTTCGCAAAGGACGACTCTGGGACTTCAAAAGCTCGACCCCTCGCCCGCCTCTCCCCAGAGCTGTCACAGGGCCATCAGGAGGCAGTTGCTGGGGCTCTGGGCTTTGCTGAGAATTTTATAGCTTGTTTTCTTTTCCCGTGGCTTTTATTTGCTCTTCACCCCTGAACAATGCAGCTGTGCCATGCCAGCCCACAGCTGGGCCCCTCGCCCCGGCACGGAGGTGTCACAGCTCCAGGCTTGTCACCTTCCCTCAGAGCACAGACATCTTAATCCCTCATTCCTTCCTGTTTACCTTATGGTGCTCTCCCAACACAAAGCCATGCTGTATTTGCTTAATTATCAAATTTCAGCCCAGAAAATGGCAGCGCAGCTCCGGAGTGTTTCTCAGGAACAATCCCCAGCTGACACACGCTGTGACAGCGCAGGGGAGAGCGGAAACCCTGTCCCCACGTCCCCAGCTGCCATCTCCGTGCTGTGCCACGGAATTCCTCCTGCTGGCACCCAGAGGCCAAACCTCACGTCCCCAGCAGGGCTGGCAGAGCAGGAGCAGCAGCCACTGGCGTGCCCATGGTGACAGGAGCGGCCCGGGAGTGCTTTGCCAGGCGTGAGGGACAGAGGCTCCTGCCACGGAGCTGGGCCACGGCTCTGAGCCATGGTTTGGCCCTCCTGGGACGAGCCCAGCATCCTGCAGCAGCTTTTGTCATGTCTCCAACAGGACACAGCCATGAGGGAGCCTGGAGACAGCGCTCGTGCCTCCAGAGGGAATGGCTCTTTCAGATCTGGCCCAGCCCCACATGTGCTGAAGCTGCACTTTCAGCAGCTAAAAGCAGCACAGGAGCACGCACCAGGCACTTGTGGGCCCCCCCTCGTGGCTTTTCCCCTTCCATGGAAAGCTCAGGAAGAGCAGCCTGCTGTGCCCTGCTGGAGCAGCTGCCCAGCTCTGCTTTCTCCTCATCCCACACGTGCTGAGCAGCCCCAGCCCACACCACGGCTCCACCACAAAAAGGGTTTTAGAGGTGATGCCTGCCCTGCAGAATGCACTACCAAAGCTTTTGGGAATCTGCTGGGGGTTTTAAATTCCCAACCCTTGTTTTACAGAGCTGACTAAGCGAGGCTAAACCCTTTTGCTGGAGGTGCGGGACTCAGGCTGGTTCCTACCCTCAGGACAGAGCCTTCCCAAAGGCACAGACCAGGGCTGGGACACAGGGAATGATCTCCTTGCCACACCTAACCCGAAGGCAGCACCTGTACTCAGGGCACAGCCTCAGGACTCACTCAAACAGAGAAAAACAGATTTAAATCCCTCAGCCTGAGGGTTATTTAGGTTGTGACCACATGGGCACATTGCCATCATTCAAAGCCTCGAGGCTCACGAGCAGCTCTGCCTTTGGCGCCACAATCCATAGGATTTGGTCCCTGCTGATCAGCACGAGGGGACATTTCTCCAGGGAGTGGCACAGAAGCCTTAGTTCTCCCTCAAATGTGTCAGAAATGCATGTTTTCCCAGGAGAATGAAAGCTCACCTCCTCCTAAAACTTGTATTTTAGGAGAGCTGGACTTGGCACTGGAGTATTTTGCAAGATTGCATTGGCAAATCCCTTTTTAAAATTCAAAGCTGAGCCCACACGAAGAGTGAGTGAAAATCTTCACATTTCTTTGGGTTGCTTGATAAGCAGAAATGTTTTTGCAAAGCCAGGAAAACAGATCTCTGGGGATTTTCTTGAGTTCTTTGCTAACATTTCTACTGGTGCCACCAGGGCAGAGCTGCACAGGAATGTGGAGGAATGAGCGGAGTGTGCAGAGCTCCTCCCAGCTCTGCTCCCAGGATCAATTTTCCGTTGGTGTTCTAGGGATAGGAAAATCCTGAAGAAGGGAAGAAGCTGAACCTCACAAGAAGCTGCAAGGAGCTCCCCAAAACAGCCATCCTTGTCCTCATCCAGAGCCAACGACCTGAATACTGTGGCTGCCTTGGGGGACAAACCCTCCGGGGAGGCAGTGGGTGAGCTGGGAGAAGGCAGGGTGTGGGCCAGCCTCACTCCATGGCCAGCACGGCCTCCCTCGAGCTCCCCACAGGCATCCAGGGAGTGACAGCCATCTCTCCACTGTCACCTCTCAGCTTTTTTTGGCTCCATCAGCTCAGCCTTGGTTTTGTTTCCTCCTTCCAGGGCACCGAGGAAACAGCTGGAAACAGCTGGGCACTGATTCCCTCCCAACCCCATACACCTGGCTGCTTTTCCAGCATCCTCCCCTCCTGATCCACCTGTTTCTGCACTCAAAGGGGGCCAAACTTAAGGAGAATGGCTTTAATTGCAATTACTGTGTCCTGTGTCCACCCTGAGTGCCTGGGCTGGAGTGGCCAGTGCTGTGCACTGCTGGCCACCAGCCAGGGCAAGCTGGCAGCTCTGCCTGTAGCCTGGTGTGTTTGCAGAATGCCCAATGGGAGAGGAATGCCCAATGAGAGAGGCTTGGTCTGGCTGAAGGAAAATACCCATCTCATGTCTCCTGACAGTAGCACACAGGGATGGAGGGACTGAAGGAAAATACCCATCCCATTTCTCCTGACACTAGCACACAGGGACGCAGGAATTGGGGCAATGCAAGAAATGTCCCAGCCAGGTGTCACAAAGTCCTCGTGGGGACAAGGCTGGGACATGCTGTGGTAGGATCACTCTGGAGGTGCAGAGTGTGACACTGCCTGGGCACATCGCTGGTCCAGCAGCAGGTCGGGATGGTTTTGGATCCCAGCTCCAAATCTGTGCATGTCCCCAGGGCGTGTGGCTCTCTGGCTGGGCTTTCCCTGGACAGAGGCGCTCAGGAAACACAGCTCCCGCCCTCCCTCTGCTCAGCTCGAGGTTAATCCCCTGCTGTGCTGAAGCCTTTTGCCTTGTTCCTAACATGACTTGGCCTGGCTTTAATTTTCTGCCACTGCTTCTTGGTTTGAAATTTCCCTGAATTCAAGTGGCTCTTTAGCAACCCGTTTTTTCTTTCTATGAACGCCTTGGAGGGCTGTAATAAGAATCACCTCCCAGGATTGGCATTATGTCTGCTCTTCGAGCTTTGCTTTGCACCTGGTGGAGAAGACACCCCTGCGCCCCTGTAGAGCCAGCCTGGAGAGCAAAACCTGGGCCACGTGCTGAGGGCTCTGTGAGGAAAAGTTTTGGCTCCAGTTGTTCTACTAAGCCCAGTCCTGCTGTCTCTTGATCTCTTGTTTCTCTGCCAAGGACCTCACAAGCCTTTTGTTCCCTGACTTTATTGTGCACAGATGTGCAGAGCTCAATCAGAGCATCTCTACCTGAGCTGCCAGGCTGGGTCTGGATAACCAGATTTCATTTAAACACAGATGTTCCGAAACTCGGAAAAGGTTGAAGAGGGAAAGAGGAAAGCTGCGGTTTGGAGCCAGGCGGAGAAAACACCATGGAATCTTCTCCGTGTTAAAACCAGTGACTTGGTCAAATGAATCCCTCAAGGAGGTCAAGGTGGGCAGGATTTTCCATGTGGGAGAAGGAAAGGAGGGACATGAATGGAGGTGCAGGCTGGGGTTGTGCGCTGGGAGCTGTGGTTGTGGTCTTTGTGCTGCCACCACGTCCCCAGCGCCCCGCGTCTCCCAGGACGAATTCCTCTCCGTGGTTTTCATTCAGCAATGACAATGCTGCCCTTTCAAAAGACTCCACCCTCCCAAAGCTTATATTTTGGCAATTTTCAAAATGCAAATTGCTTTTTAAACAAACGAAAACCCCAAAACATTTTGTTTTAATTTTTGCAAACAATAATTCGGGGGAGGGGGAAGGAAAAGGGGAGGATGGAAGAATCCAAAGACTGAAAGTAATCTCTAAATTTGACTTGAATTTATGAAGTCTCAGTCTCCTTAAAATTATCCTTTTCCCAAACATGTTTTTTTTCCAGAAAATTGCTAGCTCAGCCTGAGCCATTATTTCTCTTTTGCAGGAGAAATCCTGACATGCAGGGTCACAGTCCCTGAGAGGGTCCCCCTGCCCGTGCCCATCTTGGGGGAGCTTTGCTCCCAGGGAATCCCTAGAGATATCTTCAGGGATGTCCTTTGTGAGGACCGTAATGGTCAAGGGGACACCCACAGGGACAACAGAGGTGAAGCAGCCAGAGTGAGAGAAGACCTGTCTGGACTGGAAGGTAGAGAGAAATCACCCATGCAGATAGCAGGAGGGTGTCCCCACAATGTCCCTTCAAGCCACTGCCAACTGGTTTGAGGTTTTGGAGCAGCTGGGCACAAACTTGGAAGTGGTGGATGAGCTCTCACACCACTACAGGTCCCTGGGCCACACCAGTCCAGCACAGGCTGCCAGGGCTGTGCCTGGTGAGTGAATCCAGGTGTGGCCTGCAGGGATCCCTCCTGGAGCTTTGGATGACCCCAGGCTGGGAGAGGGCTTCTGTCCATGCCTGGTGTGACCTCACAGGGATCTCTCCTGGAGCTTTGGATGACGCCAGGCTGGGGTCCATGCCTGCTGCAGCAGAATGGTCAAGCAAGGATGAACACCAGAGGCAAAGTCCTGCAGAGTGCAGTCACCACATATGGCCCCAAGAGCTTGGAGGCATAGGGACTGAGGGGTCAGATCCAGCTCTGCTCACAGTGTCCTCATGCCCTCCTGTGTGGCCCAGTGCCACTCACCACAGCCCCAGCTGGCCACCACTAAACCTCAGGAAAGTTCATCTGCATGAGCAGTTGAGTGTGAGTAAAAGGAGGCTCAGGAGTTGGCTCAGGCAAGGGGAAATCCATGGGGGTGCTGTGTCTGTGAGGGGCAGACACGAGGGCTGTGCCAGGCCCAGGTTTTCCTGCCAGTCAGAGCTAAAGGATGGAGAGAAGTGTGTGGACACACCACAAAAAATGCAGCTGTGGCCAGCATTGCCCCCGGGGCTGGAGCCACAGACCCGGGTGCAGCAACAGCAAGTGGGGATGGGGGGAGGGAAGGAAAGGCAGAGCCCCAGCCTTGCTGGGACGCCCCTGTTGGGATGAGGGCTTTTTGGGGAGCCACTCACACTCTGATCACTCCTCATGAGGCCAATGCCTCTGACCCCTCCACCTGTGAGAGCAGGGAATGGGCAAATTGCCTGTGCAGGAGAGGCAAGGGCACAGGATCCTGGGGAGGAACGCACTGAGGACATCTGCCCCTCGGCACAGAAAGGGCTTGGGGATCAGAACGCTTTTCCATGCCTGAAAATCCTCAGCAATGGCAGTTCTGTGGAAAAGCTCTGCGGGAGATGTCGTCAGAGTGACTCAGGACCTCCCTGGGGAGGCTGCACAACCCAAGTGCCCTTCACTTCCCACTTTGTCAGTTCCCAAATCCCCACATGCGTTAGGGACAGAGAGGCGCTGGACATGCCCTGCTGTCAGCATTGGTTCTGCAAAGTGTAACAACCCTCTGTGACACTGAAGTTGGTAACAGAACACTGACACTCGCCTGGGATTTCCAAGGATAAGACCCTCATTCTCTTTTCCATAAAAAAAGCCAGACTCAATGTTTGGGTTGAAATGTTTGAGACCGAGTGTCTGAGTCAGGCTGAGCATTTCTAGAAAAGTCCCTGCTAAAATGATTCAACTGGAAATGAGGAACAAGGCGAGTGAAAAATCCTGTGCTGTGCCAACCCTAACAAATTTGGGGATTTATTTCCTTAAAGAAAATCTATTGCCCTTATATTTGAAGCCAAGGCTTAAAAAGAAAAATACTGCTCTCTGCTAGGGATGCGTCTGTTGCTGTCTCTAAGAAGAGATGCTCAAGCTTGGCTGCATTTCTCAGTCACTGGAAAAGGGAGGACATTTGGTCTGAGCTGATGGAGTTCTGCAGCTGAATTCCCTGAAAATCTGATTTTCACTGCCCAAACCAAACCCAAAACCAGGCCTGTAGAGGCAGGGCAGGGGATTCCTGTCCTGCTGGTGGATTCTCAGGTGCTGAGTGTGGCAGTGCCACCCCGAGCTCTCCTCCCTGAGGTTCACCTCCATTCATCAGGACTCCCCAGTGGAGCCCTGCTCTGCCATGGTCATTGTCAGGCCCATCAGCAGGAAGGGAGAGCTTCCAGCAGATACTGAGGAGTGGGGAGGAGAAGCAAATGCTGAACAGCAGAGCTTGGCAGATGGAACTTATGAATGTTTTGGGACTGCCCTCACCCCAGTGACAACAGGGGCAAGCCAGGCATGTCCATGGTGAACCAACTATTCATCAACACCCCGAGCCAGATGAAATAGTGCCCATCCAAAGTGACCAGCAGATGGACAGCTTGGCATGGCCAAATCCCAAATATCGTGGCTGGTTTTGAGAGCAAGTCCAGGGAGAAAGTCCAGAGCTGTTCATAGATCAAGCCCCCAGGAGGAAAGAACAAGTCCTGTCAGATCAGCTGCTGAGGGTTAATTGTTGACACTCAGAATTATCAACTTGCTGCAGCATGGTGAGACCAAAACCCTTCCCAACAGCAGCAGATCCCTGTGGAGAGCACCCAACAGCTGCTGCCCACCAGGCACTGTGGCTGCCCGTCCATCCTGAATCCCACAAGCCATGGGAGCTGATCCCAGCAGCCAAAGACACCACTGGGAACTTAACCTGCCAGACTGAGGTTTGGCCTAGGCTTGGATTCATTTCATAGAGGGAGAGATTCCATAACTTTTTATTGGTTCCAGCCTGGACTGCAGCACCAGAACCTCCCGAGGTATTTCCTGGCTGTACACGTGGTGTTTCTGGCCCCACAGGAGGCATCAGAAGAGCAAGACTTATTCCAGGGAGATTTACAGTTCCCAGATATTCAGATTTTGAGCCAGATTTGAACAATCTCTGGGCAGTGAAGCTCGCCCCACTGCCAGGCAGCACACGTGGCAAACAGCTGCTGGCAGCCCTCGAGGCCCAACCGAGCTTTGTGTTCCTTGTGGAGTCCTCGGGGACATGTCCAGTGACCTGCAATGGCTCCTTCAAAGCCACCAGGCAGCTGAGGGTCCATAAGCAGGCGATGGACGTGGAGGAGGAACCTACGGGCCCGTTGTGCTGAATTGAAATGTTGGGATTTGTGGCAGCCTCTCACCCAAGGCGTTTTCTCCCAAGACAAAAGCGCTGTTACTCAATACAGGATGGGGAGCACAAAGCCGGCCTTGCCCTGGTGCAGCACACGCAGTTGGGCTCCGAGCTCCTGGGAATGGGCTGAGAATTGCCCTCGCTCCCTCCGGACTGCTGCGAGGGGACAGCGCTGCCCTGAGACTGCAGCGGAGCCTTCTCCCACCCCGGAGCACCTCTGGGAGCTGGCTCAGGATCAGCCTTCAGCCTCATCAGGATCAGCCTCACCCGGATCAGCCTGCAGCCTCACCAGGATCAGNATCAGCCTTCAGCCTCACCAGGAGCCAGCCTCATCAGGATCAGCCTTCAGCCTCATCAGGAGCCAGCCTCACCAGGTGTCTGCCCAAGGAGCCAGCTCTGAGCACTGGGATGGAGCTTCCAGGGATGTCCCCTGGGGGTTGCTCTGGCGTGGGCAGAGTGTGTCCCCTCTGTGTCCTGCACTGGATGCCAGCACCGTGTCCCCTCTGTATCCATGTCCTGCACTGGATGCCAACACCTTGCAGCCACACCAGGTCCTGCTGTGACAGTGAAGGGACAGCACTCACAAACACAGAAACAACAAGGCTGGAAAAGCCCTTGGAGATCATGGAGTCCAACCTGTGACCCAGCACCACCTTGTCACTAAACCATGGCACTGAGTGCCACGTCCAGGCTTTTTTAACCTCCAGGGATGGTGACTCCACCACTTCCCTGTGCAGCCCATTCCAATGTCCAACCATCCTTTCTGTAACAAAGTTTTTCGAATGTCTCACCTAAACTTCCCCTGGTGCAGCTTAAAACATCCAGCAAAAGCCTTGACCAGGATTTGACTTAGATTTGACCAGGTCAGGTGGTGTGCAGAAAGTCTGCAGATAAACCTCAGATTGGAAAGAGCTTAATACTTCTTTTTTTGTTTTTCTTTTTTTTTTGAGAAGGGAAAAGTCAAGAAGTGAACTCTATTTCACTCTGGGAGATGATACCAGCCTGTCATCAGCTTGCTTTGTTTAATTTCACCATCCAAGCCCAGTCTCCTGAGATTGTCAATCCTTTGACATGAATTGTTTGCATCCCGTAATTCATCCAGATGCCATTCAAAGGCAGCAGTTGATGGGAGAGCTCACCCTGCAGTCCCTGGGTTATCAGGGAGAGCACAGAGCCCCTAGCCCCTGCTCTGTCCTCCCAGCCCAGCTCTAAGGTGCTCCTGAAGCACCACTGTTTATTTAGAGTCAAGGAGAATCCACTTGGGAACAATCTACCCACTTAGACTCTGCCCTTTCCCTCTTATCTGGTACCGATCTCAACAGCAGCTTCCCTCAGCTGCTCCAGGGCTGTGGAGCTCTCCAAGGCCTTTCTCCTCTCTCTACCCCACACCTTGGTGCTTCTTGTCCAGCCTGACAACCTCCAGGCAGCTCTGAACTGCTGCAGATTGAGGGAATGCTTTTCAAATCGCCAAAATCCTCATCCCAGTCCCCAAGTGCTTGGTCTCATCAATCCATTTGTGTTTCTGTAAAACCAGAACCCTGCATCTCAAAAGGAGGACACGTGGTGGGGTTGAGCACCCCAAAGCTCCAGGTGACCCTTCAGGACATTTTCCTACAAGCTCTTCCCAGGAGGGACCAGCCATTTCAGTGTTAAAGTCGCAGCACAAACAGATACTGAAAGAATTTGCTCATTCAGAGCAAAGGTTACCCGAAATGCACAAGGCTGATAACGCAACCAGCCCGGAGAAGAGTCAAAAGCTTTTCAAATCTGGATTAAAACTGTTCAGCCCAGACGGACCAGGGATACAAACAGCCTCAGCTCTGCTTCCATCGGTGCCCCAGGGAGCCGGGAAACTTGGCCGTGCTTCCCCACAGCCAGGGGTGAAAGCAAAGCGAGGCGGTTTTAAACCAGCTCAGGCTGTGCTTCCCCCAGGGCAAACCCGGCTTAAAGTGATGTCGCTCCCGTGCCCGGTCCCTGGTAATTCAGCCTCCTGTGAGGTCGGGCTACGCCGGGCTCCTCTTCATAAACAGCGTTCAGGAACGTGTTGTGTTGTTTTAACCCCAGATCATTTCCCAATCTCCTCTGGAGCAGGGCCAGGGGAATTGTTAAACCAGCCCCAGCCAGCCCCATTTCCGAAGGGACCCTGTGGCTGCTGCCAGCACCCAGCATGGAGCTGGGCACAACCCAGCCTCATCATCCCTCCCCAAACCCAGCAGCATCCCCACCACGGTGCCACTGCACCAAAACCACCTCTCTGAAGCCCAGCTCCTGCAGGATTTCCCTCTGGAGTCTGTATCACTCTCCTTTTGTCCTTTCCCCAGCCCTGGTTTGTACTGCCTTTTCTCCTCTGCAGGATCCCATGGCCTCACTCTCCCAGGCAGTGGCAGTGGCTGCAGGTGTGCATTCACAGACCCCATATCCCACGGCAGCAGGGAACGGGGGATCCCCAGCCAGAGGAAAACACCCCCCTTGGAGCTGGGGAAGCACCACATCCCAGAAATGCCAGCACGCAAAAAGCGCCAGGGAGGAGGACTCTCCAAGGAGATGGTCCCCTCTGTTTTGTCACACGTTTCTGGGAGCTGGTCCTGCCTGTGCCTGCAGAAGCTGCTTCAGCCCGTGCCTCTCCCCGGGAGATGGAGCTCAGGGTGGCTTTGGGAGCACTCCCGTTCCCATGAGTGACAAACCTCAGCCTGGCCACTCGAGTTGCCAGACAGTAACCCAAGCTTGACAGATGAGGGCTCTCGGGAAGGGTTTGGTTTCTCTCCGAGCCCAGCTGGCTCAGGGGAGCTGTTGGCAGCTCAGCGCGTTCGTTTCACCCGCACAGCGGCACCGAGCATCGCGCCTGGCCCTGGGCTGTCCCGTGAGCTCCACGGCCTGGGCTCAGCCACTGCTGCTCAGCTGCTCTGGCCTTGGAGAGAAGATGCTCCAAGGATGCAGAAAGGTCCTGTCGTGGCTTGACCTAACTCTGCTGTGCCTCAGTTTCCCTTTCTGGAAGTAGGGAGAGGGACCCTGTGAGGGTTTTGCTGTGGCAAAGGCTGAGAGCTCTGGGTCACAGGAACCAGAATTGTCTGTGAATCTGCAGAATGATACTGGACGACATAAAAACTCAACTCCGGCTGAGAAAGCTCAGCAGAGATGGATTTTAGTTCTGCTTCCAAGCCTTCCTAAACCTGAGCTAATCCTGCAACCCAACCCAAGCACAAATTATGGTGGTGGACAGGGTGAGCATCCAGCTCCCATCCCGCAGTCACCTGGAGCCGGCATCATTCCGGGCTGGCTTTGGAAAAGCCCTGCAGGTGTGAAGAGCTGTGTTTGCTCAGGGATATTCGCACCTTGGGGCTGTGGACAAAGCTCTGCGGCGTGCCCTGGGTAAACAGAGCTGTCTTATCTCCGGGACACTCTGGGGCATCTGAGAGGGAAGGAAAACTGCGGCTGATGAGCCTGACACCGCGGTTGTTATCGCGGCGAGGACATGACGGTATTACAGGGAGGTGTTGGGACGAGCTGTCCGCCCTGTTCCCCCCACGCCGCAGCTCTCTGCTCCCGGCCAGGCTGGGCGGTCCTGGCACTCCCGACAAGGCACTGGGCTGTTTTGTTTGCCGGGAGATTGGGGTTTTATCAAAAGCTGACAGGCTTATCCAGCTTTATCAGGGCAGCTGTGCTACTGTTAATGGTTTTCTGTAGCAGGCCCTGGGCAGAAATGTGGATTGTGATTGTGCTGGGCTCGGCTAGTTCAGGGAGGCCCCGGCTGGGCTCAGCATCCCCTGCGGGGTCTCCATGGAATGCAGCACCACGATCCCATGCAGGAATGGGACCGTCCTGCACTGCCCGTGTTTAACATCCAGACCCCCCCACCAGAACATTCTGAGGCGGATTCCCCCGCCCCGGAGGGAGCAGCTGCCAGCCCGGCTGTCCCACACCCACGTCCATCTGGACACGGCACTTCCCCTCCTCACTTTCCCTGTGATTGCCATGGGATACCTTATTTCTGTGTTCTGCTGCTTCCCAGCTGAGCAGTGATGGCCTGTGCTGGCTCAAAGCTCCCCAGGGACGGCTCTGGGCTGGTTCAGCCGCTCTGTGCTCCTTACAGGCACCACGTCCAGGAGCTCATCATGGTCCGTGTGTGCTCATCCCTCCCTGCTCCACCCCCCAAGCTCTGGGAGAGCAGAGGTGTGAGGCTCCTGCAGGAAGAATTCATGAGCTGGAAACAAAAATCTCTTTGGGGTCATGGGACTACTGTAGGGCTGGGACTTCAAGCCAAGCCTCATCTGCCTTAAGCCAGTGTTCGGATGGAGAAATGCCTGGTGGTGCAAGACAAGGGGAGTGGGTGGATATGGACACTGCCAGCAGCAGAGAACACCCCGTGAAGGACACAGCTCCTAGCTCTGCACTGAGCCCAGCCCCGAGGTGGTGTGGGGCTGGAGTGATCCCACTGACCCAGCAGCACCAAGGATGAAACAGGCAGACGTCTACTCAATCCTGAATCCAAATCTGACCCTACAGTTTCCCTCGGGCAAGGACAACACACCTGGAAGTGCGGCAGCTCCTCCCTGCCCAGCCAAGAGCCTGCAGCTGCCTGCTCGCTTTTCGGGGTCACTCAGGGCAAACTTTGATAGCTTCAAGTCAAAACACACAGCCCCAGGAAAGCTGTTCCTGTTTGTCTCTGAGGGATTTAATCCAGATCAAAGCTAGTCAAACACAGGGATTTCCCAGCTTTTCTGCTGGGATCAGCCTCCCATGCATGCCATGGCCCTAGGATACTGCCTTGGCCAGCCTGGCCCTCATGGCTTTTTTCTCCCAGGCAGGGAGGCCAGGGAAGACCAGGACTGTTTGAAGAGGATGGGTAATCCCTGGATGGGACAGCATTCCTGGAAACCAGGCAGGTCTTTGGAGAGAAGCTTGACATGAACAGCCAGACACATAAAGCTGTACATTCTGCAGGGCAGCAAAGGCTGTTTGGGCTGTGGGAATCTTTACTTTTCATTTTGGCTGAAACTTGAGGAATGGGAATGCCCGGGAGTGAATTCCCTGGGGGTACAGAAGGATTCTGTGGTCCCCCTTTTCTGAACACCACATCACCCACACTTTCTGCGCTCCTTGTTGTCCCATAGGGCTGTGGCCATGCAGCCACTGCCACCAGCCCAGGTCACATCTGTAACCCCAGGGTCACTGCCAACACCCACCTGGAGCAGAGAAACGAGACAGGCCAGGCTCAAGCAAAGGTGCTGACAACCCCTTGAGGGCAGGGGAGGAGGAAGGGCTGTGATGGAGCCCTGGGTGTCCCAGCAGTGCCTTCTTCTTCACCCTGGGGGCCACTGGGGCTACCGATGCTACTGTGCCAGGCAGATTTTATCAGGACCCTTTAATTAGCTGATCATGGGCAATTAGCTCTGACTGCCCAGGATGCAGGCCTAGCTGGTTTCAAAGGAGGGCTGCAGACATTCCCAGGAATCAAGGTGGGAGTGGCAGCGCTGGCCATGGTGAAGAGGATGCTCAGAGATGAGCTTGTGTCACTCAGAACCTGGGTTGTGCCACTTTGTCCCTAAAATTGCCCGTTCCACCATTATGAGGGGAGGCTTGATTCTGTCCTGGAGCCGCAGTGGTGGTCCCTGACCACCCTGACAGGAAGGATCAGGCTGGTGCTTGCAGGGACATGGCACAGCCTGGGCATGGGCAGGAACTGAGCCCTGTGCCCACAGATCCTGGCACCAGCCATGAACAGATTCCCATCCCAAAATACCCTGGAGCTACAGCCAAAGCTTAAACCTGACCTGCCAGGGACACTGCAGGGACTGACTCAAGTCCAGAGCATGGGAATGGTCTCTGGCTGTGTGACCCTGCAGAGTGGCTGGGAGCAGGGACAGCTGGGCCAGGCCTGCCATGTGCCAGGGCATGTGGTGCTAACCATGCTGAAAGGGTGACCTGGCTCTCGTGGGACAGTTTCATGTGGTGTGGCAGCTCCTCAGGTCACACCTCAGGTGACATCTCACTGCTGCAGGACAGAGTTGGAAAAGCTGCTCACCTCACCTGGGATATTCACCATGGGGAGCAGGGTGACAGTCTAATCCCTTCATCTGAGATGTTTTTCTTCCTTTTTGTACATGATCCCCACTTTCCTGTACTTCAGCTGCTGCTCCAGACTCACATGGAGTCTGTCTCAGTGGGACACTGCTCCAGGCTTCAGCTGCAGTTCCTGAATTTTGCCCAAAAGTTACAAGAGGAGATTGCATTTCTCTGAAGGAAACTGCATTTCCTCCAGTTCCAGCAACAGGCTGGGAGCAGTCCTGGGTTTTAATCTGGCCTCTGCCTTTGAATCTTGGATGTTGTCTGAGCCAAACCTCTGATCCTGCTGTGGTTCATTTTCAGGCGCGTGTGCCCCAGAAACTTATTTTTCCTGAATTAATTTTTCATACAGAATTCTTTTGTTTGATGGATGCAGTGAGAAACTATTTCCCAAACAGGAAAGAGAACCTCCCTCCCCCTGCTCTGTGCCGTGGATGTTTTTAATAACAACATCAATTGTCTGCAAACAACTTATTCCTTTCTGACCTCAAAACAACTCCTGGTTAGTGCATTCCAGCATGGCCACAGACCGAGGCTCAGTGACTTCACAGGCCCTTCAGGAGCTTTTCCATCACAATGCCTGCCCAGGGAAGGGTCTGATCTGGCAGATGGGAACTTGGCTTTGCTAGGATGAGGATGCTGAGCAGCTCAGAAACACACGCTGAGCACTGGTGCTGCTGTGCCATTGGCTTCCCTGGTGTTCCTCATATCAGCTGCCCCTCCTCCCCCGGTCTTCAGCCAGGGGGACATCCCTGATTGTCCTTTGTCCTGAAGGGACAGAAGTGTTCCTGCTGTGGGCTCCTTGTGCCTGAGCCCACTGTGCATGGCAGGAGCAGCAGGAGACACCTCCTAGGACTTGCTGATCCCTGTGCAAATCAAGGAGGGGTTTTGAGGGGGGCCAAAGGGAGGGGGAGTCTGCAGCCCCCCAGGGCTATTGAGGGGGGATGTGTTCCCCACCCAGCTGCAGGCTGTGCCACCCACAGCCCAAGGCTACACCATGGCAGAGGTTTAATGGGATAGTGCAGGCACAGACCAGCATTCAAACCCAAGTCTGACCCGGCAAGTGGGATCATCTTCCAATTCCATCCCCAACTTGCACAGGAATCACTGTGCAATGGTGAGGTGGCCAGCACAGATGATTCTCCCACAGCCACCTCCCGTGGTGGCAATCAGGTCCTGCCCTTGGCCAGGCAGAAGATCTGCTGTGCCCCTGGAGCAGCCTCAGGAGTGCCCCTGGTTCTCAGGCTCCTCTCTGGGCTCTGCACATTCACAGCTCTTACACTCAATTTTCGCATTTGTGATGCTGCACAGCTGGACTGCAGGGATCACAGCTGGACCACAGAGATCACCACAGGACCCAGACCCACTAGCCCTGGGACTGCGGGATCCCAACCTGCTGGGGACACTTCCAGCCAAATAAATTATTGATTATTAAAGCAGCTTGGGACCAGGTGGAGCTGCTCACAAAGTCAGGGTGAGGGAGCTGCAAAGAAATGCTCCTTTTCCTGTTAGCTCATTGGAAATACCCGTGTGGGCAATTATGAAATGCAATATTTTGGTTTTCCGGTGTGAAAGGGCACTGCAAAGCCAAGGTCACCTCAAGGCAGCCAGAGGAGGGATATCAAACCACAGAGAATCCAGTCAAAGGGAGCTGTGCTGAGGGGGATCACATCAAACATTTCCATAGCCTGAAATGCTGCAGGGAAGGGGGAAGGGAATTGTGCAGGACAGCAGATGCTTTGGCAGGGGAAAGGAAGCAGGCTTGAGCTCGAGCCCACCTCCGGACAGAAAAGCTTTTGCAGTTCCCAGCTTGGCCAGAGCCACCGGCACTCGCCCACTCCTGGCTCCCTCCAGGGTCTCCAAGCTGTGTCCTGGGGTGGGAGACCCATCCAGACTGGAGTGACCACCCCACAGCCACCTTCCCACCCAGAGCTGCCTCAAGCACAGCTCTGCCTTTGCTGGCCCCAAAACGAACCTGCAGCTCTGGGAGAGACCCAGACTATGAACTCCAAAACGCCTGGCTGCAGCAGGGGCTGATGTGCAAAACCTCTCCCACAGAAGCTTTTCTGGCTGGTTTGCAGCCCAGCTGCTCTGCAGAATAGCAGCAGCTCCATGGGGAGGCCCAGCTGTGCCTCAGGGGTGGTGGGTGACTCTGTCCCTCATGGGCCAAGCTTTGGAGCTGAGTGGGACAACATCCCGGCCCAGAGCAGCTCAGGGTGCCCCTGTCACAGCAGTTCCCTTCACTGCCCTCCTCGAGGTGACCCTTTCCCAAGGCAAAGCCCTGTAATGTCTGTGGTTTGCCCAGTGCTGAACACCAGGCTGCGAACCCTCGTTTGCCATGGTTTGTGTCTCTGGCCCTGAGCTCATTGCAGCCCTGGAAACAGCCCTGAGCTGCAGCCTGCTCCCCACGCAGGAAATGCACATCACTTGTGAGCGTTAACAGACAGCGATCCCGGCAGGAGCATGCAGCATTTCCCAGGAACCCAGATGTTTGTGAGCCCACAGGCTGCTCCCAGTGGTGTCAGGGAATGCAGGGCCCGTGGGGATATTCCTACATCAGGAAACAATGCCTTCAAATCCACAGAAACAGTGACTCCAGGGCTGAGACCAGGCAAACCAAACACAGCCACCAAAGTGTCACCTTACTGTCACACTCAGAGCACAGGAGCAAAGCCCAGTCTGACAAGGCTGAGAGGCAGAGGGGACATGCCCTCAGCCCTGCCTTAGTGGCTGGGGATCTTTTAGGTTCTCATATTTGGCCCTCGGCGTTTCCTGGCTGCCATGGGGGTGTTGGATGGAGGTCCTGGCACTCACCAGGGGTATGGCTGCTGACTCCACTTGGAAAATGGATGGGTTTTTACCTGGAAGACCTGGGGGCTTCCCATCACCAGCAGAGAAACAAACTCATCTTCCCCAGGACAAACATTGCTTCTTTTGAAAGCAGGCTTGGTGCACCAGCCTGACACTCTCTCTGATGTCCCTTCCCTCAGCACCTCGAGTCTCCTTCCCCTGTGGCCAAGCCCGTTCCCTCACCAGGGGCAAACCCTTCTTCTCCCTTGGAACAGCAAGGCAGATCCCTTCCAGCCACACCACTCCGGGGAGTGCAAGTGAGGGGCATTCATTTATTTATTACCCTTGCTGACAAGTTAACTAAACTGACACTTGGGATGTGAAATCAGGGGATCTGCTGCAGCCTGGCACTGAGGGGCTGTGCTGAGAGCTGAGCTGGTGCCACCAGCCGGGCTCTGGACACGGCTCTGTCACCTCACACATCTGGCCCTTCCCGGGGTGCTGCCCTGCTCCTCCCACAGGCCTTGGGGCTGTGTGTGCCACAGGAGGGGACACATCATTCAAAGGGTGCTTCAAATGCCACTTCAGAGCCTTCCCTCGGCTGGGCCGGGGAGCTGGTGCCCAGGGAGCAGCGGTGGAGAGCTGCAGCTCCTCACTGCTGCCTGCTGCCAGCCAAACTGCTGCCCTGGGCACAGCTTTCCCTGGATTTCAGGGAGGACACACAGCAAACCTCTCCAGCCATGCAGCTCACCCCAGGAGCTGCTACTGCAGATGGCCAGAGCACTGTGGGTGCTGTTGGGAGCTGTGACTTTGCCAGGAGGGCTGGAGTACCCCGAGTATCCTGGGGAAGGGGCACCCCCATGGCACAGCAGAAGTCCTGCCCATGCCCCTGGTGCCCTCCAGCAGCAGCATGGCCTTGGGCAGATCCTTTCCCCCATGGAGAAGTGTCCTGGCTGATGAACAAGACTTTGCTCTCAATTTTTGCTTTAAAATGTTGCTGGGTCATTTCTCACCAGTTCCATTCCTGGACCCATTTGCTGTGTGGCTGTGGCCAGCATTGCACGGACAGGAGTGCCCAGGGACTGTGGATTCCCAGGGACTATGGAACCCCAACTGGTGCAGTGCTGGCTGAGGAGGGGTCACCCCAAAGATGGCATTTTCTTTGCGAGCCCTTGGAAGGGATGGAGGATGGAGGAGCAGCAGCCCCGGGGGTGTGTGCTGTTGTGTGCCCACCCTCCTGGCTCAGAGCTGCAGGGACTTTGCACATGTCCCTGAGGACATGGCTTGGTTGCTTCTAGTGAGGTTTCATTGGGAATAAACTCTTGAAAACAACTTTTGGAGTTGCTGACACTTAGCTCGGAGTTTTCATAATCCCAAAAGCCTGTTCCCTCAGACATGACAGCCCAAAACAAACACCATACAAACTGAAGCTCAGGGACTCTGCCTGGCTGCAAGAACTGCTGCTTTCAAAATGGCTGGACCATGGGCATGGCATGCTCAGCTTATCTCAGAGAGAGGGGACTTCAAATTCCCACCCTGTGGTGGCACTTTGGGCTCTCCACGAATTCCAGCAGTACAGGGAAGGAGGAACTGGCTGCATTCTCCAGCCTAGGGTGCTCAGGGTGGCTCCATTTCCCCTGGGGGCACATCGGCACGGAGAAGAGACACAGCCCAGAACACCTGGTCCTCCGCCCTGATGCCATTTATCTCTTCATCCATAACAACACCCACCCCAGGAAACGGGGATGGAGTGGTTTTCTTCCTGACCACAGAGGTCTTTAACTCAGCCACATCCACCTCCAACGTTACTCCTTGTGCAGTTCTCTGTCCCTTTAGAAATGCGGGGTGCAGGTCCCTTCGGAGGGGTCTTAGGCTCGGTTTCAAGCCCCCTCTGCGCTGGCCCTGCGCAGCCGCCCCCAAACCCTTTTAAGCAGCCCGGGCAGCGCTGCCGTGTCCCCGTGAGCCCCCACACCCCCGTGCTCGGCCGATTGCTCGGCTCAGCTCCTGCCCGGATCGTTTTTAACCTTGCCCAGCTTTGGCTGCGGCAGAACTGAGGCTGCTCGGTGGGAAGCCCATTCCAAGCAGCGCTGCCTTGTATTTGCCTCTCCAGGTGGTAAGGGGCTGAAAAGCGCCTGTAATCCCCCTGAATGAATCCCAGAGCACGGAAACAAAGTCGGGCTCCATTGTGTTGTCTTCATCCCCTTTTAACACGGGCTGCTTCAGCCACCCAAGATAAAGCAGGCGAGGCTCTCCCAGCTCCCTGTGCCAGCACCCCTAAGGAAGGGGTAGGAAAGGTTCACCAGGCCCTGCCGTCGTTTGCTGGCAGAGCTGCTGCTCTTGCCACCCTTTTCTTACTACATCGAGGAAAAAATTCTCCTGGACCATCTCCTGCCACAACTGGTGCCTTTCACTGCCTTTCTGGCAAAGTTCAATCTGATTTTTTCTGCAGCCTTAGTGAGGCTCCCCATTTGATCAGAAAAGCTCCTTTTAGGGCATCATGGCTATAAATAGGAGACACAGGCTTTAGCTGAAAGACATCAGCCCATGGCCATGGGCTCAACTGACCCCTGAGACATCTCTGCAATCCCAAGGTGAACCTTTTGAAAGAATTCACTCAGCAGGGACTGCTAAACCTTCTCTATGCCAAGCATCACATTTATGTCTCATTTCTCCAGGTCAGCTTCAGGTCTTCTACAAAGATTGTGAACAGGAAACTCTCACTAATCCTTGGCTGGTGGGTTCAGTTTGTGGATCTGCTGCTCTGTCTGCTCCTGACCCCTGACATGAGCAGAGGGATGGGATTTGTGCCCAGAGGCTGCACTGACACCGCTCAGAGCAGGCTGAGGATGCAGAGGCAAAGGCAGAGCCGAGCCCCAGCCCCAGAGCTGCATTTCTGCTGCCTCGTGGGAAGCTGGTGCAGAGTATTGAGGTGGCCACACACATCCAGCCCCTGCTTTGTTCGCACAGAAAATCCTCAGGGTGGCAGCCAAAAGCGAGCTCTGTGCCCCCTCGTCGGGGCAATCCCTCCCTGCTGCCCATGGCAGCAGCACTGTCCCACCTCGGCTCATCCCACCGTGCTGTGCAGCCAAGCCAGGGATGCTCCACACCTCCACGTCCAGCTCCTACTCATTCCCAGCAGCTCTAAGTGCTGAAAGCCCTGATTCAGTAAAATTGGCTCTGTGCTGGAGCTCAAATGCTGCTCAAGCTCCATGCAGGGCAGTGCTGGAATGCTCCCACTGGGATCCTGAGAGCCCCCAAGCTGGGAGTGACTGGGATTGGGAGGGAGCTCAGGGCAGCTGCTGGACCCACCCCTGGCTAGGAGTGTCCTGTGGTGCACCCTGTGCTGGAGCTCAGGGGCTGTGCCTGACCCCAGCCCAATTCCCAGCTCCAGGCAAGACAGGGACTGCCCTGTGCTGCCCTTTGCACCTCTCCCTTCCCTGGAGGGAAGCTCCAGCTTTGCCTCGCTGACCTGGAGCTGCTCAGACCAAGATGAACAAGAGCTTGGCAAGGAAGCAGCCATGAGCTGGGCTCTGCTTGAGTGAAAACAACTGCCCTCTGCCAGTTCAAATACAGCTCCCCTTGCCTTACTTACATAACATGGGAACCTTCTTGCCACAAATTCCCTTTATTCCTGGCCCAACAATGCATTACAAGCCTTTATGTTTCTTGGCCACCGCAGCCAAGACCCTCGGAGCAAAGGTGGAGTCAGTGCTGGGTGCACCTCGCTGGTCCCTGGCCAGGCTTAGGTGAAACCCTCGGTGAGAGAAGGGCTGGATGTTGGCTGAGGGCAGGGTGAAGGAATTTCTGCTGATGGATCTCTGCCTTGTGTCACTGCAGAGCTGGATCACAGAAATATCAGCACTGCTCAGGCACCTTGGCACCTCCTGAGCGGGGTCTGCCTTCCATCCAGCACACCTTGGGTGGCCCCAGGCATGTCCCTGACCCAGCCTGAGAACACCCCTGTTTCTTCCTGTCTCCAGCTGGACAGGGCTTTCCAACAGGATGGGGCAGGATAGGATTTCTACTTTGGGTTCTCACAACTCTTAAACTGGTGCTGCATCTCAGGACCTTCATCAGAAGGCAGCAGGTCTGGCTTGTCAGGAAAGAGGGAGAGAAGGGTCTGGGGAAAGGAGGAGTTTCCATCACTGAACCCAAGCAGTGCTGGGTACAGGGAATGACTGGGATCCAGGGAGATCCACCTCGCTGCTGCCCGCTGGGAGCCGTGCCTGCTGAGCCAGAGGCCGGGCAGTCCCTTAATCAACTCTTGTTTGGGAAGGTGTCTGTTAGCCCAGGGTTTTCCAAGAACATCAGAGCCTTGGCAGGGCCAGGCTGCAGCCTGAGGTTAACAAAACAACCTGGTGCAGACAGGCGCTCTCGGAGCAGTCAGCTCCACTCTGTGCCACGGGAACCGTGTGAGCAGCAGGGATGTCCCTCCCTCACCTTCCCCAGCTCTCCCGGAGCCCGGGAACAGCTCGTGTGCCTGGGACAGTCCGTGGAATGTCCAGGAGAGCCAGCCCTGCCGGTCCTGCCGGGGAGACTGCCTTTGCCTGGCTCCTCAGGCATTTCTCCACCACAAATGAGCACCGGAGCCAAGAGCAACCTCGGCACCGTCCAACGCGTCTCCTCCGGCCGCCTTGGCTGTCCCAGGGGACAGCCCGGCTGGAAATGCCATCAGTCTGTGTCACCTCTGCCTGCCTGGAAGGATTCATCAGAGCGAAGAGCTGGCGTTTAACGAGCCCTTTCATGGTGCGTTACCGGGGGAGCAGAGAAATGCACACCACAGCACCCCTCCCCCAAGAGAAACAGATTTCCCAATAAAATTTATAGAGCATGGAAAGGACTTCTGGCGCTGGGGTTCAGAGGTGGCCAGCCCTGGGTGTGTGGAGCCACCACCCTCCTCCTCCTCCCAGGATGAAAACAAAACAAACAAGCAGAGAAATTCCGGGAGCAGATAAGTGAAGTCACGTTCTTCACTGGAAGGATGGAGGTGCTGGTGGAGGTGGTAGGTGACCCTTGGATGGACAAACGGAGCCCTGTGAGGCTGCTGGGCTCTACAGGACAGGCCCACATCCACCACCATGTGCTCAGCTGCTCCAGGAGCCCTGGGGACATCCCTGGACACCAGGAACAGTCTGCAAGGCTTTCCTGGCCTTGAAATGGAGTTTAGAAACCTCCCCCCAGGCTGTGCCAGGGCCCTGGGTGTGCAGGGGATGCTCCTCTGGTGCATCTTCTGGATGTTCCTCTGCTCCTCTGATGGAGAGCTTGCACAAGGTGCACTCAGAGCATGAGCAAACTGTGGCCATGGGGGAAGCCCACAGGCCTCAGCCTGTGCTTCAGTAGCCACATGGGCTACCCTTGAGCCTGACACCCCAATTCCCTTGCAGAGCCACAGGGGAGAAGCTGCCACCTCTGGGGTGCTGCACTTCACCCCTGGGCACGTTCTAAGGTGTGCAGTGAGCTGCTGCCAGCATCCCCTGTTCTGGGTGAGATACTCGGTGTCCCCTTCCAGCCCTGAGCCACGGGCAGGAGTGTCCCCAGGCTGTCACTCACTCTGGGAGGGGACAGAGATCCCCCTGTGGCAGGGCAGCCTCAGGCAGAGCAGGACCTTGGGGGCCAGCATCCCCTCATGGGTGAGGGCTGGGGGACAGGGGGAGCAGGATCTCTGTGCCCAGCCAAGAGAACAAATTATTCCAGCACAGTCCACCCTTGCCTCCAGTCGCGAGTAATCCTTGCAACCATGACAGCCACTTCTCCTGGCCCCAGAGAATTGTATAAATCAGAGCAGAACAAAAGTCCTTTGCTGGGAGCTGGGCATGTGCGCTGCCTTTCAAAGGGGAGGCACATTTCTCTATAGATCTGCATTCTCCAGGGACTGCCACTCTGACAGCAGAGAGATTAAGCAAAACAACCCACTCAACCTTCCCTTCTCCAGCATCTCTCCATGGGTGGAACAAACCCATCACAGGCAAACCACAGGGCAGGGCCATAATTCACACTTGTTACTTTGCTCCTTAGTTGTTTAATGGCCTATTTTTCCTCCTTTAAGTTTTCAAAGTTTTGAGTAATAATTACATCGAATACAGTCTCCTTTGGCGTTAGGGCTGGAAAACTTGGAAATAATGAGGCACAGCAAACCAAATGGAGCAATTCTGGGAGTCCTGGGGGAACCTGCAGAGCTGCAGAGAGCTGGATCCAAGCGTTCAGCGCAGCCACTGCGGCTGCATTCCTCACTGGAGCGGGGCACACGCACAGCCCTCGCCCACACACCCAGAGAAAAGCTTTCAGTCAGCCCCAGCACACCCTGTGGGGCTTAAAGTTAAAGCTTTCCTTTGCCACTGGCAGTGCCACAGGTGGCAGGTCCCCCTCAGAAGTGCTGCCTGTAGTGTTTGTCACTGCCAGCCCTGGGACAGGAGATGGACAGAGACCCAAATGCTCTCCCAGTCCAGGGGGTGGCTTCTGGGAACTCTTCAAACAGCCAGGGCAGCAAACTCATTCCTTCTGCACCTGTGTGTGCACCAGGGGGACCTGGTTCAGCCCCACTGAGCAAGGGGCTGAAAATCAGAGCTGGGGGATTTGGGGCCCTGCAGCTGCTCGGGGATGTCTTGAGAAGGGGCTGTTGTCCCATGAGCTCCCAGTCACACTCCTGCTTGTATGGGAAAATGTGAGGCTCTGCCTCTGTCCAAGGCTTGGACACAGGGGAGGCGTGGGATTGGGACCTCGGTCACTTCCTGTGTGTCTCCACTGCTCCAAGGCTGGCAGGAGCAGATTTTGGTGCTGCCTGTGACCCCCAGCCCTGAGCTCCCTCACAGCTCCCACAGAAGCCTGTCCTGGCTCTGGGGACAGTCCCCACCTTGCTGGCATTGCTGGGGAGGGAGGAACGTTCCTGAGGGGGCAGCTCTCTGCAGAGGGGACACGGCTTGGTGGGCAAGGGACACTCTGAATGTCCCCTGAGCCACCCCACCCCTCCAACAGCCTGCAGGGACAGCAGAACCAGGGACAACAGCTGCCCTGGAGCCATCAGATGATCCCAACTGCAAACCTGGCCTGGAAATGGCTTTGGAGGAAAAGGAAGTATTAAAGAGCAAGAATGAACAACAACCACATGTGAACATCATTAGTCAGATGAAGAAGTGCCATCCCCAAATCTGTGCCAGGAAACCTCTTCCTGTGGTGCTCCTCTGCAGAAGGAATAACAGGGAATTGTGCAACTGCTGTTGATGTCAGAGCACAGAGCCCGAGCTGGGGAGCTGAGCTTGGCTTTTGCCAACCTGCCTGGGTGTGAAACCTAGAGCTGATCACAGTGTGAGCCTCAGACAGAAATCACAGGGGGCTTGAGGCTGTGGGAGGAAGACTTTTCATTTTTCCAAGGAAAAACATCGAAACATAGCAGGAACATTTTTGGGTGTATATCAGATTTAAATTATTTCATTCGGGGTTTTGAAAGCCAAGCCAAAACTTTGGGTTTCAAAGGAAAAAAAAAAAAGGAAATATTCCTGTCCTGTTTTGAATTGCCTTCCATCAGATAATCAAAAACTTCATGGAAAGGGAAGAGTTTCCTCAAAACATTCACATCAAATCTGAGACAGTAAATTAAAAGGAGTTGGATGTTTTTAAACTATTCCTTTCTTAGCAGCAATGTAACTTCCTTCCCTACAGGACACAACCTCCCTGCTCTGCCTGCTGCCCCTCCTGACTCCTGGGTTAGTTTTAGGGAGCCTGGTTTGCAGCTGAGCTGAGTCCAGATGGTTCCAGGGGGGCTGAGCTCTCCCTTTCCCTGCCTGCCCTGCCCATGGCTCCAGAATTGCTGGGATGGGAGCATCCAGGCTGGCATTTGCCTGGCAGTGCTTTGTGCCCCTTCCCATGGCTCAGGCTCTGGATCCTCCCAAAATTTAGGTACACACACAAAGAGTAAAATCCACCCTGCTCCACAGCATCCTCAGCTTGCAAAACCAGACTAAATATTATTTACTCACTGCAAGCTCCATATGAAAAATGCTAAAATGAGGATAAATATCTGTTTTCCTTTCCCCCCTTCTGTTTAATGTAGGGAAGGTAACACTCTCGAGCCCTGGGGATCGCCTTTATTTTCTCTTTTCTGATATTTACTAAAGACTTAAAGATGGGAAGAGGCAGAAGCCTCTGGAGTGCACGGGCTGAGATGAAAAGGTCCCGGATCCCCAGTGGGATAGGAAGGCTTCCAACAGGAGGCACAAGCTGCTCAGCTTTGTTTCCCAATTCAAACATGGGCCAGGCACAAAAGGAGGGGAATAATATCTCTCTCCCAGGGGCGAGCCCACGCCTCGCTGCTGCCCACAATCATCATCATTCCCAGAAAAAAAAAAAAAAAAAAAAAAAAAAGGATGCCAGCAAGAAAGATGATTTGGGATTAAGGGTTCCCGTGTCCCACCTGCTGGCTTGGGGTATTCTTGTGCTGAATGGACCTTCAGCTCTGCCGGACCAGGGCACCCTGCGGCATAGCCCAGCCCTTTCCGGGCCACCATTGACAAACTGCGGCATCAAAACGCCTCAGGAAAGATTCCTGGGGAGTTGATCATGTGCATGAAAGGGCAGCCTGTCAATGACTCCGTGACAGCACAAACGGGGCTCTGGGGCAGGGACAGCTCGGGTTTTCCTGCAAGGCAGGGGCTGGGGGAATGGGCAGCACAATGAATGTTAATGCCTGGGCTGAGCAGGGCTGGGCAGCTCAATGCCACCCCAGGAATTCCCTGTAATCTGCCATTATATCCCTCCTTTGACATGGCTTTCCTTGCTGAGCGGCCCTCTCTGGGCTTTGCTCCCGAGGAACAAGGCCGGGCTGCTGCCCCTTCCCAATCCCTTCCCAGTCCCAAGGTGTGTGGACAATGCTCAATTTTCTCCTACCAGCACAAACACAAAGAGGGAGTCAAACTCCCCTTACATGTCAATAGAGCATCTGAGCCCCCCCTTTCCCCCCACAGTCACTTCTTGAGGCCACAAAACCCTCTGTCATCCTCTGCATCCAAGTGTGAGCAGCTCCATGCTTGCCCACAGTGCTGGAAGAATGAAGGAATCCTCACATTTGACTTGACTCAAGACCCCACTGGCTTCATTCATCCCCTCCTGCACCAAGTCCCCCATGTCCCCACAGAGCCTCCTGTCCCACTAGCATCCCCCAGTCCCATGTCCCACTCCAAGAGTTGTAGGGGATGTGGCTCCAAGGCACAGGAAGAGCCTGGACAGAGACTCCTCCTGCACAGGTCGGGCTTTGCTGAGCACCTTCAGGGGCTGTGGAACCCTCCCAGCCACAACCAAGCTCAAATCTAGCTGCAGGACAAGCAGCTGCTCCCAAACCTCAGCACAGCCACTGGGAGGAGCTTCTCCACCTGCTGGAGGAACATCCCTGACCTGCCTGGCTGGGCTGGAGGAGCCAGCACCTGCCCTGGCTGGGCAGGAGGAACATCACTGACCTGCCTGGCTGGGCAGGAGCAGCATGCCTGCCCTCCTTGGGCAGCCCCAGAGCCCCCTGGCAGGGTCTGGGTGAGGTCCTGGGCAGCCTTGCTGAGCCAGAAGGTCTCTGGAGCTCACCAGGTAGCACAGCAGTACTGAAAGCAAAAGCTGGGAGTGAAGCTGGAGGGATCTGAGCTCTGACTATGGCTTCCCTGAAAAACAAACTCACTGAGGCTTGGAAGCCTCCTGGGCCACCTGGAGCCACTGGAGGGCTGTGCCCTTGGCAGCTGGTGCAGCAGGAGCTGCCTGGACAGACACTCCCTCCATCCTTGGTAGGAGGGAGCAGCACAGGTATCCCAGCACTGGCATTCCCCCTCAGAGCCCTGCCCTGCTCCCACTGGGACCAGTGGGATGCTTCCATTAACTCCAGAGAAGCAGCTGCCACCAGCTCTTCCATCGGCTTTATCCAACATGAAACGAGCCCTTCTGATCCCATAAATAAATAACAGCATTTCCATCCCATTAGGGATCCAAGCTGAGGATTTGTAACTCATTAAGCTGTGCCCTTTTTTTGCCCAGGGCGTTGTGTGGGTACCCAGCACCTCATGGCAAAAAACTGCACTGATCCCCACAATTCACCTGGGGAGATGCCACAAGGTCTAATGGAGCAAAAGTATCAGAAAAATACCTCACCTGCCTCAGGCAAAGGATTTGGGATGAAGGAGAAGCAGCCTCAACACCACAGGCACTTTCTTTGTGTTTGCCAAACTTTCCTGGTCACTCCTTCGCAGGAAAGGGCAGGATCTGCCACTGTCCTTTGAAGAGGGACATCAAAAGGCATTGCCAAAGAGGACAATCTGGGGACACTGCAGGCACAATAACCATTGCATCATCCATCAATTACTCGTCAAAGCCCAGCTGAAACCCAGCTTTCAGTACCAGACGGTGATGAAGTGACAATCTCACCACATCTGGGAGAAAGGTCTGTCCCACGCTGATCTCAGGGAGAGCCGGGAGCCTCCAGGAATTTTGCTTAATCTTTTCTATGAGGTTCTGAGTTTACAAGAGTTTCAGTCTGGGTGTCTGGCCAGAAAGGGAAGCCCTGGCAAGGCCTGGGCCCTCATGTCCTGTGGTGCTGTGACAATCTCCACAGCATCTCCCTGGCCTGGCAACCCCAATGCCCAACAGGGTGAATTTGGAATTGTCTCTGAGGTTTCAGTCCTCTGGCGTTGCTCCCTCCTGCAGGACTGGGAATTGCTGTGAATTTTATTTTGTTTTGAAAGAGGGGAGCTCTTGCCTCCTGCTTCCTTCAGCCTCCAGCTGCTCTGCTCATGGCTCACAGCCCGTGAGTTCTATGGGATTGTGGGACCAGACCCAGCAGCTGCTGGGGGCTGCTCATGCCTGCTCACTGCAATCCCAAACCCAGCCTGGAAAGGAGAGCCCCGAGCAGAGCAGGGAGAGGGGCAGGATGGCCCCTCACAGAACTCCCTGCTCCTGCTCTCCAGGGTTTCTCCTCTCACAGGGCGCCTGCACTGGAGGTTCTGCACTTCATCTTGTTCATAAAACTGATGCTAGGCAGGAGGTTTGGCTCAGCCTGAGCCTGACCCATGGCCATAAATCTGCCCTGCTCCGCCTGCTCACGCCCCCACGGAGCTGCTGTCACTGCCCATTTGGAGCTGGAAAACCAACCATGACATCTCCCAGGTGCAGCCCTGCTCGTCTCCCTCCCTCCCTGCCTGCCTTGGTTTCTCTCTCTCTGAGGAGGCAGAGATGGAGCAGCCTCTCCTCCCGCCTGGAAACGCTGAGGTCACAACTGGGCTGGGGCAGAGGGACAGCTCTGACATCTGGGACACAGTGCCACCCTGCCAGGCTGAGGAGCAGGGCTCGGGGTCTTGCCTTGCCCAGGAGGGCTTTGCAGGAAAGGAGTTTCCCCCATGGCAGCAGTGGGAGGATGGGGAAAGGCTCCTGGTGTTCCCTGGCTGCAGGAGGAGCTTGGTGGAGCAAAGAAATGGGTTCTGACAGGAGGATGGTGGGAGGAGGTGGGACAAGGAGGAAAGTTGGCGTTGTAGAAGAAACGAAACTGAGCTCTGGTGCTCCTGCCCTTGCTTCAGGCACCCATGGGCTCCCTCCTAGGGGTGACAATGGGCTGGGGCCACAGCCCATGAAGAGTCCAGGGTCCCTTCTGACCTATACACATGGGGAGACAAATGCAGCAGAGCTGAGAATCAAAATTCCAGACTCCAAATGATCCCACCCTCTTCTAAGCCCTTATCCCACACCAGTTAATCCATATAAACAACTTGAAAATGTCCTGGATGTCGTGGACCCATGAGATCCATGGAAGTGGAAGCCATTAAACCACTCTTACTACTGATATGTCACTAAAACAAACTGCAAGGATCCCATCTGTGGTTCAGAACCCCCTAAATTGCAGAGAAACCCCAAAATTACAGAGAAACCCCAACTGCTATGTGCCTGCTCCATACTCAAGCACCTCTGAGGTGATCTGGTGCTGCTCAGATTGGGATCAGGATCCTGCACCAGGTGCTTTCTCTGGACCAGTATGGCCAGTGAGGCTGGGCTCCATCCCCATCATCACTGACATTCTGATTGGTGCCCATTTTAGGCTGCTCTGCCCTTTCACTGGCAGCCATGAAGGGAGGATTTCCAGGAGGAAATTTGGAGTGCAAAGGGAAACAGCTCCCCACTTTTCGGCCAGCACCTCCGTGATCCTGCAGCAACATCCCCATCAGCACAGATGGAGGGTGGCATCAGCCATTCAGTGTCACCTGGAGGTGACAGGCCTGACCACACCTCTGGGGGCCCTCTAGAAGAACAGAAGCAAAGAGCTCCCAGCTGCAGCCCGGGGACAGCAGGGCTGGGGGGAAGGCAGCAGCCCTAGAGTCACTGTCACTGGCCATGTGCAGCTCCCACGGACTGAAAAATTCCCAAGCCCTGCTCCTGTGGCAACCTGGGTGACTTTTCCAGGTCATTGTCTGCTCCAGAGGCAGATTTCCCCTCTCAGTGCTCTGTGGAGGTGGATCTGCTCCTGCAGCTGGTGCTGGCAGCCTCCCCTGCAGATCCCACAGTGATAAGGGGTGACTGGGGCTCTTTATGAGGGTGCTTAACGAGCTGATGACATTTTTATGAATTAAGACAGTCCCAAGGAGATCAGACTTGGTGATTCTTCAGTGATGCCAAGACCCTCCCCTGACTAACAAACCCCATTCACATTCTTCTGGGCAGATGAAATCTCTGCCTGTCCTCACCTTCTGACCAGCCCCACTCAGATTTGGGAATCTAATTTCCCTCATATAGAATGGAAAGCTCCCAAATCCCAGGTGTCCACGGTACTGAGGGCTGGGTTTGGGGAGGGAGAGCAAGGCTGGATGTCGGCTGATTTTCCCTCAAGGTCTGGAGAGGGATGTGGGATGAGGGGAGCACAGAGGCTCTGCTCTGTAGAGCCTCCCAAGGGCCCTGACTCCTCCAGATGTGGAATGGCTTTGGAAGAGCCAGCTCAGAGTGCCAGGGTGCATGGAAATTTGTTAGGGGCCTCTCTAAATCCCCTCCAAGAGGCTGTAAAGGACACTGGGTGACCAGGGGAGAAGAGGCAAATTCCCATCCCAAAGCCAGCCTGGGGTAGCAGAGACAAAGGCTGTGAGCCCTGCAAGGCTTGGCATGCAGAGGGGAGGGGCATCCGGGGCCAGTCATAATTAAAAATAATAACACTGAGCACTCTCAAAGCACTCGGTAAACACGATTAACTAATTAGTCAGGTCTTCACTAATTAACCAGTCACAGGACTGGTGTTGCTCAATATGTTTAATGATCCGGAGAGAGGCTGAATCGCTGGGGGCAACGTCTGGAGGAGCGGGAGCTGAGGAGGGGACGGATGGGAGGGCTCAGATGGGCTCACCCAGGGCTGGGACAGAGGGGACAGGCAGGGACAGGGGATGGACCCTCTTATCCTGCCAGAGACAGCGCTGTGCCCTTCTCACTCCTGGCACAGCCCTCTCCATCTCCTGCCAGGGCAGGGGACTCGCTGTGTCTGTCCCATAGCACCTGTGGTTAATGTTTGACCCTGTGTAGGGACAGTAAAATGAGATGGAAATGTTCAGGCACACCTGAAACCAGCCCAGGCTGAAATCAGGCCGAGCTAAATGAGAATCCCCAAAAGCCCACAGGCTCCAGGTTAATGCTCCCCAGCACAGCAAGGATCCTTGTGGAAAATGGGGAAAGGAAGAGAATTAGGAGCAGGGAGCCTCTCTGGTGGCCACTGCCTTGCTCACTGCTTCAGTTTCCCCAGGACAGGGGCTGCATGTCATACCAGATGTCACACTCAGACACTCCAACATCAATTTGGTTTCTAATCAGGGCTGCAGTTGGAAAGTCCCCCCAAAAGGGAGTGAAAAGCACCTCCCCAAAAGTCAGATGGGGCTGGTTTCAGCCCTGCAGCTCGTGATTGTCCTGCACCTCTCCCTCTGTGTGAGTCCCTGTCCTTTTTCTCTGCACTCATTCCCACAGGCTGCTCTCAAACTGCCTCTGGTGGCACCAGGCTGTCCCTGCTGCTGTCACAGGTGTCACAGTGAAGGAAGACTGCTCCTGGCTGGCTGCTCCAGCACATCCCAGAGCCCTGCAGGGCACCTTCCTGCCCCTGCCCTGATCCTGCCAACAAAAGCCACCTTTGGGGATGGCTTTAGGCGTTTCCTCACTGTAATTTGGGCATTCACTCAGAATCCAGGTTCCTGTTAATTAAACTTTGGATGTCACAGCAGCACAGGTGCCTCTAGAACAGGTTTGGGTGCTGTGCCCATGGCTGGTGTTCAAACCTCTCCTCACACAGATCCCTCCCACCAGCACCAGGAGTTTATTCCCCGCAGGAGGGATTTGGGAGCACCATGGAGTCCCACAGGGTTCTGAGGAGGGGTGAATGATCCCTCTCCCTTCTTTTCCTGGGATAGCTGGGAAGTGCTGAGCTCCCCATGGGACCTGCAGAGCTGCAGGATCTGCAGATGGCACCCAGAGCTGAGGGGCTCACAGGGCCAGGCAGCCTCAACTCTGCTGTGGCTTCTCCATGGCTCTGCAAGAGAAACCAAGCCTTGGAGAAATCCTGAGCTCAGGCTTTCACTGGGATCTGGATGGGCTTTTCCCATCAGACACCCCCAGTGGGGTGGGGAAAGGCCCCCAGTGCTTTGTGGGGGCAGAGAACTGGGGCAGGACCTGGCTGCTCTGTGTGGTGGCCCTGGGTGCTCTGCTGGTGGGCATGGAGCATCGCATCCTGCTGGAGCCATCACAGCGTGCCTGCAAAGAGCGTCCTGTCCTTTCCTCCCAGCTGGCCCCTGGACATTGGGAATGAAGAGCCACCACTCCTGGCTGAGTCACCGGCTTGCTGTGGTGGAGTGAAACCTTCCAACCGCACACTCTCGGTTCTGCAGTTACCAGGAGAGAAGGAAAGAGAATTCTCCCATGCAGAACAGTGTCTCGAGGTCAATAGAGAAGCCCCTGTGGCCTGAATACTCAGCCTGGGGAGCCTGGCAGGGAGGCTCGGGGTCTGGGTGTCTGCTTGTCACACTTGTAGCCAGGTTACCATGGCTCATCCGCAGGGCATCCACACCCGGGGCTGCTGCCTGCGGGCTTTCAATAGGCTCTGCTCCTCCAGCATTGAGCAGGACGCTGCATTTGCAGGAGAAAAGCTCGTCCTTAGTGGTGCTGTCATGTCATCCCCCGGGGGCTCACGGAGGAGGATGGTGCAGCACCGGGAGGGGACGAACCCCCCGGGCACGGTGCCCACTGCCCACCCCAGGCACCCACTTTGCCCTGCTCAGCCCAGACACAGCTCAGGTGTCCCCCAAAGGCCACCTCAGCCACGGGGGCGACTGCTGGGGACACAGTAATGGCCACAATGCCCTGAATTCCTGCATTCTGGCAGTGTCACCCTGTGCCTCCTGGGACCTCAGTGCCCTCGGATCTAGAGCCACCCAAGCAGCCAAAGAGGGACATAAGGACAATAAGGACCCTGATTTTGGGTTTTTTTCCTAAATGCTTAAGCTGACACCTAGAGCAGAGTATCCAAAGGCCATGGATGCCGCTCAGTGCCCACAGGATGCCCCAGTGTCCCCCTGTCCCTCCATGGATGGGGACCCTCAGGTCTCTTTCAGGGCTCCCCTCCACCAAGCCCTGCTGCTGGGGGAGGAGAGTTGGGTGCTTTGGGCACGTCTGCCCACCCCTCCCTCCTGCCGGGGGATGAGAACTGGAATAAAAGGTCCATTTCTTTAGAAAGCCAGGCCTGACTATGGGAAGGGTCCCTGTATCCATGCAGCTCTGCCGGCCTCCCGCTCCCCTGTTTAGTAATCTCACTTCTGGGACTGAATTCATTCAGATGCTCTGGAGGATTAGCTGACCTTTCTTTCAGAGCTTGGTAAGCTGGGGATGTTAAAGCTTCCCAAAAATTAAACTCTCAGGAGGCTGGGAGCCTGGAGAGTTGTTTAGAGGCTGTGGCTGCTTCCCCAGCATCCAGCCCGGGGCAGGGACAGACCTTGGACTGTCCCTTTGTGTCCCCAAAAGTGCTCAGATCCACGCACAACCCCAGCTCCCGAGCATGATGCTGGTGGGGGGTAAAACCAGAGGGGTTTTCTCTCCTCTGAGAGGGTTTGGTTATTTTTTTCTGTTTGCCATAGGGGGTTTCAGCTCCTGCTTTCCCAGGTTCTCTCTACTGCCATGAGAGGAAGGAGTGAGGGACAGTGTGAGCCTGTGACCCGGGAGCTGAGGTTTGGGAAGGTGGGGGAAGCTGCTTGGGAAGGGATGCTGCTGTCCCAGCTAACGGGGCAAGGACCAGCTGCTCTCACCATTACCGGGGTGAGTTCAGTCTGAAACCAGATGACAACCTGTGGTTTGAGGAGCATTTCTCTGCCTGGGATCTCAAACTGGGACTGAGCACGAGGAGCTGATTTTAATCTCCCAAGCACGGATGTGATGGACTGACCTGCAGAATGCTCCCATGGATGGAAGTGTTCACCCAACACGGCTGCACCCCCCTGACCAAATGAGTCTGATTTTCAAAGTTAGATGCACAGGAGATGCAAAAAATTCCCTTTTCACCTTTCCTCCAGTTTTCTATTAATTTTCTCCCAAGGGTGAATCTCAGGGCAGAGGGACTATACCTGCAAAGGGCACTACTCACAGAGCCCATTTTGCTTCCCTGGCCCCAGGAACCAGCCAGGGAAGTGAAATCGCTGCTCCTGCAATTCAAGGAGCTGGAGAGAGCAGCTGGAGCTGGGAGAAGCTGAGGACTCTGTGCCCCACCGGGCTGCAAAATGCGGGGGCGGGCTTTGGGGGGCCCCCAGAGCAAAGGAGGGGCTGCAGGAGCTCTCCACCCCCAGCACTCAGGGCAGCCAAACTCCTGGAGGCAGCACCCTCTCCTCTGGTCTCAGACTCTCCCACTCGGGGCTGTGCTGTTGCCTCTGGCAGAACAGGAGCAAATCCATCAGCCCACATGCATCAGCCCCAGGGCTGCCCTTCCATCCAAATCTCGAGCAAACTGCACAGGGAGAGCAGGGCTTCGTCCAAAGCTCACGGAAAGCAGCGGTGAGGTGAGAAATGACTTCTCCTCCTCCTGTCCCTGCTCTCCCTCTCTCTCCCATTGGAACTGGAGCACTTTGCACACAGAAAGGATCCCCGGCAGCAGCATCTGAGCACACAGAAGCCTGGCTCACACAAACCCAGCGCGGCTCTCCTCCCCACCTAAGCTCAGCGTTTGTACAGGAGCTGCGAGGGGGGCAAGGGGCTGCCTTTGTTATCCATTAAAATCGCTCGTTTCAATGGGCAGCCGGCTCCTAACAGGGATAATTTTATAGGCCCCATAACCCAGCACGAGGAGTCTCTTTTACGACCCTGCACTCCCCCTGTCTGAGGCAGGAGCGAGGCAGCGGCCGGAGCCCGCGGGGCTCTCTGGCACGGAATCCATCGGTAATCCCGAAAAATAAAACTGTCTTATGAGATATAAATTAGATTCCTGCCCTGGGGGATGAGCGGCTCTGCTCCCCCACGGGGCCGCCGCTGTCGGAGAGCATCTGTTGCAATTACAGGTTCCTGCAGCCTGCTCGGCAGGAATGACCTCCCAAATATTCCAGCAGCAGCTGGAGCTCGCACAAACACTCCGTGTTCTCTTTACAGCCCAGCAGCAAGGGCTTGCTGTGTGCTCAATTGCTGCTTGGTGGCCCCATCTCCTCCCAGGACCCTGGGGGTGTCCAGGGTCCCCTTGCTGAGGGTCCAGATTGGCACCTGGAGGCTGAGCTTGTCTCTCCTCACAGGTTTGTGCGCTGCAAAGTGCACCTTTGGCACGAGATCAGCACCATTAATTGACCAGGAGAGGAAGCAGCCTTCAGTGCTGTCTAATTACACAGAAATTACCAGAAGAAATTAATTCCAAAAGGTGACCATATGGGCTGTAACGTTGAAGCCGAGATTGGATTTTGCCTCTGGTTAGTGCCACTCAGAAGTGAGGGCAGAATCCAGGCCAGAAGTGTGTTTCTAGTTCGTGATTTATTGCACCAAAATGGAGCTGGTAATGAAAACCGTGTTCCACTTAATACTCAGGCGACTTCCAACAAAAATGCCAGTAGGAACTCTTTCTTCTGCTCCTTGCCTTGCAGCTGCCCGGCAGCAGAGGCTCGGCGAGCTCAGCCCTCCTGCCGTGCCACAGGGAGGGGCCACACATGTCCCACGTGTCCCCAAGCCCAGCTGATGGCACCAGGCTCAGCGCCGGACCCTGCTCTGCTCATCTCCCCCTCCTCCCACACCTTCCTCACCTGGGCAGGCTCAGCCTGACCCGCACATTAATTCACCAAGCAAACAAAAGTCATGTCTGTGACACTATTCCGGCACTGGTGTCCAAACCGCCCCAGGGCTGGTTCTGCTGCAGCACTGACCCACCCGACCCCAGCCCTGTGGGTGCTGAGCCCCCCCTGCAGCGCCCAGCGCTGATGGACCCGGACGAGGCGGGTGCTTTACCCCTTCCCGGCCCAACCTGCTGCTCCTTAGCTTTAAAAATGTCATTTTCCCCTGCATGCAGGAAACAGCAGGACCCCTCCCCTCTCCTCCCGGAGAGCAGCAGGTGGAGAAAGCTCCGAGGGAGCCTCAGAAAGGACCCTCGGGCCCCTCCGACCCCTCCTTGCGACCACGGGGCGACCTGTGGGAAGTGCCTGGGAGATGGCGAAGTGCCGCGGCTGAGCCCCTGCGCTGCGAACGGTGATTCATTTGCATGCCAAAGTGGTAGCCGGGCTCCTTCCACCACGGTGCAGGCATAGAAATGTATTTGAATGTTCAATATCGCCCAGCAGAGAGCTCCCCGTGGAGAAAATCCCCCCGGAGGGCTGCTGGAAGGAGCTTCCAAGTCAAAGGTGCCCAAAGGAAACCTCGGGTCCCAAGGGGAGCAGGATTGCCGGGGGCTGAAAGGCACCGAATGGGGGCGGATCCGCGGCGGGGCTCTCCCGGCCAAGGCCAGGCGTGCCAGCGACAGCAGGAAACTCGCGGGCTGGGTGACAAGTGCTGTGGCCTCTCCTCAGCTCCCGCACCGCTCAATGGCTCCGGGTGACTCCGCAATCAAAGTCTCATTCACGCCAGGAAGAGTCGGATCCCAGGGATATGTGTCAGGCCAGCACTTCCCACTTCTCTTTCAGCCCATGGACACCTATAAATTTTCCAGGGACAGAGGGACAGGACATGCCTCCGCTGCAGCCACTTCCAAAGGCTCCTTGAAAGCAGCCCAGGACACCGAGAAATCCATTCTATGGAGCAATTACCAGGGGTGAGCGGGAGCTCATGGAGCTGCTGCCTGCCAAGGACCCGAGCACAAAGTCCATCATCCCCAACCAAGGCGAGCGAGTCCAATTATTAGCAATAAATACATTTATTCCAAATGTTGAGCCACTTTACATTCCTTTATTTAACACAGCTGCTCTAAATAGGGGCTGGGGCAAATGGAAAATAAAGTCTGGGAGGTTTCATGGCTCCCTGGTTCTCCAGGCAGAGCTGCCTGGGCTCTGGTTGCTATTATTAGTGTAACGATTGTTGTTGTTATTATTATTGTTATGATTATATGCATTTCATTCTCTTCTGGGTAATGAATAATTTATGACTCTGTCTCGATCCTCTTTCAATGGATTCACTATCCAGGGAGACTCGCTGAATAATTTGGATCATTCGTTTTCAAGTGCAGGGGCTGCCGACAAATTGTTCGCTTTTCACTGCTGGGGACATTCATTGGTCACCCAAATCAAGGGATTTCTTTGCTCGCCCCCAGCACGTGAGGCGCTGTCTGGGGTTTTGTTGGGATTTTTATTTTGTTGATTGGGTGAAACTTTACGAAGTGGAGACTAGCAAACAGCTCATCTGGGGGGCTGGATTTGTGCAGAAGTCAGTTTGCCAAATTTCTGTGAGCATTTGGTGGTTTTGCAGAGGCTTGTGAAAAGTAAATGCTACAGAGGATATTAAATGTTATTCAAATGTTTTAAAGGCGACGCTGCTCTTGCTCTTTGATTTGATCTAAACTATTATGCAGCTGATTATTAAGCTTTGCTTACTCAGCTCACGCTAGAGAAATGTTGCGGTGTTAAACCTGCTTGCCTAAAATCCGGAGGGAAAGGGAATTTTCAAGAGGCTTGCGTTGGGGAACTTCTAATCCTTACAATCAAACGAGCGCCTGTATCAGCCTGGCTGTGTCCACCCTGCAATCCCTAATCCCGAATTCAGTCGGGATCAGCCCTGGGCAGGCTCTGCTCCCTGCAGGGATCCTTCCCCGAGCACGCACACGGTGGGGATGAGGGATGAGAGCTGTTCCTTGTCCTGGAATGGGATGGGATGGGACGGGCTGACACATCAACGCTGCTACCCACGCTTTGCCTGGGATGTCCCCACGCTTTGCCTGGCCCTGGGATGTCCCCACTTGGACAAGTATCGGCAGATTTGCTGCCAGCTCTGTGAAAAATCGTCAGGGTATGCCATGCTCAGCTGAGGAATGAACTGATAGCAGAGCTCCGCACTGCACAGACCCCCTTGACACATCTCGGTTAGGTGTTGAACTGCGCCCAAAACAGCCACTGGCTGAATCCAGGAACAGCTGGGAATGGACAGGGCTCAGCACCTCCGCTCCAGCTCAGACCTGCCCAGCTCAGCTCCGCGGTTGCAGAGCTCCCAGCTCCCGGCATCGCAAGAGCCGCAGAGGACAATCCCTGGTCCCCAGGGCCGGAGCCGGAGTCGCTCGTCCTGTCCCTGTCCTGCCGGTCCAATCCCGCCGGTCACATCACTGTCCCCCTGGTCCCTGTCCCGCCGGTCCCGTTCTTGTTCCGCTGATTCCATCCCTGTCCCCCCGGTCCCATCCCTGTACCGCACCTCCCGCTGCCTGCGCCGCCCGCCCAGCCCCGATTTACGAGCAGCGTGTGAAGGACAGACACTGGGCCGCTGGGCTGAACAATGCGGGAATATTAGCCGAGTTACAAAAACAAACAAACCAAACCCTGCCGGGAGCCCGTTTCATTTATCTTCCTTTGTCCCGTTTTGCTTCAGCGTGAAAGTCGCCCTTTCAAGCGCAGCGGTTGCGTTCCAGCCCCGGCGGGCAGCTGATCCAAGGCGCTGCACCGCGAGCTCCCCAAAGGCGTGTTTGCACAGTTCAATTCATCCCTAAATATTCAGCCGAGTTTCCCTCCCTCCAACCCTCCCAGGACTTTTTGCCCGAGAGCCGAGGGTGTAAAGCCCGGGGCCGGGGATGGCGGGGCACAGAGCCTTTGTGTGCAAACACAAGCTGCTGTTTGTATTTGCCTTCCCACTGTCAGAGCCCGATTGTGCGCGGGGCAGCGCTGGCCACCAGGCTGCTCTCAATATCCGCCCGGCCACCGCCGCTGCCAGAGGGACGCTCCCCTCCCTCCCCGGCCGCTTTGAAGAGAAGGGATTTAATTTCATGAGGCTTTCCGTAATCACGTTCCGATCTCCAACATTAACCAGAACTGACTCCCTCTTGCAAAAGGGGGAGGATGAGCCAGTAACCAGCCCCGGCTCGGGACGGGCCGCACCGACAGAGGAAAGCAAAACGCGGGGCTGGTTCTGCGCCGCTTATCAGATGGGGCTGGAGAACAACAGGCTCTTGGCAGCGCCGCGAGGGAGCGGCTTTACCCATCCCGAGGATGCTCCTCAGGCTGCTCTCGTGCACCACAAACTCTGACTTTTAAACCCAGATATTTTCCTCCTGTCCCCGGCTCTTCCCGTCCCTTTACCTTCCTTCTTTCCTGTTCCACTTGCAGTATCCTGAGGTCTCTGTCACATTCTCAGGACTCGCTTTGCTGCTGGAACAGGCTCCTGCTCGTGCCTCGCTACCTGCTGGGGTAGCCAGTGGGCCAGGAAGAGCCAGGGCCAACCCTCCGGGGAAGGCCTTGCATGAAGAGGAGGTTGTGAACAGGGAGATTCAGGTCTCACCTCCTTGCACTGCCCCTCCCTCCCCTCTCCTCCCCTCCCCTCCCTGTACGCAGGGCTCAGCTCTGCCCAGAGCATCTCCTGAGCAAGCAGAGATGTCGCTCTAGACAAAGAAGGAAAGTCCTTCTGGGGCTGTAAGAGCAAAGACAGTGCTGGAGCAGTCCTCAGTGCGTTTTAAAATTCCTTTTTCCAGTCAGATGTCCTGTCCACTCTCTCCTCACCCACTGTGGTCTGACTGCCTGAGCCTGCACCCTAAATACCCACAGAACTGCCATTAAGGGGCATTAACTATTCCCGTAGGATAATTAATGGTAATTCCAATGAAAATTGTTGCCCTTGGTCAAAACAAAGCAGAGATCCCAGTGATCCACCCAGTGCAGCCTGGCAGGGATCTGGGTGATGAATGGCTCTGAAACACCACAGGGAATATGACGTGGACACCTCATCCATCTTTCCATGCCGGGCCCTGAACTTGGAGCACGCAGGCTGTGAGGATGGGATCAGGGAGGGAACAGCTGGGAGAGCACAGACCCAGCACGGATATGGCACCGAGCCCGGAGCGAGGGCCTGCTGAGCCAGCAGCATTCCTCCCATGCTCCTCCTCCAATTCCCACCTGGGACAGGGGGAGGACACCTCACCTCCCTCTCTCATGCTCAGAGAAACTGGGGAGTGCTCTCACCACTCCATGAGACACCATCAACAAATCTGCGCCTATTTCTCACTGGCAGAGTTTCCCATCCCAGCACATCAAGAAGGATAAATTTGCTGTCAAACAACCCCACAGAGCCAGGCTGGTCCCAGCCTGTGGCACTGCACTGCCTGCTCCTGCCTCTCATGGCATTTTTGCTCTTTCCCAAGGGAAACTGAGGGTGCTGGGTATAGGCCCTGGGCTCTCCATCCTCTCCCCAAACCGGAGATGCAGAAGCTTTGATCCTCAAGCAGATATTCCCAAGGTTGCTCCCCTCGACCTGTGTTGGAGTTTCCACTCACCTGCCCACACAATCTCTTTTTGCTGCTTGTTTTTGGCAGAAGATGGCCAAGGACTCCTGGGCTCATCCATTTACAGCCTCTCCATCCCCAGGGGAGCAGGAACTGGGCTGAGGACTGTGATTCCCAGCGCAGGTCCTGTCTCAGCCCAAGAGGTGATCCCTCTCCATCAGTAACCACAACCTGGCTGACAACAGGCATTGGGCAAAGCCAGAGGCCCCTTCCAGCCCTTCTGTGAAATAATTTAGAAAAACCCCATACTTCCAGGAGAGAGTGAAATAAAGGTTTGCTCCTTGCTCGCTCTCCAACCCTCTGTCCAGGTGGGGGATGCAGACACAATTTCCAACCTTCCCATCACTCACAAGACATTTTGAAAAGGTTGGAAAAGAAAATTTCTGCCTGCAGAAACTTCTGCTCGGGAAGATTTCTTCCATGGTCTCACAGCTGTGTGTGGGACACGAACCCAGGCTCTTTCCCTGCCCATTCCTTTCTCTGTCCTCTGTAACCCCGGCGATGCAGGAGGCGCCTGTTGTGGGCAGCAGTTCTGTGCCCAGTTTGTGCTGTCGATGCCCCCCGTGCCCGCTGAGCCCCAGAACAAAATCTTCCACATCACTCCATCAGTTTTTAAACTCCACTCTCCACTAAAACCAGCGGTGTACAAAATACTTCCATAAATTCATCTCCCAGCAGAGCTGAGCGTCTCTTCCATTCCTGTGCTCTCCCAGCTCACAATCTGCTTCTTTAGTATCTCCCAAACGAGGATAGGATTTTCCCCTCCCCACCATTAATTCCCTGTTTTCTGCTGAGCCTAAAGCAAACTCCCACTCAGTGTGGGGTTGAGCCCCTCCGTGCCACTGGTCCCTCTGCTTCTGCCTGGGATGGATCGGGAGCAGCCGAGTCGCTGTTCGCTCCCTCCAAGAGACTGCACGGCTGCCCTGGCTGAGAGCAGGAAAAGCCTCCCTGTCTCCTTATCAGTCCCCAGGGCATCCTAATCCCCTTAGAAATGAAATCCATTATACAGATATCTTTGTAAAAGCCTGCCTGTCACTCCAGGCAGCCCCAGCCAGCTCTGCCGACTCTTTGGAGCGTGGTCTGCGGAGATGAGCCGGGGTCGCCCCGAGTGAGAATCCGGCCTGTCCCTGTCCCTGTCCTTGTCCCTGTCCCGTGCTGTGATCCCTGCTCAGACACGGAGCTTGTCCCCTCCCGCCGGGCTGCAGAGCCAGGCTGAGCCGTGCCAGCCCCGGCTGTGCCCGCTCCGTGCGGGAAGCAGCGGGGATCTGGCAGAGATGCTCGGGACGGGAGCTCGGCTTATGCAAAGCAAACGTTTCCTGCTGATCGCAGCGGCAGAGGCCAAACGGCAGCCGCTGCTCCAGAGGCACCCTGGGGACGGAGCAGATGTGGCTCTGTCACCGCCGAGCCCCGGCCCGGCTCTGAGCCCTCTGCACGGGCTGATCCTGGCAGCAAATCCTCTCCCTTCTCTCCTGAAAAACGGCGGGGTCTGTTCGGTGCAATCATGACCAAAAAAACCATCCTGGTGAGGTTGAGTCCGTGAACCCCCCGTGCGCTGTGGACACAGCCCCGCCACGGGCTCCTGTGCCCCAGGCAGCTGTGCCAGCGCTCTCGAGGAAAGGCTGGATGTTGGATTTGATGGGTTCTGAGGCTGCTTTGGGTTTTTTTTTTTTCTGCTGCTTGACAGCAACAAGGGGCCAAATGATCTACAGCCTCTCCAATGCCAGACTGTTCCAGCCATCCTGACCCATGATCTCCTTTGCCCTAGATGTCCCCCAGAACAAAACTGGTGGAGGAGAAAACTCAACGCAGCACCCTGAAATCCCCCAGAAATTCCTCAGTAAAACTCTGCTTGCACAGCCCAAACACAGAAAGGTTACAGATGGGATGGGAACTGTGGAGGCTTTTGAGGTGGAGGTGATCAATCAGGGTAGAGAAAAGGAACCACCTAAATTTAATATGAGACACCAGCAACTCCCTGGAATGAAATCCTGCAGTCCCACAAAAGCCATAAGAGCCTCCAAAACCACAACCAAAAAGCTGGGTGCCACAAAAGGAAGGCAGGAGAGATCTAACGCTAAAAAGGCTTCAATCCTCTGTGGCCACAAAAATCCATCTCCCTCCCTGAGGATGAAGGGGAGATAAATTAAGAATATAGAGGCAAATTCATACTCCCACTTCACGGGCCAGATAGAAATCCCAGAATCCTGGGAGTGCTTTTACAGGCAGTGGGGATTCCAGAGCCCTCGGGTGCTTTTTGCTCCATCCCTAGAGAGGCAGCACATCCCCCGGGCAGGCACAGGGAGTTTGCGAGGCGAGGACAGCGAAGGCTGAATAAGGATGACATGATTTGGCCCAGAAAGAGGAGGGCAGAGATTAGCTGTGGACAAGCTCAAGGGAAGGCAAGTGTCCAACCCGGAGTGCCAAGCCTGGTTTTGTTTTAGCCTTAACTGCGCTTTTTTGTTTGTTTGTTTGTTGGTGTAAAAACCTTTCTGTTGGAAATCAGTTTAACTTTAAGCTTCCTGAGAATAAAAGCCTGTGAGAAAGCTCTGCCCATGCAAGGCTCCCTTGGGAGGCTACAATGGGAGCCTCAGCAGCTCATGAGCCCAAATTTCTATGGCTACAGCACCCATCTGCTCAGCAATACAGTTACCCCTGCTCATGCAGCACAATCCGCTGGGAGCTGCACCAGAGGGGCTGGAAAGGACCTGTGGCTCCGTGGATGGCACATGGAGCCACGAGAAGCCCAGCTCTCACAGTGTCTGCTCCGGTGGCTTGTGAAGCTGCCCCAAGTTGCAGTTCCCTGAGTACAAGGATGCTGCAATAATGCTTCATGCCTTTTTCAACCCAAATCCAAAGGATTTTACAGAGCTCCCCTTTGCTCCCTATAAATGGAGAAATTGAGGCCCAAGACAAACCTGGATATCAGAAATTATGAGCATTCCTGTTATCATCAGGAGGTCACAGGCAGCACCACCACAGAGCAGCTCCAAAATCCACCTGAGAGCCCTGGCTGGATGCAGCCACAGGCAGAGTTGTGCTGTGCTGCCAGATCCAGGCACCAGCACCTGCCTCGGGGGGACAAAGGATGTTACACTGTGGGGATCCTACTCTGGCACCCTGGGGATCCTCTGTGGGACCCTGAGGATCCTGCTCAGAGCCTCTGCTCGGGTTGGGGATGTGGCTGTTTCTCCATCAAGAAGGGATGGATGCTTGCAACCTTCCCCATTACTCTAGAACAGATGTGGCCATGAGCAGGCTGGACATGGGGACATGGGGACACGGGGACACTCAGACTCCTTTTCCCCTCACAGAGGGATTTGCAAAGCCACTTTATTCCTCTGTCTGCCTCCCATGCCACCATGGAACTGAAGGGACAGAGGGTGCAGTGGATGTGCCCCTGTGTGCCCAGGTCCCTGCCAGCTCTGCCAGTCCCACCCACACTCCCCTTGCTGCAGTCAGTGCCCCTGCCCCTCTGTCCCCCTCAAGAAAACCATCTGCAAAGCCCTGAACCACCCCGGGAGAGGAGAAGACAGAAAGGACATCTCCCACCAGCCCAGCCCTTCCCTGGTCAGATGTGTCTCGGGCTCTGTGAGCCGTTGCCAGCCCCTGGTGGCCAAGGCCTCGCCCTGGCTCCCTGCTCTGCCCAGACCCTGCAGACAGGCACTGGCCCACAGGTACCTCCTGCAGGGACTGTGCAGTGGGACAGAGCCAAAGTCACCACCAGCTTGATTCCTTCTTCCGTTTGGAGGCCAAGGAAATGGGCCTCCCATTCCAAGGAGAATGGGAAGGATTCGTCTCAGGGGGGTCCCCAATATCCCAGTGTGCCAACCTGGGGAAATGGTTACAGACAGGATGGGAACTGGGAAGGCTTTTGAGGTGGAGGTGATTAATGCAGGGTAAAGGAAAGGGATCACCTGAATTTAATAAGGGACACCAGGAGCTCCCTGGCATGAAATCCCTCCCATCTTCTGTGGGAGCAGAACGAGAGGAGCTGGCTGGGTGGGAGGATTTGATTTCCTGGTTGTGAGGAGGGTGGAGGGGCCCCGTTTGCTATTTTAGCAAGCACTGCCCTGCAAATGCCTCCCTGGACCACCACGGAGGTGATAAAGCCCCAGGCTTGACTGGAAGGAAGTTTTTCATTGGGAGTGTTTGGCGGGTGCTTCTCTCAGAGTTCCTGGTCAACTCCTTGTCTGAGGTGAAGTTTCCTTTCCGCTGAATAAGAAACTTGCTCGGAAATTGCTCTGACATGAGACACATCCCAGCCTGGGAACCCTTCGGCAGCGGAGCAGAGCCTGTCCAACACCAGGCTCCCTGTGCTGCCTGTGCCAAATCCCCTATCTGGGAACACAATGTGTTTCCTTTCTCTCCCTGCGCTCGCTCCCGGGTTTGTTAAACGCTCTCAAGGCAGCACAGAGGGCCAAAATCCGAGCGGCGCCCAGCACCTGCAGCCATGGCTGACGTCAGGAACACGTGCAGGTGCCGGGAGCATCTCCTGGCTCCATGGGGGAAAGGTTGTGGAGATCCAGAGCAGGCACTGGGAATGGAGTCTGGAGTTCTCCAAGTGTCTGTCAGCGGGATGAAACCTGGGCTTGTCTAGCAGTGCTTTATCCAAGGCAAAGGTGCTCTATGCAAACTGAAGGGAGGGTGCTTGTCTGGGTTCACTCCCAGCACCTTAAATAACACCATGGTTCTAGAGAAATTGTGGAATGATGCCCGTTGTATTTTAGTGATGTTAAATCTGATCAATGACCCTGCCTGCATTTTCCTGTGTCCACACAAGCTCACCAGCAGCTGAGCTCTGACAGCGCTTTACTTCAGACCTCTCCCAGCTGCAATCTCCTCTCCCGGGGGAGCTGGAAGCTGCATCAGGACAAACTGAGCTGGAGAAGGGGGCTTGGGCTGGACCAGTGCTGAGCAAAGAGCCAGCCCAGCGGCGCTGGAGAGAGGCAGGATGGAGAACAGACCTCCGAGCTCTTCTCCAAGCTGAGTCCTCCCTGGAGCACTCTGGCTCCCAGGCGCCTGGCCAAAGCCGGACCGCAAGGCCAAGCTCTACGTGCACGAGTTACTTGCCAGGTAAAGCTGATGGGAACCTGGAGCTGTGAAAAGCTCTACAGGAGTAGATCCCTGGAGAACGTCTCCACGGGACAAGCTCTGTCCTCTCCATGTGCAGTGCTGGGATCTCGCAAGGAGCTATGAAGAAAAATTCGATCTGGCTGGCAAAAACGGTTCCCATGGGAAATTTTGACTTTCTGTCAGAAACTCTAGAGCACTTCATTTTCAGCCCCAAATAAGCATGAATAGGAACAAAGATTCAGTTTTGGCAGGGGCAATGGGCTTACCAAAGAAAACACCCAAATTTTTAAGCAAAGCAGACACACATTCTATAATTTTTCTCCTTGGATAAAAAGAAAAATAAACCCCAACGATTTTCCAGAAAGAAAAAAAGTAAATTCAGGGAAAAAAAAATGCAACGGGTTCTCCCACCGCTATTTGATGCAAATTCAGCTAATTTGGCTGATTCACCTTTCCCTGAGCACGGCGGCTCAGGACGCTCTGCCGCTCCGATCAGCTCTGCAGGGCTGGAAGGAGCCTCCAGCGTGCGGCGGCAGCAGCAGCAGCTCCCCGCTCGTCCCCGGCCCCTGCCCGGCGCGGGCGGCTCCGCAGCCCCGCTGACACGGGGCCTGACTTTCTCTCGGGATTTGGGAGAGAAACCAGGGTGGGCCGACGGTCATGAGCGAGCGAGTGGGAGTTGAATGGGGTTATTGTGATCTTTATCTGGGGGGATTATTCCAGGCGGTGTGGGCTTGGCAGGGCAGCGCGGGTTTTTGGCCGTGGCTGGTTTTACAAACGATAGGTGCGGCCTCAGGAAAGGAGCAGCAGGACTGGGCTGCGGAAAATTGTTTTACGGTAGCTTCATCCTTGCAAAACATTCACTTCCGAGCAAAGCTGGTGGAAAGGAAAAAACAGAGCGATTTTCGTTTGCAGAAGTCTGACGCGGCTAGGACTGCACATGGTCTGAAATGCAAAGCCTGGCATAAAAGTGACATATTTTACTGGAAACTGGGAACTTGCTTCCCTTTTATTGGAAATAAATTGGAAGGGAGAAGGATGGTAAGAGCACAGCGCCAGCACAATAACTGAATAGAATCGTTTTCAGGAACAGCTGAGGATCCTGCAGAGTAGACTGGGGGTCCGGTAGCACCTCGAGACCACACCAAAATTTACGGCATCGCTGATAGCGATGACTCTGCAGGCAGGGAGCGGGAATGAGGTTGGGAGAGCCGGACCCCTCCTGCCTCCCGGCCTCGCTGCTGGGCAAGAGACGCACTGGGAAGGAAGCGAGACGCGGAGCTCCGTCCCCGAGCGCTGCCGAGCAGCAGGACCGGCGGGACGGCGGAAAAGCGAACCCGGAGCTGACCCCGGCAGCCGAGGGGCGCCCGCCGCTCTGCCCCGGAACGCGGCATCTCCCGCCGCTTCCCCCGTCCCGATGGGATCCGCGGCTGCACGGCAGGGACGAATATCGCCCCGAAGCTGCCGGGACCCCGCGGCCGCCCCCGGAGCCGCCACCGCGTGTGCCCCGGTGCCACCAGGCTGCGGGAGCGGGCCCCTCTCCCCGCCAGATAACCCGGCTTGGCCGTGCCTCTCTGGCGAAGACGCCGGCGAAGAAATTGCGTTCTCTGCAAGAGACACATCTGATTGTGATTTGAGGAAAATTATTAAAAAATGAAAAGAAATGAAAAAAAAAGTTAAAAAAAAAAAAAAAGGCGGCCAACCCCGGCCGCTCGGCGACGGTTTTTTTCCTATCGTAGGAGCTGCAAATATTTTGGAAGACGGGGCCGTGTTTTCCGTGTAAACAAGGCGGCGGCGGGCGGCGGGACCGGGGCTGAGCTCCGCGGGGCCGGGAGGTCCCGGCGCGGGGAGCCGAGCCCAGTCCGGGCCATCCCAGCTCCGGGCCCCCGGTGGCCGAGGGCACATGGCTGAGCACCGGCCCCCTAAACCGCGAGGAGAGCAGCGGCAGCGCGCGGGGATCCCGCTAGGAAGCGGGGATGGAAGATACGAGAGAACATTCGGCGGGATGTGTGGGGACTCACGGGCAAGAACTCCCGAAACCCTTAACCATTATCCACCTCGGCAGCGGCAAGGGACACTCCGACCCCGCCCGGGGACAGCCAGCACGGCGCGCGTTTCTCGCTCGACATGGAACAAACCGGCTGCTGCCCGCTTCTCATTCGGTCCTGGGGCTCGTTCAAGTCCCTGCTGCCCCCTCCCAGGCCAGCCCGCACCTCCTGAGGATGCAGGGACGGGAGCCGCAGGATTTGCCGGGCTTCCCCGCCCTGCTCCCGGCCGCCTACCCTCTCGGGAAAGGGCCAGAGCCCGTCCCCGTCCCGCCCGGGCGCGGAGCCTCTCGGGCTTTGCGGCGGCTCTGAGCCCGTGTCCCGAGGAAGAGAGCGGGGCTGCTGGCGAGCTCCGGGATCCCCGGCCAGCCAGGGCCCCTCTGAGCTTCCCCGGACACGAACGGCGTTTTCCCGGAATCCTGAATGTCCCTTATCCCCTTTCCTGAGCTTCTTGGTTTTTCCTGCCTCTCGTTTCCGAGCTTCCCCTTGCTTTGCCCATCGGAGTGCCCCGCTAAGCCCGTCCTGCGCCGCCGGCTGCCTCCGGTGTTCCCGTCCCACGCTCCATGGCTCTCGGCATCCCTGCCCCAGTTTCCTGTGCCCTGCTCGGTGGTCTCAGTTTCCCCGTGCCCACTGTTTTGCACCTGGAGGTCCCTCGGTGTTGTCACCAGCGGGCTCCCAAGTACCTCAGTGTCCCCTGCCTTGAGCTGCCGGGCGCCTCAGTGTCCCATCCCCTGCGCTCCCGAGTGCCTTCACATCCCTGCTCCGAGGTCCGTGGTGTCCCGTCCTCATCCCTACACTCTCCGGTACCTCAGCGTCCTCCTCCTATCCATCTCCCTGAGTGTCCCCGAACGGCTCCCGGTGCCCCTGGTTGTCCCCGCGCTGCTCGGCGTGTCCCTGGATGTCCCTGTGCCTTCCGCTGCCGTTCCCCGCGGCTCCTTCGCTTTGCCCTCCCTCCACCTCCCCTCCGGGGACCTCCGCGCCCGGTCCCCGTCCTGCTCCCCGCCCGTGCGGAGTGTCCGGCCCGCGGCCGGGACTCACCCACACACTCGTTGGCCTCCCGGGCCGTCGCTCGCTGCCAGGGCCGGTCGTAGTGGAAGGGCTTGCAGCGGTCGCACTCGGGGCCGGCCGTGTTGTGCTTGCAGTCGCACACCAAGCTGTCGTCGCGGTCCCGGACGCAGCGCGACGCGTGCCCGTTGCACTTGCAGCGCCCGCCGACCTGCAAGTCGGACACGGCGTAGAAGTAGGAGTCGCGGGCCAGCTCGGAGTCGTCCTCGCTCTCGTCGCCGAAAGTGTGCAGGCGGCTGAAGGTCACCCTGATGTCGGTGGCCGTCACCCAGTCCTGCAGCACGGGCGAGTTGTCGAAGTCGTGGGCGGTGGGGCGGCCGTCCAGGGTGCTGAAGGCGATGAGGCCGCCGGAGAGGGGCCGCACGTCGGTGTGCGAGTCGGTGCACACCGCCTCCTGCTCGTTCTGCTTCGTGATGGCGGCGCGGCTCGGCTTGTTGTACATCTTGCGGCACTGCGTGGAGTAGAACTGGAAAGGCACCCAGGTCTTGCCGTAGTCCATGGACTTGTGGATGGCCATGGACTCGGGGCGCGGCGAGCAGAACTGCAGGCTGACGTAGGTCACCTCGAATTTCTTGCCGAGGGAGAGGGTGAGGGTGACGTTGTGGGGATACTGGACGTAGCTGTCGGACTGCCAGCAGGTCAGGTTGTGCGGGTTGTTGAGGTCGGTGAGGAAGGAGGGCGGGTGGGCGCGCTTGGGGTCGGAGGCGTTGCAGAGGTGGCAGGTGCGGACCTGCTCCTCGCCCTTCTCCGTCACCACGCAGTACCGCGACGGCGGCTTCCCGCAGGTGCTGGACACCTTCACCTCTTTCCCGAAGGCCGAGTTGACGAAGTCGGGGATGCAGCGGCGGGGCAGCCCGTGCTCGTCGTAGCAGGGGTCGGGCTGGGCGGTCTGCACGGCGAACATGCTCACGCCGTGGTAGCCGCCGCGCAGGGGTTGCGCCAGCCACGCCGCCGCCAGCAGCAGAGCCAGCGGCGCCTCCGCTCCCCTCCGCGGCATCCTGCGCGACCTCCGCGCGGCGTGGGGACAGCGGGGAGGGGGACACGGGGCAGACCGGGGAGGCGCCGCGCGAGCGCGCCGC
>VXBI01011157.1:187716-238135 GCA_013397375.1 Toxostoma redivivum
GCTGTGCCTTCACTCCCACCCAGCACCGCCTGCCACCAGCTCGAGAGAGTTCTGGGTGCTGTGAGCTGCCCCTTTGGGAGAAAACCAGCCTTGACTGAGAACTATCCACACCTGGGCCCTGCTGGGGGAGGATAACAGCAAACAAAGACTTTTCATCTGAGCCCAGTATTACTCAGAGAAAATCGATCCCTTCACTCATTGCCTCGAGTTGCTTTAGCAAAGTCTGAGTAGCAATTCCAGCACAAGAGTTGTGGTGCTGAGGGAATGCAGATGGAGAAGGCCAGACTTGGTCAGGGCAAAGAGAGAACAGGCAGGACAGGGAACCCCAGCTGTGCTAGGGCAGGGACAGTGCAGTGAGCAGTGCACAACGGCCCTTTAAAATAACAAATATTCCTGTAAAAGAATTAAATTGAGCGGAGACAGTTTCTCACCTACATTACAGAATTGTTTCTGGGCACAGTGAACACTACGGGTATCACTCCATGTAGGAGGTTTTCTTTGACTCTGGCATAAAAAACTGGCCCATGGAGAAATTTTCTGTCTCAATAGAGATTGTTTAGGGGAATCCAGGATCACAGTTTTGTGCGGGACCTGTGGAAGGTCATGGAGCTGAAACCCTGATCCTATAGGGAATGTTCGTCCCCTGTGAAAAGGAATTCGATCTCCTTAAGCTGGTGTAAGGTGAAGGTGGAACCTGGGCTGGGCTTTCAGGGGAGAGGGAGGGAGTGTGGCAGAGGCTGAGGCCAGGACAGGCAGGGCTGGGTGGATTTCAGCTACTTAAGGAGCAGGATTATCGAAACATGGATCCCCAGAGGCTCTGGATTCCCAGCTCCCAGTAACTCCCTTTGCCAGATAATTAACCCTTCTCCAGCATTGCCTCTCCAGTGACAAGTAGCTCGTGGGACCCAGCTCCGATTGCAGCTGGGGCAGTGCCAGGGCACGGTCTGTTTCAGCTGCAGATGAAGGCGGCGTTTTGTTGCTTTCTTTGTTTAGAAATAATAATAATAAAATATATATATATATTCCAGAAAGTATCCTGAGGGAAGGAGTGCAGGGGTTGAGCCATCAAGGCTGGGGCAGGGCAAAGGGGGTCATGCAACAGCCCCATCCAGGCTTTGGGTTTGTATTTTTCTTAAGGGAAGTGTCCTCTGGATATCAGATATCACGGTGGATGCTGGGGCCTTCCTGGCACCCCAAAATCACGGAGGCCGCCGAGAGGGTGCAGGGAGCGAGTCCATGCCCAGCTCTGAGCAGACCCCTGCCATCTGTCAGGACGAGTTTTCCAGGACCTTCCCCAGGGCGCTGCGCAGCGTTCGGGTTCCTTTTGGCAGCCATCCTAACCTAATTATAATTAAGGATGTATTAAGCGGGGATGAAGTGGCCTTCGAGTGGCTCTAACCTTCTAATGGAGGGCTTGGGGAGAGGCGGCGGGAGCGGCTCCGGCCGGGCACTGCGGCGTCCTGGGAGCCCGGCCGCGGCTTGGATGGGGCCGCAGCTGCAAGGGAGGAACCTTCCCGTGCCTCCTGCCGGGACACAGAGCCCTCATCCCGCCCCATGCCAGGGCTGGGTCCCTGCAGAGCCACCCGTGCCGGTGCTGGGCTGAGCTCCGCGGCTTTATCTCGGCGCTGTGTCCGTCCTTGCAGCCGGCACCAGTGCCATTCATCGGCGTGGTGCCCGTGCTAGGCCAGGAGGCACGGGTGGATCCGAGCGAGCAGAGCCCAAAGCCCCTCTTTGGCACGGCCCTCCCTGTTCATCCTCCTCTGCTGGGGGGTCCGCACCGCCCCGAACCCAGCCGGGCCCTCTGCCCCGCTGCCCCGGGCACCGCCCCGGCCCCCGCCGCTCCTCGGGGCGCTGGAGCAGCCGGGCACCGCTTGCGTGCCCAGCCCAATTCCTCGCTGTCGACTGCTGCTCAGCGGCACCGTCGCCTGCCTAGAAGCCGATCCCGAGCCCCGGGAATGCCGGAGGAGAGTGCATGGAAGCACGAAGGGGAGGGGATTGAGGCGGTGGTGGGAGAAGGCGAATGGACCTCTCCGGGTCAGCCTCAGTTTCCCCAGATATTGAGCAGAGAATGATGCTCGCACCCTTGGTAAAGCTCTTTGCTGCCCGTGGCAGGAAAGGCAGCTCCGAACTTCAGCCAGGGGTGGCTGCAGGTCTCATCCCTGCTCCCGGCGCCTCAGGAACGAGGGGGAGGAGAAGGTGAAGCTCTCTTTTCTGTCCCTTTCCTCTGTGGCTCCAGTAACCCCCTGCTGTTTTTCACTGTTCATCTTTTGCTAGAGAAAAGCAAACCCATTCTCCAGCACAGCGCCTGCTTTGGATTCCGCTGGATCCTCTTCTCCAGATCCTGCCAGTCCCGGGCACCCCGCTGGATGCAGGCAGACTCTGCCCCTTGGAGTTCCAGCTGCAAACGCCTCACATCCATCAAACGCTGCTCCAGGACCTTGCTGCCCACAGCGCTGCCCTCTGGCAGAGGTGCCTTGGTCATTTGGTGGCACGTTAATTGTGTGGTGACGGAAGCAGTAAAATGTCATCGCTGTGAGGGTTAATGCGGGGTGTGAGCTGTTCTCGTGGCACCCAAATGCACAGAAAACTGCACTGCGTAACACAGCCACCCTGCTGGCCTCTGACAAAGCAGAGGGTTGGGTTTGTAATCTGCACCAAACACGCCAATCTGCAGATTTAAGCCTGGACCCACTGATGACACTTCGGAGGCTTTGCTGAGATCAGAGTGGCTTCACTCTAACTGTGAATTAAAGCATCAGGGTGGAACTGGGAATGGAGCAAAATGGATTGAGGTTTAAGAGACGATGGACAGCAGAGGGCCTGGGGGTGTCTGCCCGGAGGAGTCCTGGATTTGATGTAGTCCTCACTCAGAACTACCTGTGCCCACCTGGGCATCTCCCCTTGTGCCCACTGTGATGCCCCCAAAGCAGGGTTGAGGAGGGGCTGTTCCAGCTCGGCTCTGTCCTGCTTCCAGCCTCCTTTGCTTGGGTTGGGTGAGATCTTTGTTCCATTTTTCCCATTTATGTCCACAAACCCCATTTTCTCCTCACGGCTGATGCGGGCACATCGTTCAGGTGCCTGCACTGACTTTGTCACCCGGGTAAGTGACATTTGCAGGGCAAATGTCCCTCTCCCAGTCCAGTTTATCACAAGGTGCATCTGCAGCGGATTTGCACGGGGTGATTACTTTTATTTAAAGCAAGCAGGGAAAAAACGAAATTCACGGAAAGGAACGATCCATAGGAGCTCAGCCTGAGGCCCTGCTGCCATCTGCTGGGGTCCCAGCGCTGAGCCCACTGCACCAGCCCGGGATGGGGATTGGGGATCGGGAATTGGGGATTGGAGATTGAGGGTTGGGGATCGGGAGTTGGGGATCGGGGATTGAGGGTTGGGGATCAGGGATCGGGGATCGGAGATTGGGGATTGGGAATTGGGGATCGGGGATTGGAGATTGGGGATTGGGGATCGGGNGGGGGTTGGAGATTGAGGATTGGGGATTAGTCGTGTCTGGGAGGACGGATCCCTTCAGGGGGCTGGAACGGGAGGGGATGCCCGTCCTCGTTTTTCTGGACCTGGCCCTCTCCCACTGCAGCCTCCTTTGGGAGCAAAACCTCCGGAGACGCCAAACAGCCCCAAAGAGTCCCCGGCTGAGGATCTCAGCTGTCTCTTGCTCCTCTGGGATGTCCCTTGCTGAAGTATTTCAGCCCCTGCATTTGGGAAGGCAGAGCCCAGCTCCTGAGGGGTGCAGGAACTTGTGGTTTCTACTCAGATTTTCAGATTTACACCTGATTTACGCCTTGGTCGTTATAAAATGTGCATCCAAAAGTGGAGGGGCAGTGGCAATGACAGGGGTGGGACATGGCTGGGCGGTGCTGCCTCGGTGCCCTCATGGCTGTGCTGGGTGGCAGGGCTGTGACCTGGGGGAGGAGAACAAACTGCAGCTGCTCTGGGCTCACAGCCCTGCAGTGCTGCCACCTCCACCTCGGGATGTGTGGCTCCCGGGGATGTGTCCAGCTGTCTCCAGGCTAGCACAGCACAAGCCCAGTGTGCAGCCAGCTCCAGGGATTGCCCGGATTTATTCAGCCCCATCAGGACTGAGCGAGTCCTGGTTATGACACAGCTTAACTGGGGGTGCACCGAGCGAGCTCCCAAATGCAGGCTCGATTGCTGATGAGCTCAGCAGGACCTGGGATGCTCCGGGAAGTGGAGCTGCTGGCTCTGGAGACTCAGAGGAGGCTGAGACAGAGGCCTGAGGGTCACCACAGCTACAGATACCACGGGACTCACGGAATTTCAGCACACTCACATCGTCCCTCCTCCGGGCTGACCCAGGGAGGCTGCCAAAGGCAGAGCACTCCTTGGGAAGTGTTTTCCAGGGATTCATTGCCCAGCTGGTGCACAGGGCGGCTGAGCTGCACTCTCGGGGGATGCTGAACCCGCTCCATCAGTGCAGTTCTCCGGCAGGACACAGGGTGGAAACCTCAGCCCACGGGAAAGCCGCTCCCAGCCCGGCTCTTCCCAGCGCTCTGCCCCTTCCCGGGGCTGCCTGCTCCTCCTGGTCCCGGACAGAGATCCGGACAGGAACCCCCTGTTGTCAGGGCAGGAGCTTTGAGTGGTGAGGAGTTCTAGCTTCGGAATCCCGCCCGGAGCCGGCGGTGAGCGAAGAGCTGGGAATGTAGGCAGCTCCAGATCAGTGCAGACAGACTCACCTGCCGAAAGCGGGACAGCTCGGAAGCCCTCCCAGCCCACAGCTGGCCACAAAACCTTTGACAGCTCAGCAGATGGGGTCATGTAAAATTATATTGTCACCTCCTCTCTGGAAGGGGAAGGTCTGGTGTCAGATCTGCCCGCAGCGAGGTCTTTGCCCCAGTTTCATTTCTCAAGGGCTGAGAAAGAGCCTGTCAGGATCCTCTGAGTGTGCTCTGAGAAATGAAAAACACAAGTTGTGGGGAAAACCAGAGACAACAAGGTTCCCTTTTCAGTGACGCTGCTTCCCCTTCCCTCCGAGGGACAGGCAGTGGGGAGAGGCTGCAGAGCTGCTCGGCTGGGGCTGGGATGCTCCATTCCTGTGGGAACTCGGGGATAGGGAAGCAGTGGGCTCACCTGGAGCCTGTGCAGCCCCAGCAGCACACAGCAGCCTCGGGAGCTGTGTAAGGACAGGGCCAGCCATCCCAAAGCTGCTGGAAATCCTGGGATAATGCTGGAAACCAGGGAGATGTGCTGGCTGCAGTCTGCAGAGCTCGGCTTGAGTATAGAGCTGGTGACTTTAACGGCATTTTTGGGGGGTTGAAATGCTCGATTCCCAGTGTAGAGCTGGGCTGGAGTTGCTGTTTCAGGAAGTGTGAATGGGTGTGGAGCAGAGAGGAATGGGAACAAGACTGTGATGAGCTGAACTTCAGCATAAGGTGAACTTCGGTGCCCAAGGCCAGGTTGGATGGGACTTGGAGCAACTTGTTCAGTTAAAGGTGTCCTTTCCCCTGCTGGGGGTTTGGGACAAGATGATCTTTAAGGTCCTTTCCAACCCAACCCATTCTGTGACTCTGGGGTGTTCACAGAGAACCCAAAGATCTAAATGAGCTCATCAGAGCATAGCCTCAGCTTCCTCCTCCTGCTGGGGCTGGTCAGCAGCTCCAGGGGCAGGAACTCAGCTGGGACGTGCTGGTGCTCCATGGCCACGCTCTGGCTGGAGCTCCTACAGCTTCGGCATCATTGTTGGTGTCATCACAGCCACACTCAATGCTACCCCTCCTCGTGGGTGGGAGTCCCTGGGGATGCCATTCCTGCTCTCTGTGTGACCCCAAAAGCCACCTGGGATCACTTTCCGCTGCCTGCTGTCACCCTGGTGTGACACCAGCATCCCCAGGATCCCCTGAACTCCAAGCAGCTAGCAATGAGGAGGAACTCCCTGCTCCAGGAAGCTCCCGGGAGCATGCTGGTGTCGACATCCCTTGGAGGTGCCCCTGCTCCAGAGCCCTTTCCCCGAGCTGGCTGTGTCAGCCCGGCGGCCCCACGCACTGTTTGTCACCGCTGCAGCCCTGGCACGGCCCCTCCCCGCCCTCCTCCGCTTCCTTCCGCCGCCGCGAGCCCCCCCAGCCCATGTTTGGTGACTTCTTCAGCTGCTCCGGGCCCCCAGGGGCAAAACAAGGAGCTCCCGGTGCCTCAGGTGGGGAGGGAAGGGGACAGGAGGGGTCACACTGCAGCCCCAGTAGCTGGAGGAGTTTGGCCTCTGCAGCCTTGGCCCTTCAGACACCTCCCAGTTCCTCCAGTTCTGGGATCTGCCTGTAATGAGGAGGTGGGAATGGGGCAGGAGGGGTAGGAAAGGTCAGACTGGCATCCCAGACTGGCATCCAGTGAAGAGCTCAGGCCCAGAGGAGCTGGGACACAAAGCTCCACTGGAGCACTTGGCTGTTTCCCGGGTCAGCGCCTTTGGGCAGGTGGCACCATGAAATCGACACCGGACCTTCCCTGTCCCGCTATTTTTGCTGCCCCAGGATTTCTTGTGAACTGCTAGTGGCCGCTCAGCTGGCGAGGGCCGAGCCCATGTCCCTCCTCGGGGGTGTCACCTGCCGCAGGACACGCGGGCACCCGGGGCTCTGGTCCCACGTGCTTTGCACAACGGGTGTTTATCTCCATGGGTCACCAATGAAAGGGGATTTCAGCTCTGACTAGGTTTGCTTTTTTTAAAATTCACTGGAATTTCACTGCGGAACCCGCAGCTATTTTGGCCCCTGAGCAGGTTTCGAGTCTCGGAGCAGCAGTGGCTGCGGTCACTCTCTTTGACAAACCGAAATCCGGAGAGGAACCCACCCAGGTTCCTGCCCTCAGGCCCGGCCAGCAGCCCCGTGCACAGGTGGGGCAGGGCTTGGGTGTGGGGGCCAGAAGTGAGTGTGGGACGGGCCTGTGCTCAGGAACAGCCTGAGGGCAGCAGGAGAAGGCCATTCTCAGGTGCCACCAGAGCAGACACCTGCAGAACATCCCCAGCCTGGTGATGAATGGATGGCTGGGGGGATGGATGGATGGATGATGATGGATGGATGGAGGGATGATGGATGGGTGGAGGATGGATGATGATGATGGATGGATGGATGGATGGATGGATGGATGGATGGATGGATGATGGATGGAGGGATGATAGATGGATGGATGATGATGATGGATGGATGGAAGGATGATGGATGGATGAAGGGATGGAAGGAGGGATGGATGCAGGGATGATGGATGGATGGATGGAACGAGGGATGGAAGGATGGAGGGATGGACTTGCAGGTGATGTATTGGAAAGGTGTATGGATGGATGGAAAGAAGGAGAGATTGATGGAAGGAAGGGCAGATGGATGAATAACAGGATGGTGGACGGATGCAGGGATGGATGAGGGGCAGAATGGCAGGAGCAAGGGATAGAAGAAGGGGCGCATGAATGGAAGAGTGAAGGGCGGAAGGGAAGTGGTGGTGGGGTCACAATAGATGGATCCATGGATGGATGGAAGAGGGGATGGCTGGTCGGNCCCGCAGGTGGGAGAGCGGGAGGAGCGTGTGACCGGGAAGGGGGGGCCGTGCACACACCGTGACTCGGGGTAAGCGGGGCGGGGGGCTCCGTACCCCCCCTTGCACGTGGAGGAGAAGCTCCCTTGTATTCCCGGGGTGTTCCGTGGGTTGGGGCGTTGGTGCCCGGCGGGGCTGTACCGTTTGCGGGGGGCTCGCTGTAAATGGCGTAATAGGAGGGGGACAGAAACTGGTGTCATGAGGGGGTCCCGTGTGACCGGGGGCCTCCTCTTAAACCCACCAGCGGGGTATCATTACCTGGGCTGGGGGTTTCTCCTGTAGGCCTGGAAGGGGCCCCCCGCACCGCGTCTCGCTCGGGGTGCCCTTGCAGCCCGTGCCTGGCCCGGAGGAGCCGGTGTCACCCCGCGGCTGGGGACGGTCCGGCCGTCGTGACTCATTTCGGGACTCTTGTGTTTGCTTTCCTCCGCTTGGCCCCACGGAGCTGCTGCTCGGGGCCAGGTGTGGGGCCCTGCCCGCCCCAGGGGACCACCCTGCCGTGGCGGGGTCCCCGGGAAATCCCGGGGGCTCTCTGGTCCCCGCCCGGAGTTTTGGCAGGGCTGCTGGTGGGGCGGCAGTGACTCACCCCGTCACTGCAACAGGAGCCCTTCCCTGAAGGGACCCAAAGGTCACGAGTCGCCTGCTGCTCCCTCAGCTGGGTCCCTGTAACCCGAGGGGCTGAGGTGCAGCCCCAGGGAAGGCTCTGCTTAGGCAACAGGATGTGGTTTGGGATGAGAGAAGCTCAGCAGCGTCACCCCTCCAGCATCGGGGGCTGGACACGCGCCGAGCTGTCCCCGCGCTGCCCCTTGCAGCCGCCCGTGCTGATTGTTGTGCCTGCCAAGGAGCATCTGCCATCAGGTGCTTCTGTGGCCTCCCAGTGTCACCAGTGTCACCTAGTCAGAGCCCAGCCCAGGGCGGCCTCGGGCCACGCTCCGTCCTGCACTCGCCCCCCCCCCAGAGGATGTTGAGCTGCTTTGGAGGTGTGAGCCTTGAGGGAGGAAAAGGCTCTGCTGATTCAAATCACTAACGAAAGCGGGAGAAAAGCTTTCAGCCCTTTGTTTTCGTGCTCGTGATAATCTGACTGCTGTCACCCAGCACCCGTTAGCTTTGCCAAGGGCTTGTTTCGGGGCTGTGCTGCTCCCGGTGCAGCGAAACTGCTCAGGCAGCTGCAGGCTGCTGCTGCTCCTGCTGCTCGCCCTGATGCTGAACAGCTGCAATTTATTTTGTTTTCCCGTTTAGGTCCGTTTTCTAAATTTCGGGCCGCTGCAAACTCCAGGAATTGTGCAGGATGTCAAGGCTTTAATTTTCCTGGTTGTCAGAAAGGTCTGTTGCTTTGATGTTTGGGTTCTTTACTCTTGTTCAAAGAACAAACTCGGATGGATTCATGAAGTGTTTCCGAAACTTGGCTGCAAAGAGGTTTGGAGCTCTGGGTGTTGCTCAGATTAGAGCTCAAATACAGAAGGGTGACAAGATAAGGAGCCAGAGCCCGGCTGTGGTGGTTGCAGTGGTTCCGTCCCTCAGTCACGGTGACTGCATGAGGCTGGAGGGCTCAGGTGATGCTGGGGATGCTCTGCAGGTTTCTGAAGGAAGCAGCTGCGCACAGCCAGGTGTGCTGCAGCAGGAGCTGGGATGTGAGCGTGGTCCGAGGGCAGCTCAGCCTCGTGATGTGGTCCTGCTGAACTGAAGCGGGGAGAGCTCAGTGCTCTGCCTTCCCTGGCTCTGTGTGACCGCCCCTGTCCTGCTCCCGGCAGTTCTGCAGCCTGCTCAGGCAGAGGAAAGGGCATGAGACGTGCTGGAGGTGCTTCTTCAGAGGGAGAAAGTGGAGTTCTGCTGTGCAGTGGTTGGGTGAGGGGCAGCCCTACATCTCTGGGCTGTAGGACGGTGCCGCTGGCTTTTCCTTCCTCCCCAGAGAGATTAGGGAATCCAGCTGGAACAGAAACAAAAATTGGCCCCGTGTACCTTTTTGCTGAAGGTGAAAAAGAAGATGTGGGTTTTGTGCTAAGGAAGAAGAACTGAGAGCAGTAGGAAGTGTTGGCAGAGAAGAGCAGTGGCTGCTCCAGCAGGATGAGCTGCCCGTGCTGCAGCAGCCTCAGGGCTGAGGGATGCCAGAATCAGTGCTCTGGTTCTGCTGGGGACCAGGGACACCCCAGCATGGCATGGGGACCTTGCCATGCTGCAGCTCACCCTGGAGTAGTTTCAACTTCTCTTTTTTTTTTTGGCTGCCCGCTGAGCACGGCGGGGCTGCCCAATTTTGCGTTATTATTCTGCAAGAGGAAAATTGTGCCTCAGGGTATCAGGTGAGTGCCCCAGGTGCTTTTGAGCAGTGAGAGGCTCCTTTTGTGCCTGAACTCTCGCTCCCAGCAGCGGTTTGAATTTCTGGGTGAGAGGATAGGGACAGTGGAAGAGGTTTTTACGGAATCTCTGCCTCCGAACTCCCTGGGTATTGCACTGCTGCCCTGCAGGTCTGCCGTCATCGCAGCTCTGTGCTTTGCTGGTTCGGGCTGGAAATGTCACTGCTTGGAGGAGAATGGGAGCTGTGGATGCAATCCAGGCTCCGCAGCTGCAGCTCTTTCCCTCCTCTCTGCTTTGCTCCGTCTCCCCTCAGAGGCTCAGGACTCCTCATCCCTGTCCCGTCTCTCAGTGTGAGGACAGGAATCCCACCCACCCAAAACCGTCACCGGGGGCTCCAGGTGGCCTCTGCAACCCACCCAGAGCTGCGCCCACCTGGTGTTGGGCCAGGGCTGATCCAAGGATGTTGCCGAGGATCCAGAGAGCATCTCCCTGTGCCGCAGCCCGGAGGGGCGGACAGGACCTGTCACCAATGCTCCCTGCTGGCACCCAGCCCTGTCCGCGGCCTCCTGGGTGGGAGCCCGGGGAGCGGCCGCAGCTCCCGAGCGCCTTTCCCAGCACGGAGACCAAACCCCGCCGTTCCCGTCCTTCTGATCCGTCTTTGGCCGCCAATTAGCACGACGTGAGAACTTGTCTCCCTGCTGACGCGCCCGTGTGACTCCTCAGATGCTTTAATTGCGGTGTTTTCGGCGGCCGGGTGCAATGAAATGGTAATTGTTGTGATTGTGCGCCGGGCGGGAACTGAGAGATGCAGCTCTTTGGCGAAGCCTAATTAGGAAATAGGGACACTGTTGGGAATGGCTCTGCGATGTGATTTTCCTAATGAAAGCCGCTGAATAGGCAGCCTTGTAATGAAGAACAGCCTCACAAGGGCACTGCCAATTGCTCTTCTCTAGTGTTAATTTTGTATTTCCTCCCCATTGTTTCTAATACCCTCTTGGAAAAGCTTGAAGATAAAATGCTTTATTTCCTTGCGCCTCGTATCCTGTTTGGCAAGCGGCGATTGGAGCATGTGCATCTGGAATACATGAGAGGCCAGGCAGGAGCTCCTTCAGACTTGTTCATCTCTGATTTCAAGCTCTGCCACTGGAAAAAAAATAAAAAAAAACAAATCAACTTCAGCTTGCGGCTGCTGGGCTGCGTGGCGGCCGGGATGGCAGATGTGAGGGGAGCTGGGGCTGTGGAGCCGGAGCAGAGCGATGCTCCGGGAGCGTGCTAGGGCTTTTGGAGCCCCAGGCTGGGCTGCTTTCATCTCAGTTGTGTTGAACCTGAAGTGCTGAGGGCTCACCCAGATTCAGTCTCTGGCTTGGTAAAGCCGAGCCTGGAGGCCGGACCTGCCGGGCCAGCTGTGGCTCAGCGCTCCCACCTGGGCTGCTCCTTCCCGGAACGGGGCTGGAAGTCTCGGGGTGCCCGGGCACGGCCCTGGTGCCTCCCCACCTGTGCCGCCCAGGGAAAGGACCGCAGGTGGTTCTGGGCGGCAATGTGAGCGTGAGCCGCTGGCTGGGTTAAAAGGGGAATAGAAAAGCGCTCCCTAGCGCTGTGACAAATATCAATGACAATTATCAGTGAGTCTGCCGCATGGGCTCTGTTTGTGTTTGTAAGAGCGATGGGGCTAGGCTTGACTTCCCCTCCAAAGCTCTGATTCATTGCTCAAAATGCCCACAAGTGCTTGGGCTGAGAGCACCTTGGGTGCTCCCAAAACACTGCTGGTGCTTATTTTGGGGTGGGCTGAAGCAGAAGTGAGCAGAGCTGGCACGAGCAGCCCATGTGATGAGGATGCCGGGCCCGGGGGACACGGGGCACTGTCCCGACGCTGCTGTGTCTGGGCAGGAAGGGCTCAGCTTCACCCTGACCTTGTGACTGCCCTAAGCAGCTGCGGGGCAGGGAATTTGCCGTGACTCTGTCCCGTGTTGGAGGGTTTGTGTGGCCGCTTCGGGCTGTTCTCACTCCCGTGATTGCCGGCTCCAGCGCAGGGCTGTGGATGGGGCATGGCTGCTGTGTGCACGCTTTGGGAAAGGCGCCGTGTCCCTGAGCCTGCAGAAGTGTTTTTCATCCCTTGCACAAAGGCCCATTCTTTGTTGTCTCAAATTAGGATGAAACGCTTCCCCTTTCAGCTGCTTCCCCCATTGCTCTGTGTCTATTTAAACCTTCAGCCCAGAGGCTTCTCGGCAAACAAGCTCCCATCCTTTCAGGTGGCATTTCCCTTTTCTCATTGTTTCTGGCAGTCTCTACATGTGAAACACCGCTAATGTTTCTTCATTCTCGGTGTCCTTGTGTTGATAAAGCTCGTAAATGGGTGCACACGAGTGTGCAGCTGCCCGGGGGAGTCACAGCATCTCTCAGGTGTCGAGGCTTTGCAGTGGGAATGAGGGAATTCCAGGCTGGGAGAGATCCCTGCTGCTCCTTGTGCAGCTGTGGGGATCCTGCCTGCGGCCTCCCTGGATCAATTAGCTGGGTTGCAATCAAAGCCAACAAGATTAATGTTCTCCGAGGGCTGCTCGTTAACTGGGAATTGTCCCCAGGCTGATTTGGTCTCCATGCCAGGGGTGCTGTTCCCTTAGGGAACTGCAGGGTATGGAGGAATGGTTGCAGACCCGCTTTTATGGCCCAGAGCCTGGGTACTCCATGGCCCTGAGCTGCCAGATCCTGGTGGTGGGTTTAGAAGTGATGGAGGATATTGAGACCCGAACGAGATCCCCACCTGCTCCAGGTGAGACTTGAATGAGATCCCCACCTGCACCAGGTGGGCTCCAAGCAGGGCATCATGAGGGTGATGCTTTAGGATGGGAACAGCCTTTGCAAGCTGGGTGTTCACTGCAGGAGCAGGGCTGGGATGAAGGGCTGCTCCTTTCGGGAGAAAAGCCCCTGTGCCAGGATGCTCCAGCCCATCCTGGGAGGACCTGGGGGCTGGAAGTTCATGTGCTGATGTCGCTGCTCCTGTGATGGGTGCCTGGGGGGATTTGGGAGCTTGCTCTGAGGTCAGGGCTGTGCCAGCCTGGCTGGAGGCTCTTTGGAGCTGGGTTGCTCTTGGTGTCACTTGTGGCTGTGGTGTCACCTTCAGATCCAGATTCAGAAGGGATGGAAAGTCGTGGACGGGTTCTTCATGTGGAGAAGGGGGCACCTCTTGCTTTGTGGTCTCCATGGATTTTTGGGCTGCCAGAGATGTAGCTCTGGTTGAACAAGGCCAGCCCAAGGAATGGTCCAGCTCAGGACCCTGCCCCAACCTCCCCAGTGCCAGCACCTTCCCTTTGTGCTGCCTGTCCCCCTTCACCTCTGCAGGTCTGGCACATCTGGACACAGGAATGGCCTCCAGCACTGAGCCTGCTGCTTCCCAGAGGTGAACATGGGGTTTGGAAGGGTTTCAGTCTCTGGGCTCATTGTTTTCCTTCACAAGAAGTGTGGATGCTGCCATGGCTGTTTGAGGGTGCTCAGGAGATGAAGCCTGTTGGGCTTGGCCACTGCTGGATGGGTGCCCCTCTCTCCCTGGGCTGTCCCCCCATTGCAGACTTCCTTTCTTCCCCTCACTGTGATGGGGACGCTGTGGTTGTACTACTTGAAGTGGGGCTCACAGCCTCCTGTCAGGTTTGTGAATTCCAGCCCCACTTGCCCTTGGCCTGAGGGTGATGGGGACTGGCCAGAAACGTCCCTGCCATCATCTGTCCTTTGTGGTGCTGCAGCCAGCGGTGCTGGGAGTAAACTGAAGGGTTTGGGCAACCAAGCCAGGGACTGAAAAGGCTCCTGGGTTCCCAGCAGGGCCTCCACAATGGCAGGAAGCAACTTCTAAAGCTTCCTTTGGATACACAGGGCCTTGGGGGAAAGATTTACTTGCTTGTTTATGCTGGAAGTTAATCTGTTTAGTGGGTTTGGCATTAGAGTTCACAAAAAGCCCTCAGAAATGGTCACGCTGCTTGTTTGTAGGGCTTTGTCTCTCACTTACTTTGTTTCACAGCTGGAGGAGTTAAGCATAGACAGAGCCAATTGAAATCTCACGTGTAAACTTGTTTTTCCAAACAGCCAGAAGGAATTAGGATCTGCTCTCCCCTCCTGCATCAGGAGAGAGCTGTAAGGGGAAGGCAGTGAGGCAGGGGTTGGGGTCCCCTCTGGGAAGGGACCCTTGTGCCACCTTGCTGGGATGGTCCTTGACCCTGTTCAGGCTGGGAGATGTTTTTCCAATTAAAAAAACCCAACAGACCCAACCTAGCACCCCTCCCTGTGAGCCAGGGTAGCCAAGTAAGGAGCCAAGGGACATTTGTGGGGGGCAAAAAGTCCTGGGAAGGGTTTGGAGAGGCACAGGAAAGCGCTGGGGTGCAGAATGGGGGATGAGAAGCTCTCCTGGTATCACAGTCTTGGCGTTTCCCTTGAGCTCGATGCTGCCCTGAATGCGACAGTGCCACCCACACGTGACCTTGCACACTGAACAGGGATTTTCCCCAGGACCACAGCCAGGGAAGGGCCTTGTCCAGGGCAGCTGCTGGAGGAAATGTGGGATAGGGGCTGTGCCCACAGGGAGAGGTGCTGGACACCCTCCTGATCCAAACACTGCCTTGCAGCACCTTCAGCTGCCAGGAGTTCATGGCAAGAGCTCAGCACCAGCTCTGGGTGGGCATGGACCCCAGGCCCAGGTGTCCCACAGGCTTTTGGGAGGGTCTCCTGCTGAGCCTGAAAACACCCGGGGTTTAAATCCTGCACCCCAGGTGAGTGGCACAGCCCCCCCTCCCAGCAGGAATGTCCCCTGTGTCCTGTCCCTGAGGAGTACTGGAGGAATCACTGGCCACTGCTGTGTCCTGCAGTCCTTTCTCAGCAGAACAGCTTGGGCTGCTGCTGTACTTTGGGAAAACCCTTTTTTTCCTCTCTAAATTACGCACTTGCTGAATTTTTTATTTTCCCCCATCTCTCCTGTGACACACAGGAAGTCCTGTGCTGAATTTCCACCTTCCCTAGAGAGCAGCCCTGGGGTTTCCATCACACCCAGCTCCCATCAGGCTGTGACCACACCATGGCTGTCCTCAGACTAAATCCTCTGGGGATTTCACCTGGAGCCAGGAATTGCCTGTGATGTTAGGTGGAACTTCAGCCTTCATTGTGGTGACAATGACTGGTAGAGGCTAAAATTAACTCTTGCATCATGTGGCCAGGGGTTTTCAGAATTGCTGCCAGGAACAAGAGCATTTCCTCTCTGAAAACCGAGCTATAAAACTGGGCTGCTCTTACTCACATCAGATCTGTGTCATTTCTGTTGGCCTTGGGGTTTTTCAGGAGGAGAACAGAGGCTGCTCTTACCCTGACTGAGTTTTGCCAAGCTCCCAGAGCCCAGTGAGTGGGCAGGGGTGGGGTGGGGTTGGTGATGTCCTGGGTGGCCTCTGCATCCCAGGCTGGGTGTGGGGGATTCCAGGCAGGTTTGGAGATGTTGCTCATTGCAGAGTTGCTGTTGCTGATGAGAGCAGGAGAGGAGGTGGGATTGTCTCTGTGCTCCTGGGCATAAAGCAGAGTCCAGGCTGCTAAAACCTGCCAGTCTTGGCCTGGTGGGCCTGAGGGAGAGCAAAGTGGGATTATTCCTGCTGTGCATGTGGGAAGCAGCTCAGGAGAACAAAGATGAGAGCTGTCTTGCTTAGGGATGGCCTAATAGGCCTAAAAATTCCACTTAGACTGCCCTGAAGAGGGGTTTGAGCTGGGTGGGCTGAACTGCTCTCCACAGCAGGTGCTGTGTGTCTGGAGATGTTCATTTGTTTAATCACCTCAGTTTTGCATAGGTAAAGTTGGAGGCAATGACTCCTGTCCCTGGATAGACCCAGAGTCACCAGAGCTCCTCAGCAGAGCAAAGAGCTGATGGGATCCTCCAAAGTCACCACATGATTTATTGGTTTTCCCTCTTGCTTTGACTCCATCATTTTTTGGGGCTCAGGATGATAATCCTGAAGTTCCTGGTGGTGTTGTAAGGAACAAGACACCAGGACTGTTGGCTGCTGTGCCTCCTGTGTTGGTGCTGGGCAGAAGTTAACACAGATTTCAGGGCTGGACAAGGTCCCTTCCAACCCAAACCATGGTGTGAATAAACTCCTCAGGGAGCACACTGCCCCTGGCCATCCACAGCCAGCTCTACACAACTGAATTCAACCAGATCCTTGTAAAGGTCAGTATTTTGTAGGCCAGCAATGGCAGTTTCCTTCTTTAGCTGGTGGTGAGTGTGGACTTGAACCCTCAGAGAGGTTTCTCCCTCTCTGAGCAGCTGTGCTTTGGGGAGTTTTTGGAGGGGAACTGGGTTTTCCTGCTGAATCCACTCCTCTGGTGGGGTTGTCCTGCTCAGCAGTGATGGAACCTGAGCGATGCCTTCTCTGGGGCTGCAGCTCGTGGCTGGTGCCGTGGGAGGTGTGGGAAGCCCTGGCCCAGCCTGACCTGCCTGAACTTCCTTGCCAGTAATTTGTACCCAGTGGGAGAGGAGAGGCTGGGTAGGTGGGGCCAGGGTATGAACTATCTCAGGAAAGACCTGAATGGCTCAGGAAGGTGAATTTGCCCATCTGTGTGACCAAAAAGCTGTCTCTGATCTTACCAAGCCTTTCACACAGGTAGCTCCATCCCTCAGACTCAAGTGATCCCATCTGAAAGGCTGCATTGTCTATTGAGGAGAAGCAATGGCCACTGACACCAAATGCAGCCAAATTTCCTTTGTGGTTTATCCCAGAACAGCAAATGTTCACCATCCCTTTTTTCTTACCTCCCTAAACCATCAGGGCTGGAAGAGGGCTTTGAGTTTCCTTCTCCACCTGCCTGTAGAGCTCCCAGTGAGTTTTACTGTCCCTGAGGAGTTGGTCCATCAGAGAAATTCCACTTCCCTCATTTTGTCAGGGAGGGTGGAAGCCCTTACAGGTGGCAGATCTTGTGTGTTGCTCCCTCGGTAGCTCCCAACGAGGTGTGAGCTCTGGATGTTGTGTTCTGACCTTGTGACTGTTGGGATGCGCCCCCTGCTAATTAATGTGCTGTCATTCCAGTGCTCATGGATATTCCTTCTGAAAACACCTCGAGGGATGAGCTGCAGAAGGAACTTAAAAATAGTGAATGTCTTAAGGGCTGAGCCACTTTTAGGTGTGCTGGAGAGAGCTTCTGGTAATGGGGCTTAACCCCCTCGGGGAAGGGATGCAGGAGATCTTTTGCTCTAAATGGGGATGAAATTTCCATCGTGGCAGCAGAAATCCAGGTTTTGATGACTGCAAGGAAAGGAGCGATGATTGAGTCTCATGCAGACTGGAAAACAGAGGCCTCATGCTGAGCAAATGGAGCAGACTCTGGTGATGGATGGTGGGAAGAGCCTCTCCTTCAGTGTTAGGCAGCAGCTGCTCAGGATGGAGCTGTTCTTTCAGCATCCAGGTGGGAAGATCCAGCTCCATGAACACACAGGGAGGAGTGGATCTCTTGGCTGTGGCTCTGCTCCTCTGCCTGAGGGGGAACTGGCCCCTCAAACAAGGAGGGGAGGCCGCAGGATTGCCTGAGCCCAGCTTACCCGCATGTGCCATCCTTCAGGGGAGCTCAGAGTCCTTGCCTGGCCCTGGGGCTGCTTTCCTGTCTCCTTGCACAGCCCTCTGTGGCCACATGCCCTGTTGGGGAATCTGGCAGCCTGGTTATTTCTGAGCAGATCATTTCTGTGTGGGCTCTATTTCTGTGTTCTCCTGCTCACGGCTGTTGAGGTTCCTGGAACTGCTTGCCCCAGGGCAGGGCTCTCTGCAGTCCCAGCCCCGTTGCGCAGCGTGGCCGGAGCTGCCCCTCGGATGTGGCAGGAGCCTGAAATCCTCCTCCAGGATAGGAAAGGGTGCCACAACTTCCTCCTGGCTCCGAGCACTTCTCTTTTTGGCACAGCACACGGAAGGTGGGGTAAGAAGAACTCTGAAATTGCGGAAGTGTGGGTTGCTCTTGGAAACTGTGTCCAGCCATGGGCTGGGGAGGGGATCTGTGTGGGGATGGATTCTGCTCCTGGCCTGGGGCTTCCTCCTCAGTCAGGAAGTGTCAGAATGGCAGGAGAGCCAGAGGATGGGGGCTGCAGGCTCTGCAGGCACAATTGCCTTCTCCTGTTTTTCCATCCTTGGGAACCACCCATGCTCACCTGTGGCTTGTTTTGGATCTTGTGGAATGCTGCTGATTTCCACAGGATTATTCCCACTTTGTGATGATTCTCTTGAGCTGCTGAGGAGAGAAAGCCCTCAGCCAAGTCCAAGCTGTGCTAATGGGGATGCTCTTGGCTGTTCCCACTGAGGCTGCCAGGTTTTGGCTGGAGTTTTCTTTGATCTCATTTGATTACCAAGCCCAATGTGCTCAGCACTGGGGCAAAACATCCCAGGGGAAGTTGCTTATGCAAAAACCCCCAGAGCCGGTGCATTTCCAGAGACACAAAGGACTTCCCAAGGTCACAGCACAGCTTCTGAGCCTGGGAAAAGTCCCCAGGGCAGCTGAGGGGAGAGGAGGACTTGGACCCATGGGGGCGAGCAGCAGCAGTTTGGGATGTGCTGGGGATGGAGATGACTGAGGAGGGGTCACCTTGTCCCTGTGGGCTCAAGGGTCCCACAGCCATCCCCAGCAGCAGCTCCCCTCCAGACTGGGCTGGGCTCAGGGCTCCTGCTGCAGCTCTGGGGGTCTGGGGGAAGGAAAGAGGAGCATCCCCAGTGTGGGGAGCAGCCCAAGCCCCCAGCTCTGCGGCCTGCTGGAGCCAGGTGTTCTCCAGCTGTTCAGAGAGGAGATGCTGGGAGGGGCTGGAGCGAAAGCTGGGAGTGTGTGAGGAGAGGAGGTGCCACCACAGGGAAGTGTCTGCGAGGGTTGGCAGCAGGCACGGGCAGAGCAGAGCTGTCCTGAGTGGCACAAGAGCTGCTGCAGCCCCTCTGTGCTGTCCCACATCTCCAGGGGTGGCCCTGGCACCTTGGGTAAGTTTCCTTTTCTCTCAGCTTTTCTCAGCCCTTTTTCCTGCCAATGGCACAGTGGAGCAGCTGATCCATGGTTGGGGCCAGAGCCATAAGGACATCTTTAGATGGGATGGGATGAAGGATTGTGCAGTAAGGGACAAAGGTTGGATCCCTTTGATGCAGATTTAACCCCAAATCTCTTGGTCCTGCGTGGTCCCCTCAGAGTTGAGTCCTTCTCTGCCAGGTGACTCCTCGTTCTGGGGCTGAGGAGCTCTTCCAGCTTGGGGGGTATCATAAAGCTCCATGTTTCAAAGAGTTTGTTGGGTTTTTTTCCCTCCCCCAGCTCGATCTGTAAGGGCCGTGCTTGGGATCAGTGCTTTGAAGCCTTAATTGCAATTATGAATCTTCCTCTGTTCCCAGGTCTCCTCTAATTGGCTTCCTGTGCGAACTTCCAGAGCTGGTAAAAACAAAACTGCAGTTTTTGTGAGGGAGCTGCTGGCGTGGGACTCCCGAGCCCAAATAAAGCCGGGCTCAGGCGGGCCCTGTGTGCTGCTGTGCCCAGATGCTCACAAGGGTGGCTTTATATCAAACCTAAGCTGATTTACATGCTTGCATTTGCAAAGTGCTAATCTAGTGGGATTTTTTTCTTTCCCCCTCCTCTCCTTTTCTTTTCAGCCCCCTCTAATCTCCTGCTCTCCCTGCCAGGTTCCCAGCTCCTTTGGCTGGAATAGGCCCCAGCTAAATCCTTTATCTGTCTGTTTGGCAGCCCTGGGTGCAGTAGTTAGCAAACGAGTGACACTTTTCCTGGCTCATTAATTAGATGTACTGAGCTGAGTGCTTGCTGCAGCAGCAAGAGTCTGGACAAGGCAGTTCTGTATTTTGTTTCTTAGAAATTTGGGGGTAAAAAAAAACCAAACCCAGTTCCAAGGCACTTCTGGTCCCAGTGACCAAATTCACAGCTCCCCTGCTTGCAGTGCTGCTGGAAACACGTGGTTTTCTCGTGCAGCTTTATTTCTGCAATTTGCTGCTGCATGGGCAGTTCTGGCTGTGTGTCATTGTTTTGCTGCTCAGGGAGTTTGAGGAGGGGTGGCTGGGTGCTGTGCTGGGTGCCCGTGGCAGGATGTCTTGGTTAAGGCAAGTGGTTCTTGTGGGTTACAAATAACCTCGGTGAAGTATTAGCATGTTTTTATGTATTATAAAAACGCTTTTTTGGCACAGCCTGCTCTGCCAGCTTTGCCTGCCAGGTTTATAAATGGGATTGGGGAGGTTACAGTAGGAGATAAAAGTGTGAGGATGAAATAAAAGTCTGGTTCACCTTTACCTGCCACTGCTTTGCAGCTGAGGGACTGTGCTGAGCAAGAGCCTCTGCCGCTCCTGCTGGAGGGGAAACTGAGGCACAGAGAGGCCTCCGGGCTTTGATTGTGGACTTGTGGCTCTCTGCAACACCAGATGTCCCGCGTTGTCTGGGTTTAGGGGCTGAGGAGTGTTGGGCTCTGTCACCCTGGGACAGCCTGGGGGACGCTCCTGGTGCTGCTGAGTTCCAGATCGAGCTGGGGGAGGGAAAAAGCCCAACAGACTCTTTGAAACACGGAGCTTTAGGATACCCCCCAAGCTGGAAGTACTCCTCAGCCCCGGAACACCACGGGCAAGGCACTGATTCCAGTTTCCCATGTTGATGCCAACAAACGAAGCGCCCTGCCCAGGCGGAGCCCCAGAAGGGTGAGCGGAGACGGAGCTGCCGCCGCTCCTGGAGGTGTTCCGCAGGTCTGGAGCTGGGGGAGGAGAGCAGAAATACCTGCGAGGTGTCACAGAGCTGTGACCAGGGCACTTGGCACTTCACCCGCGGGGGAGCTGCCCTGCCAGAGCGGCAGCGAGTGTTTATCCACCGCCGGGACAGGCGAATTGCCGCTAATTGGCTGTCCCTAATAGCTCCGGGGCCAGACCGGCTAATTAGCGGGGTCTTTACACCTCCCCTGTTAATTTGGAGAGTGCAGGATATTCCCGGAGGGAGCTGGGCTCCCCGGGAGATGACCCCCATCAGCTGGCGGAGTCTTTGATCCCCTCCGGGGGCGAGCCGGGAGCTGCAGCTGGGAGCCACCAGCCTCAACTCTGGCGAAATAACCTTGCAGCTATTTTGAGCTCTCGTTTTGAAGTTAAAAAGCACAGGAATAACGTGAGGTCTTTGTCCCCGGAGGTAAGTGAGAAGGGGAATGAGGACCAGGCCGGGAGTGCTGAGGTGGGAAATGAGGACGTGCCCTGAGCCCTCCTCCGTGCTGGCAGAGTGGCCTCTCTTGGCTCAACCTGTTCCTATTTCTAAAAATTAAGTGTTTAAAAGACCATGCAGGCACCTCACAGAACCAGTCCCGAGTGCCCAGCTGAATCCAGGTGTGACCTGAGGTGTGAGCGCCGCAGGTTAAAATAGAAAAGGTGGAAAAGCTGTGACAAGCACAGGATAATTCTGGCGACTGGATTTCATGGCAGCTCTGAGGTTTAAGGTGCCCTCGGGATCCCAGGATGGGCCAGGCTGGAAGGGATCCCAGTGGCTCATCTTCAGCAGGGCCATCCCAGCACACAGGATTGTGTCCAGGCACCTCTGGGATATCCCCAGGGAGGACACTCCCGCTCTCTCTGGGCTCTGCTCCGGACTGGGCACTGCCCAGGGCAGCAGTTCTGCCTCCTGTGCAGATCCAGGAGTTTCACCTGCCCTTACACGGGGTTAAAGCATCGTCCCTGATCCCAGGAAGCCACGAGCGTTTCCACAGGGAGTGCGAGTGAGTGGCAGTGATCGGGAGTTCTGGAGACACAGTAGAGCCAGAGCTCCCGATTTCGGATGTCTCAGGGATGCTGCAGGAGGGCAAAGCCGCACAGGAACGTCCTTGGGGGAGGTTCCCACCTGGGTACCGCTGGTCCCTGGGAGAGCTGCCCTGCTGGGGCTTGCTCGTTTCCCTGTGAATCTAAACTGATGTGTGGAGCAAAATGTCTCCTTTGATCAGGAGTGAGAAGTTTCCTTTTTTTCTGACTTAACTTTTGCTTTTTGAATCACAGTCAGATGAGGGCAAATACTGTTTTGTAGTGATGAGTTGCAGGGTTTTGTTCTGACTCCTTGAACTCTCCACGTGTCTCCTTGTGCACCCTCTGGGCAGATTCATTTTTTTAACATCCTCTCCATTCACTGAGGAATTCTCTCACCTCAGAACAGTTTCTCTCATTACTTTGTTCTTTTTGCTGAGTCTCCTGCAGCCCTCGTTTTGCTCCTCCTGCGATTCAGTTTGCTGCTTTGGTTGCACACCCTTGGGACAACTCAGTCCTAAATTCAGCTCAAGCATGGCCATTATAACCCGGGCTGCCCCCGAGGCCGGCTCGGTGCTGACCTGCAGCAGGGATGTGGCAGAGCTGGTTCGTGATGCTGGGAGTCCTGCTCCTGATGCTCCAGCAACATCTCTGTGACTTCAGCAGCTCGAGAACATCCCAGAGCAAAGGGCAGCCGAGGTGGGCGGTGCTGGGACCCTGCTCCCGATATTCTGGGGTTTTTTCTTGCTTTCAGTGGAGCCTTTATCTCCAAATCTCCCGAACAAAGGCACTTACACTTTGGCGCTATTGTTGTTTGTTTATTTTTTTGACGTTCACAGATCCTTCACCTCGCAAGCCCAGCCTTAAGCTCTGGCTGCTAACGCAGGTAATCTTGGGGCTGGGATTTGGGAAATCCCATTGAATAACTCCCCTTTGCAGCGACACCAAGGGCTTGAATTGAGGGCTTTGAGTGGGGCTGACTCGTCTTAGGCTTTTCTGAGCCCCCTGTGGGTTTCCTGCTCTGATCCCGGCGCCGGGGCTGCTCGAGGCCAGGCTGTGCCGGGAGGGGCTGGGGCGATAAAACCACTCGTGATCAGCGAGCACAGCGCTGCTGCTGCAGGCTGGGGCTCTGAGCTCTCCCCTCTGCAGCTCAGGCGGGTCCCACACCAGGGTCACCCCTCCCCTGGCTGTGCGCAGGATCTGGGGAGGATTTGGGTTTTTGGGTGGCGTTGCTCGGGGTGACGCGATGCTGAGCGCCGCCGCTGTCCCTCGTGCGGTTGTGCTGTCCCCTGTCCCTCTCTCGCCCTCCCCGGGTGTCGCTGCCTCCCAGAGCTCACTGGGTCCGCCCTTGCCTGGGAGGGAAGCGCCAGAGAGACCCTGAGCGAGAAAAGTCAGTCCTGCCTGGATCTGGGGTTTTGCGCCTGTCTGGCACCCAGGGCACACAGCTCTCCCCATCTTCAGATTTGAGCTGGGGTTTGATGCCTTAGGTGTGGGTTTGCTGCTTAGACACAGCTAATGACCAGAGGCTGCTCATCTCAGGCACATGGCAGAGCACTTCCCTTCTGCCTTTCCTAGATGTTATTTTTCCCTGGCTTGGCTGATGATCGATCCTTTGGTTGCAGAGTGTTTTTAAGTTCTTTCCGAACTGGAGACCTTCCCCCTCTGACTGCAGATCTTTCTTTCTGCCGCATCCTGGTGCTGTGTGGCCATAGTCAGCCCGACTGACAGAGCAGCAGCAGAACTGACCACACACGTGCAGCTGTTAGGTCAGGCTTCACTTCCCCCTGTCTGACAGGAATGTCTGTGCCCTGGCCATGGACTGACCGTGGCCACCGCTGTGCCTTCCCACAGAGCCCTCTGCTTATGGCAATGGGAACTGTGAGTTCATTTGGGCTTCTCTGTGCAAAGCAGCATCTCGGGGCTTGGATCCGTGCTGGGCTCACGCACGGCAGCGCAGCCATGAGCTGGGTGATGTCGGGGATGTTGCCTGTGGTGGAGGGGGACAGGCAGGGCACAGTGGCCATCATGGCTGTCCCCCACAGGAGCTGAGCAGCCCCAGGTAGGTGGCTCAGAGCTGTGTGACTGTAGCTGGTGGCAGTTTGGATGAATCTCAGGTCACCTTTCAATTCCTCGGGCTGGGCTCGTCCCCCATTCCTGCACTGCTGCCAAGGACACCCCCAGGCCCCCAGTGCCCACTGTGGGTGCCCAGCTGGCACAGGGGCAGCAGGCAGCCAGCCCTGGGTGTAAAACCTGGATGCTGCTTTGCCCCAGTTGTGTCACGTTCTGTAAATGCTGTTTGACACTCGGGGGACTCTGAAACTGCTTCGCACGTTAGGTGCTTTCCCTGGCCCGTGGTGGGAGCCTCTCCTTCAGCCCAGTTCTCAGACACAGCGAGAGCAGGGACTGATCTCTGCCTCTGAGGGATCTCTGCAGTTGCAGCTCTTTGAGAGCTCTGCAGTTCTCACATTTTCGATGTAATCGAGGTGTTGCAGTTCAGAGAGGCTGCCTGGGTAGGGCTTGGTCCTGTTCTTTCTCTCAAGGGAGCTGCCAAGCTGGTACCTCTCCTCTTCCCAAAACACCTTTTCCCACTAATAACTCAGGATTCGCTTTCTCTTGTGAGCAGTGGGATGTACTGTGTCATTCCTGCCCCTCAGCACTGTTATCCTGCAGGCACAGGTGCTCTTGTTGTTCCAGAAGCAGATTTTCTTCTTGTGCCAGGAATTCTGTCTTCTGCTTTAAGATGAGATCAGTGCCTAAACCGCTCTTCGGGAGTGTGATGCTCTGTGTTCCTTTTCTGCTGCCTCTTCCCCCATTAGCTCAGGGAGTGGGAACTCCCTGGAGTGGGGGTTTGCAGCCCAAGGAGTGAATGTCCCTCAAGGTCCCCGCCGTGGATTGGTGTGTCCTTGTCCTTGGTGTCACAGCAGCCTCTGCCCCCGCTCAGTGGCACAGGAACTCTTACAGAGCCGTGCGGGGGTTTGGATGGCACAGCCTCCTCTGCAGGCACCCTGAGAGGATGTTTGTCAAACCAGCTGCCTCCTGGATCTCCTGATACCCTGCCTTGGTGTGGTTTGAGCGAACATCTTATCACCCTCATCTCCTGCTCTGTGCAGAGCTCTCGCTTGGTTGATAAACACACCGAGGCTGACGTTTTTTCTTGAAAATCGCAGCTTTCTCCCCGCACTGCCCCGTGTTCTACAAAGGCTTCCTCCAGCTGCTCCCTCCCTCGCTCCGGGTTTCTATCTTTGCCTCCTGTGTGAGGTGAAGGGGAGGCAGTAAAATCTTGCAAGCAAACAGCTGAAACCCAGGATTTTCTTCTGTAATCTAAGAAAAAGAGTTTCAGTGGAGGAGCAGGTACCAGGCACGTGTTGTTGCCCTGCCTGGCACAGCTCCAAATCCATCTCAAATCCCTCTGCCGTGAGGATGCATGTCCCAAAGCTCCTGCTGGCCCCTTCAGAGGATGAACTGGAGGAGGCAGAAAGCTGAGGTGGAGCTCTAAGGACACGATGACCTTTCTAGGGAGCTTGTGTGAGGATCTTACCTTGAAAAAATCTCTGGGTAGGATTCCTTTGCTTTAAACCAAGTTCAGTGATTTTCCTTCTGATGCAGCATCAGCCCAAGCTCCTGTTGCCTTCAGCCTCATCAGGCTTCTTGTTCTGGTCCTCGCAGTGCCCAAAGCCCTCCAGCAGCATCGATCCAGGTGCTGAGCCACGTCCTGGCACCAGCGCAGGTGAGGCATCCGTGTGCCCCCACCCATTGCCACTGTTCCCGAACCTGGGCAGTGCCTTCAGAGCGGCTCCCGAGGGCCAAGGGCTTTGTTTTTCCTCTCCTGTTTCCTGCCCAGGATGCTCAGCCTCGGAACAATCGGGGCGGGAAAGGGCGTTGTCCTGCCCCGAGGGTACCCGCGGGCTCTCCCCAGTGCCAGTGCAGCAGTGGCCGCTCCCCTGCCGCAGGATTCCCTCTGGGAAGGTCTTTATCAGGTCCTTTCCTGCCCTGGGGCATCCCAAGGACATACTGCTGGGATTTGCCGCGGGAAGGGCGATCTCAGCTTGTTCCGTGTGTGCCTGGGTTTGCTCTCCTGGAGCAGCGGATTTTGGAGCGTGTGGTGCCTCCCCAGGGCAGCGTGGTGCAGCCGCCAGGCTCCGGGGATTTGCTCTGAATGGGGGTCTGATCCTCTTTACTCTTTAATTTTGGATCTCGGAGCTGTTCCCTCTGGTCCCATCTCCTGGGGGCTGTCCTGGGCTCCACCACTGCAGAAGGAGCTCAGAGAAGTCCTTCGGGGGTTGAAGCTGGGACTCAGGTGGACCTCAGTACAAGAAAAGGGATTTTCCGTGCTGGAGAAGCTGCTCTGTGCCCTGTCCCAGCCGGGCCAGAGCTGCTGATGTCACCTTGGCTGCTGAGGGACCTTCTGCTCCTGGGTCTGGAGTGGATCCTGAGCAGCAGAAAAGCCCTGGAAGGGAAAGGTTCCAGGGCACTGAAGGCAAGTGGGGGAACCCCAGTGGGTCCCAGCTGAGTGGAAAGTCCCTGTCAGGGAGCTGTGATACCCCAAGGGCTTCCCGTGACCTCTGGTGACTTCACAGCTCAGCAGGAAAAGACTTCTTTTTTTGTTGGTAATTCTTTTCCATACTATTTATTTTTTTTTTAATACAAACTTTTTGCCTCAAGCAGGACAAGGGAGAATGTAAAAGCATTGGTCAACAAGTTGCCACTTCCCACTAAGGGATAAACGTTTACCAGTTTGGTGTTAATTAACAGAAATGCTTAATTTGTCTGTTCACCTTTGTGACCCACAGAGATGAATGAAGCCTCTTAACTAAGCAGTCTTGGATGGAAATTCCCCAGGGATCTGGCACCCACGCAAGGACAATTTCACAAATAATCTTAGGATACTTCCCAAGATGAGCTTTGGTGTGCTGGGCCTTTTCTCACTCACTTTAATCAGTGCTTTTTTAGAAAATAGATGGCTAGAAAATTATTGCAAATTAATTATTATAAATTGCCCTTTTGGATGCTCACACCTTCAGAGGGGATGGGTTCAACCTCATCCTGAGCCCTGGTGCTGGGAATTGTTTGGCATCTGTTGAAAATGGGGCAAAACCTTGAGGCAGATGGGTTTCTCTGAGGACCTGGGGCTCCTAAAACCAGGTGTTGTCCCTGCTGTGTGGAGAGGGCTGTGCCACCTCTGGGGTGAGGTCATGTGGAGGTGCTCAACACCCTCACAGAAAGCAGAATGTTTTCCAAACCCTTGACCTTAGTACTCGTTTTTCTTGGTGTTCTCAAGATGCTTAACAGGGCTCCTGAAAGTCAGATTATGTTCCCCGGAAGTGTCCCCTGGCCTGTCATCATGCTCAGTGTGGGTGGCAAGGAGGGGACAGCAGAAAAGGTTGCAAAGTTTCTGCTGCGTTGTGGTGGACGAAGCGAGGCCTTTCCCACGGAAAATGCTTCCATAAGCACTGCCCTGGGAGAGGAGGTTCAGGTTCCTGTGTGGTCCATGGCACAGCAGGAAAAAACCACCCAAAGAGTGCCTTCTGTGGTTTGAAAGTTCTAGCAATAGCTTGGGTATATTTTATTTTAAATTCCCCGCCTGTTGTGTGCTAAGACACGATGGAGGGGATGGTGGGGCTGCTGTGGGGTGAGGAGCCTGTTCCCTCTGAGGACTGAGCTGTTTTTTGAGCTGGGTGTAGCAGAGGTGTCAGTGAGTCACTCTGGGCTCTCACTCGCTGCCTTTCTCCTGCCACAAGCGTGACTGACGTGCTGGGCTGCGATTTCCCCACTCCTTCCCCACTCCTTCCCCACAGTGTTCCTTGGTGCTCCTTGCACCAGGCACAGGTTAAAGTTCTGCTGCAGAGCCCAGTTCCAGGCTTGGGCAGTGGACCACGAGAGGAGGAGGAGCCCGTGAGCCTGTCTGGGGTGAAGGAGAGTGTGTGCACTGGGCAGGTCAGTGGTGCTCGGGGTGTGCTCTCACCTCTGGGGAGCTGCTGGGCTCTCTCCAGTGCAGGGGCAGGGCTGGAGGTGCCTCCCGGTGTTCTCAGGGCGCTCCAGCAGCCAGGCACAGCTTTTCAGAGCCCTTCTGGGGGAGCTGCTGGCAATGAAGTGTGGCTGGAGGTGGCCATGGTGGGGATACGGGGCAGCTCCGGGGCAGGGGTGGGTGGGGCTGTGGTGGGCACAGCCCCTGCTGGGTACCAAATGCTGGCCAAAGGAGAAGAGAATTGGGATATCTTTGGGAATTATGTGGGTGTGTGGCACGGCTGCTGTCCAGGGTGAAAGCAAATGCTGCCTTGCAAGTGGTTTTGTAGCACTGGCAGCTTTTATTTCTTCTTACTCGATTATTTTTGTGTATTTGTGTTGCTTCTAAACGAGAGGCAAAGAATGTGTGGGATGGACCCGTCTCTGTGCCTTGGGAGAGGAGGACACCTGGACACCTGCCCCAGGGTCCCTGTGGGCTGCAGGGGAGGAGGGAATGTCCACCTAGTCACCTCTGATTGCTCACGGTTGGGGACATTGGAGCAGTGACCCTGGGAAGAGGCGTGACTGTTCCTGGTGTCCAGAAGGATGGGTATGGATTGGGTGGGATAAAACCTTCCTCCCCAGCACAGGCTCTGCCAGCCAAGGTTCAGGTTGCACCCTGTGCTCTGGGAGAGAGGTGGGATGTGACAGGGCTGCGGTCACCATTTCACAATGTCCTCGTGTGCTGAGCTCATGTCCCTGATATCCCTTCAGAGTTTTTCCCCCATTGCCACAAGGGCACGGGGACCTTTCCTTCATGTTGGCTGTGTGGCAGAAGGGGACAGTTCTGCAGCCTTCCCTGGCCACTTGGGGTGGGCTTGTGACCATTGCCAGTGAACATTGGGGCCATCAAGGGCAATACCTTATTAACTCTCCTCCTTTCCTCTTCAGGAGATGAATTAAAATGCAGCACACCACGTGCACAGAGGACAGGATCTACCATGCTCTGGAAAGGTGCCTCCACGGGCTCAGCAGGGACGCTGTGTCCAGCAGATGGGCTGGTAGGTGACCTGCTAACCATGGCCTTCTCTCTCTGGGTTAGAGGGAACTGCTGGTGCTGCTGGAGGCCTTTTCCCTTCCAGTGGTCAGAGTCAGAGGTAGCATCCAGCCTGGTCAGTCCTCCTGGGCGTTTTGCTGGAACAGGGAGATGTTCCAGGTCACGTCAGGTCTGATCCTGTGAGGACTCAGCAGGGCAATCGTGCATGCTGCCAGTTGTCCCTGGGTGAGCTGGGGAGAGGAGCAGGCTTTGTTGAGCACGAGGAAAGGCTCCTTTGTGCAATCAGCCGGCCCTGCCTTGATGCTCAGGGCCCCCAAGGTGGGGCTGTGATCTGTGCTGCATTGTCACACACAGCACTGAGATGTTGTTATCAGTTTAACCCTGGCTCAGATACCGTGGTGGCCATAAAGAGCTGAGCCTTGTCCGGGGGGCTGTGAAGGGATTGGAGCTGGTGTGGTGGGGGCAGAGCAGCAATGAGCATAAATTATTTCTGAATGTCATGTTGACCTTTCTGCCTTGTAGCTGTGTCTGTGAGCTGTGATTAAATCACTGCCAAACCTTCTTGTGGATGAAAAAATCTGGGGGCTGCCAGGTTCTGATTCCTTTTTGTCTGTGCAGTTCTTTCAACCCTTTCTGCTTTTCTTTCTCCCTACAAGACCAACAAAGGCGTGCAGACAGGATCCTACCTGCTGCCAAACCCCAGAGAAATCCCTTTGCCATCCTCTCACAGCCACTGGAACAATGGCACTTCCATGCTGTAACATCACCTGGGGGCTTGGTTGGGGCAGTTCTGCCCAAGATTCCTGTGTCCTTTTCTTTTGCCCTGCTCTGGGAAGCAGGCCCTGAAGTGTGACCCACATTCCTGGTTCCTGGAAGCGTGGCCTCGTGCTTGGCACGGTGACAGCGCATGGCCAGAGGAGCCTGTGGCCAAGCAGGTCACTGTGTGCCCAGAGCTCACCTCTGCTGCAATTACCAGCAATCAGTGCCTGTGTCACTCACAGCTCTAATCCCAGCCCCTTGGGGCTGCTCTTTGCCTTGGGGAAGCCTTTAAACAACGACTCCATCATTTTTGCAGCTCATTAGCAAAGGTTGGGGTGTGCAGGGCAGGGGTTGGGGCTGGGGGCTGTGCCCCCTGAGTCCCATCCCCAGTGATCTCCCCTGGCTCCCAGGCCCATTCCTGTGCCTCTTGTGGCCTTTGGCAGTAGGACCCGACATTTCTGGGAGAATTTGGGGTGTTTTGAATCTCAAAAATCTCCCTCTTGTCCAAAGGATTTGTGCTCTGCCAGGAATCTCTAGCGTGCCCTGGTGGGTGTTGGTGGCTTTGTTGTGCCCCAGTTCTGCTGCTGGGGACCCCCCCCCCAGTCCTGAGGGGCTGCTCCTCCTTGTCCCCGAGGGGCTGCTGTCCCCATCCCAGCCGGGGTGGGAGGGCTTTGGTCATTGTGGTGACAGGAGGGATTGAGGGAAAGCAGAGTGCAGTGCCCATAGCCCAGAGCTGTCCCCTCTGCCTTTCAGAACTGGAGCAGGGGTTGTCACATCCTTCCCCAAGCTACAAATGACAGTTTCATTATTGCTGTCCTGCCCAGGCTGTTGTTTGTGGCAGGCTTGATCCTCACAAGTCAGTGAACCCTTTCATCTTGCTCTTGGCTGGGCTGGAACCTTCACCTTCCTCATTTTTCACTTCTATTTCCCAATTTCTTTGCTTTCCCCTATTTTTTTTACCCTTTCCATGCACCAAAATAACACACACCATGTCACAGCTTTTTGGCTGAGACCTTGTTGAATTTTGGTTCATTTTTAAATCATTTAACACTTTATTTTTCTGTGCTAACTTCACACAAGGTTGCTCTGGAGAGGGTGAGTAATTGTTTTCAACACATTGCTCCCTCTGAGTAAGAGATGAGGAGCTGAGGGCTGTGAAGTCAGCCAGGAGGGGTTGTGAGAGTTTGACCATCCCAGATTTACAGCCTGGATGAGCCCGTGGCCAGCTTAGGTAAATAGGTGATCTTTCTGCAGAACTTACTGGAGAAAGCAAATAAAAATGAGTTTTCTGTGACTCATAGAAATCCCTGTTAGAAAAGTGCTGCAAGGAAAATCTTTTCCTTGTGGAGGAACCTCTTCAGGGCTGGCCTTAAATTAGAGTGTGAAAAACAAGACAAATGTTTTACTTCTTGCTGGTGAGCAGAAAAAAAAAGGGTTTTTTTGTGAATGAGAGTGCTGGCCTTGGCTCTGGTGCTGCTGGGGATCTGGCAGATTTGGGCTGATTTCTCCAGGCTTATGCTGGGTTTTCCTGTTGGAAATCTCTGCCCAGGCTGGGTGGAAGTGGCAGGAGGTGCTCCTGTGCTGTGCACCAATCTCCACCTCGTGTGTCTCAGCTGCTGCAGGCTGGGGTGCCTTGGGCTGTGCCAGCCTTGGGCACCTGCAGCCTCCCTGTGCCAGCTGCCCTGAGCTGGCCCTTCCTTTGGGCAGTCCCAGGAGAAGCCACCTCCCTCTGGTGAGTTGATGGTGGCAGCGGCTCTGGGGGAGGAGGAAACGGAGCCTTCTGCTTTCCACCCCCCCGGGCTGTGTCACTGCTGTCACCAGCAGCCCGTGCCCAGCGCCGTGGGCAGCTCGGGAGGTGCCATTTCTGCTTCAGTGCTTCTGGATTTCTGACTCAACAGTTGCCCACTCTGAGGGGAAATGCCACCCCCTGAGGCCAGGAAGGAGCTGCTCTGGGAGGAGGAGGAGGAAAAGAGCATCTTGGGGCACTTCTAAGAAAAGAAATGGCAAAGCCTCATCCTTCCGAGGCTGCCCACGGTGCTGCTGTGCCCGGTCTTGGCACCTTTGGTGCTGATAACGACCAAAGCTGAGCCCAGGCTCCCTGAGCAGCACCTGCTGCCTGCTCAGAGGCTTTGCTGAGCTTCTCCCAAAGGGAGAATTTCCTGTGGTTCTGCAGAGGCTTTGCTGAGGGCTCTGCCCTCGCAAAAGGAGGTTTTTCTTTGGATCACTGTCAGGCTGGGTTTAGTCGAGTGTGGTGCTGGGATAAGCCCAGCTTAGTTCTGCCTTTGTCCCAGCTGAGGACAGGGTGTTCCCTGGGCTGCCTGTGCTGCTGGCAGATAAACCTGACTCATTCTCTGTGTTAAGAGGAATTGTCTGGCACTGGTTTAGTGGAGCAAAGCGGGATGGATGGCAGCAGCTCCTCAGCTGTGGTGCTCCCACTGCGCTGCTGGAGGGATCTCCTGGGCCTCTTGGGGCAAATTCCTTGGATTTAGGGACTGGCAGGTGAAGTTCTGCTTTGTGCTGTTTGTACAAGGTGCATCTTTATTGGTGATCTTGGCCCCTCCAGACCCACGGAGTGCTCCCCTCTCTGCTCCCCCCAGCTTCGAGGGATCCCACTCCCCCCGGTTCCCGGCGATCCCGCTGCTCCCGGGAATATCCCGCTCCCCCCCCCTCGGGCTCCCAGGGGATATCCCGCTCCCTCCAAGGATCCCACCCCTCAGGTCCCGGCGATCCCGCTCCCCCGTGCTGGCTGCTTTGGCAGCTCTGGCATGCTGGATACTCAGCTGGCTGCTGGGGCAGAGCCTCCAGCCCAGCTGGACACGTTGGGCTGTGGATGCTCAGGTGCCCCGTGGTGTCACTGGGACAAACACCGGTGTGCGGGGTTAGGGCCGGCTCCAGGGGGGATGTGAGGTTTGTTCTTCTGCCCGGATCTCATGCCTGTGGTCAGCACCTTCGCCTTGACCCCTTCCCATTGTTCATTCCCCTCTGACCTTCCTGAGCGGGACTGGGGGTGCCGATGGCCCCGGGGGTGACCGTGGCTCTGTGTCCCCGGCGGCCCCGGGGGTGACCGTGGCTCTGTGTCCCCACAGCCGGGCTGTGCCTGAACTGCTGGAGCTTGCAGGAGCTGGTGAGCCGGGACGCCGGTAACTACCTCATCCTGGTGGAGAAGATCCTGGGCAAGACCAAGGAGGTGACTGGGGGCTGTCAGGGGGAGCTGCAGGCCCTGAGGCATCGGCGGCTCCGTGGCTTGCTCAGGATGGGCTTTGGGAAAGCTTGGGTGGGGGATTTGGGGTCATAAGGTGATACTGGGGGTTGGATGGGGCTGGGTCAGCAGGTCCAGAGCTCTGGGGGCACCAGTGCTGAGTGTCCCACAAGGAAGAGCCCATCCCCGTGGTTTGGGCAGCCCTGCAGCCCCAGGGATGGGATTTGATCCCCTGAAGCACTGCTTGGCTCTGTGCAGATCCTCCAGCCTTCCCCAGCCCTTCCCTGGCTGTGTCCATAGAGCTGCTTCTCCAAAGCAGAGCAAATGGAAAATTTCCTGCTGTTTTTGATGGAAACTTTGCTGTGGGTTTCCTGCAGGGCTGGGGCACTGGGGACCACGGGCAGGATTTGCACTGCACAGCAGTGTGGCAGCTGACAGTGGGGTCACAGAGAGGGTACAAAACAGCAGCAGGGACAATCAGATGGACCTGGTACAGTCCCATCATATGCCATGGACGCCGAGGCATCACTGGTCAAGCAGGGTCATCCTGGGCTGCAGCCAGGAAAGCCTTGGAAGAACCCCTTGATGTGGCAGGAAATGGGGATGTGTTTCCTAAATCCCCAGCTCTGGGATTCGTGTGAGGGGGTAAATGCTGGCTTCTGTTTTATGGGCAAGAGGCTGTGGAGCTGGGAGCAGTCCAGGTTATTCATGTTTATGTTCTTTTAATGGCTGGAAGTGCTCTGGGTGCAGAGAGTGGTTTGGTACAGGAGGGTTTATTGCACTTTGGGCTGGGTAAGTGTCTCCTTGAGACCCCAGTGAGAGAGTTCTGCTGGCTGTTCCCTGGAGTAAGGGCTGGGATTCCACCCCCTGGATTCCATCCCCTGGGTCTCACTGTCCTGCCCAGCTTCCCAAGCTGCCTGCAGTGGCTGGGCTGCCTGCTCTGAGCCACTTCCATGGAATTTCAAGCATCAGGAGCCTCAGAGGGTTGAGTGCCTGGCTAGACCTGGGAAAGGACAGACCAGGAGGTTGTGCTTGGTTGTGCTCTGTGCTTGGTGGGGCTTGGGGGGTAGTTTTCCCATGGACAGGAGGGAATCTCCGGGTGTGGTTGTGGGATGGTGGGGGCTGGAGTCTCCCAGCAGCTCCAGGGATGTTTTGGGTGGTGCTCCTGGCCAGCAGCTCATCCCTGTGCCCTCGGGCTGTTCCCACAGGTGCAGGACAGGTGTGACTACGACCTGGTGACACCACTGGCCCTGCTCTTCTACTCGGCCGTGCTCTGTGTAAGTGCTGAAGCTGCTGCACCGATCTCAGCTCAGGGCAGGCACCAAACCAGGGTACCTTTGGGTGGGACATCCCAGCCTGCTTTCATCAGTTCATCGCGAAAAGAAAGATTCTGTAGGAATCCAGAGGGATCAGAATCAAACAACCATTGCACAAGCTGACAGACAAAGGAAATGAGCTTCAGGGGTTTTGAAGCAAGTTTTTTGAGGCTGGGCTAATCAGAATGGGAGATGGACAATAAAGGCGAATTTTTATTTTTTTTTTACACTTTATAGTTGCGCAAAATACATGGGCAATGTGAATGAGAAGAAGCAGAGCCTTCCCAGGAAATACTTTTTTTATTATTATTATTCCCAGCACAATGCATCATTATCCTGAGGAAATCATTGCTGCCAGATCCTGCACAAGCACAGGCTGTGTGAAATTCATCTGTATGGCTTGTGGAGCTTAAAAAGGAATTTATATTTAGGCTTGGGCACGTGAGCCCCGCTTGGGGAAGTTGGGAAGGAGCTTCTTGGAGCTGTGGCCAGGGGGGATCCTGTGGCCCTTCTTGGAAGATGGGGTGGCACAGGGGGAGCTTCTGCTTTGCTTCTCCTCCTCCCACTTCCAGCCTAAACCCTGGAGTTCTCACAAAGCACTCAGGGTCTTTGCTCCTCTCGAGCCTCCTGTCCCTGTCCCCGCAGGCTCCGCACTTCCCACCCGGCTCTGACCTGCTCCTGAAAGCTGCCAGCATCTACCACAGCTTCCTGACATGGCCCGTGCCCTACTGTGACACCTTCCGGGAGCTGCTCACCTTCATCAGCAACGAGCTCAAGGCGCCAGGTGAGGGCTCCTGCCCTGTCCCGGGCACGGCACCCGGCCCTGCCCCGGGCTTGCCCGGGGTTTGTCCCCCTGCTGCTCCTGTCTCATTTCCCCCTTGCCTCCTGGGTCCTGGGAACGCAGCGTCCATCCCAAACCTCAGCTTTTCCAGGGGGTCAGTATCTTGCCCTCCCTCCTCTCTCAGGATGGAATTCCCGGGTGGTCCAGCACAGGGTGAGACCGGATTCCTCTGGAGGAGCAGGGCAGAGTGGTGATTTGGGGGTCCCTTGTGTGCAAGGAGCATCCCAGGCTCTCCCAGCTGTGCAGCAGGGGCAATTAGCCACATGGGTGGTGATTTCCTGGCTGGGTTTCAGTCTGGAGGGTCTTTTCCCCCGCAGAGCACGTGCTGGCTGCTCCCCCCAGCCTGCCCTTTGTGTGAGGTGCTCGGTGGGGGGACAACAGTGGGGCCATTCATGGGCATCAGGGTGGCTGGAGCCTCTGAGTTGCTCTTCCATGGAGATTTCCATAGGGCTGAGGGACTCCCTGGATTGTTCTTTCCAGCCCAGACACTCCTTGTGACCCAGCTCTGGGCACATGCACGGGCAGCACTAGTGCTCCTCTTAATTAAGGACTGCTTGTGGATGTCTTGTGGTTCCCAATGGAGCAGCTCTTCCAATTATTTCTCAAAGCCTTTTTTCCTAATCTCCCTGCCTTTTGGGGCTTTTGAAGAGCTGTTATCACACAGAGCACATTGCAGCTCGTGTTTAATCCTGGGCAGGGTTTGGGAGGCCTGGGAGGGGGATGTGGCTGTGGCTGAGGGTGTTCCCCACACCCTCAAACTGGGAAGGTGCTTTGGGGAGCCCTGGGGGATGTGAAATTCAGGGTCTCTGTCAGGGCAGCAGTTCCTGTGAGATGGAAACTTGGGGATGGGATTAAAGGTGCTTTCAAAGGAACAAAATGATAGAAAAATCCCAACCCGTGCAGTGGGAGCTCTGCACTGGCTGCTTTACCCCCAGCACAAATGGCCACAGCCACTAGGCAGGGTCTGGCTGTGTCCAGCCTCATCTCAGAGCCACAGGGACATGGGGACAGTTGTGAAGCTCCCCAGCTCCCTCCTGGTCATCTCTTACTGTGCTCTGGTCAGGGCTGTGCTTTACAGCCTCTGGAAAGCTCCGGTGCCAGGTGGGGGTTTCTGCATCCCGTTCCTGTGCCATTCCCAGTGCCCCAGGCTGTGGGAGTGGGGACTTTGGCCCAGGAGCTCTCCCCTCCCACATCAGAGTGGATTTCCTCCCCCTGCTGAAGGGGCTGTGTGGGAGGTGCTGCCTGCTGGCTTTGGGAATCCCTCTCCAGTGAGGAGGTGTGCCCTGCAGCTCAGCTGCCAGGACCTTCAGGGCTGTTCTAGGCTTGCTTCACAGCCCCCTGACCTGCTGGGGAGCTGAGGCCAAAGCTTTTTATTGAGATGAGGCAAAGGTTAACAGAGAATGATGCTGTCAATATTTGCCAGGAATGCAGCAGCTTTGATCTGCACCTTGGGGCTGCAGGAGGGATTGGTGCTGCTGTGACCTGTGTGGATTGGGGGGTGCTGGGCCCCCGTGGGTGCTGGGAACCCAAAAAAACGGCTCCCTGCATGGATAAGGGCTGGATCTTGCTGATACCATGAGGTTTTCCCAAGCTGTGCCCCTCTCCTGCTGACTGTGGGGCCAGTCCAGATCCATCAGATGTCACCTGCTGTCCTGGGGACAGTCCCAGAGAGACACCCAGGGTGTGGCTGCCCACAGCAGCCTCTCTTCTTCCTGCTGCATCAGTCTGGGCTCCATCCCCACAGGAGGAGAGGGGGCAGTGACCTATTGGCCCTGTGTGACACCCAGGGCCTGAGGCTAAAGCAAGTGGGAGAAGCTGCTAAATGTCATCCATGGAATTCCCACCCCAGAGCAGTGGGGCAGAAGGGACTGAGGCTGGAGCAGATCATCTGTCCCCATCCTATGGGTGATTTCCCATCACTCTAGCTTTTTACCCTTCACATCCTGAGTTCCCTTGCCCCTGGAATGGCCCTTCACACAGTGGCTGTGCCTTGTCCCAGCAAGGACTCTTCTGGGGCTGCCATTCCCCCTCCAGGCAGGGGCTGTGCCAGCTCAGGACTGCCCTGGAGGCAGAGGCAGCTTCATGCTGCTGGGCAGAGCAGCCTGCAGGGGTTCTGTGCCTCACTGCTCTGCTCTCTCCCCAGGGATCACTTTCCAGAGGCTGGTGAGGACAGAGCAGGGGTTGCCTGTGAAGAACTACCAAAGCTCCACAGTGTAAGTGTGGCCATGGGCACTGCTGGGGGCTCCCTGTGGCATCCCCACAGGCTGGCACTGCTGCAGCAGCTTCCAGGGGCTGGGGAGAAGGGCTGGGAAGCCAGGCTGAGTTGTGGGAAGGGTGAGGAGAGCAGCTGGGTCATTTCCAGAGGCTTGGGACAGGGTCTGTGGGCTCCCAGTGCCAGTGACCCTGCAGGGCTGCAGATGTGGGGAAGGCAAAGTCTCCTCTCCAGGGAGCTGCTGATCTCAGCACATGTTGGAGAGGAGCTGGGAAATGCTGTGCCCTGTGATTTTTGGGAGCCACCACCCCAACAGGAGCCAGGAGCGAGTTCATCCCTGCCCCAGTGCAGTGAGGAGTGGAAGCCTTGCTGCTCTGAGCAATCAGACTTTGCACCTTATCTGAGGGCTGAACCTTCCCCTGCCATCCTCATTTGTAAATACGGAAATGAGGCTGGGAACAGACCTGAGCCACCATTAAAGCTTCTTCTCAGAGCTGCATTTTCAGGAGGGAGATGTTTTGGGTTCACTCGTGCCCAGTGAGGCCAGGTGGCTGCAGGGCTGGAGCCCTGGCTGGGTTCAGTGTCCTGGCCTGACCTTGTCCCTGTCCCCAGGACGGTGCTGCTGCTGAACCGCTCGGAGGTGCAGAGTGAGTTCCTGTCCATCGCCGAGAAGCTGAGCTCCAGTGAGCCCCCCCAGCACTCCACGCTGGTGCTGCTCCTCCAGCACCTCTACCAGGCCAACTTCGGCACCCACTGTGACCTGCACGGGCTGCACCAGCTGCTCAAGGTGGGCTCGGGCAGTGGCCGCCCTGGGGTGCCACAGGAGCAGCTCAGTGCACTTGGCTGCTGCATTTCCTACCCAAAATGGGACTGGCTTGGCGAAGGAAAAGAGTTTTGGTAACACTTCTTGGAGGAAAAATGCACTTTGTTGCCTTCTCAGGTTAGACCTGAGGTCTGAAGTGTTTTGTGAAGTGTGTGCCGAGGGCTCATTCCCCTTTTACCCTGTTACTCCTTTCCCATCCCAAAGTGGAGAGAGGAAAGGCCCCCAGATTTGAAAATCGGCAGAAGTGTTCATTTGACCAGAGAAACACTTGGGGGAGAAGGAAAAAAAAAAAAAACCCAAAAAAACGCCTGGGGTGTTTTCAAAGTTATTTTTATTTTCATTGGGAAAGTTGGGGGTTCTTGGAGGGGTGGGGACAGTGGAGGGGAGAGTATCACCCTGTCAGTGATGCTGCCCCTGCATTGCCCCAGTGGAGGGACCCGCTGAACGTGTCCCCGTGGCTCTGCTCCGCAGTCCAAGCCCCTGGAGGAGCTCTCGGAGCTCTACGCCAGCGCTGCCGAGGCGCAGGAGGCGGCGGCCTCCAGCCCTGACCCCGCGCTGGCCCGGGAGCGGCTCCAGGCTGTGCTGCGCGACATCGCCGGAGCCGCCCCCTTCCCCGCCGGCACAGGTGAGCATCCCCCACCCCTCTCTTCCCCAGGGCTTTCTGCCAGCTCAGCCCCTGCAGCAGCAGCAGCGGGGAATGGTTTTGCAGAGTCTCAGCCGAGTGCAAGGACTGCGATAAAAAAGCACCGGCCCGGGTCCTGTTCAGTAAGCACACCGTGGGCCACAAACGGTTTCATTAAGACAGCAGCAAAATGAGTTGTTCGGCCTTCGAACAATTCACGGGTGAGATGAAAGCATTAAATCAGAAACCGATGGCAGCTGTGACATCTGGTGGCTGTGCAGGTGTGAAGTGTCCCCTTGTCCCAATTGCACGGGACTGCCTGGAGCAAAGGACAGCAGCATCGGGGTGCCCAAAACATGCAGGGTCTGGGTGGCACCTCCCAGGGCAGGAGAGCTGGCAGGGCTGGCCCTGGGGGACCCTGCAAACCCGCTGCTGTCCCTCCTCTCTCCCCAGGCAAGGCTCAGCCCTGCAAGCTGCAGCCCATCGCCATCCCCCCTGCTCGCTGCTACACCTACAGCTGGGACCAGGACAACTTCGGTGAGTCACAGGGGGCCTTTGCTGAGCTCTCGGCTGGGCCCAGCAGTTCTGGAGAAGTAGGAAGTTCCCCTTGTGCTGAGCTGGTGCCTCCTGCTTCCCCATTCCTGGAAGGACCTTGTCTGTTCTTGGGAAGGCTCCGTGCTCCTTCCCTGCTGGTCCCAGCAAGTGGGAGCAGAGCTCTGGCCCAGCTCTGCAGTGAAGGCCGGCAGGGAGCCAGGGGGGTCACTTTGGGTTTGATCAGCCAAAGGCCTGGCTTTGCTCCTGCCCTCCGGTTAAACCTGGATCAGATGTGAGGATAGTGAAAAGCTGGGTGGGAAGGAAGCAAAAGCCCAGCTGGAGTTTGCCTTTTGAGAACCCAGCCAGAACCTCGAGGAGAGAAACAGAGTTTTCTGTGCATTGCAATCGAGCCTTTTATGAAATCTAAAAACATTGGAGAGGAGGTTTCCAGCTATGTGCTTGACACCAGGATGGAGGAGAGCTTTGGCCATGAGGAGTGGCAGTGGTGTCCACGTTTGCAGTGGCTCTGCTGGAGCCCCTGGCAGACACCTTCTCCCTCTGGGTTGCTTTCAGACATCCTCAACGATGTCCTCAGCAAGGAGTGCAGCGTTGCTGAGCCCCTGGCTTCGGAGAACGAGGAGGAGGATGAGGAGGAAGAGGACGAGGATGTGGAGACTGACGGCGGCTCCCCTGAGCAAGACTCGCTGCTGTCCCCGCTCTGCGCCATCTCCAGTGACTCTGTGTACTCCGTGCTGTCCGAGGAAGGCTCCAAGCCCTCGCGGGTGTCCCTCTTCACCTCCTCCAAGGAGTCCATCTCGGAGCTGACGGTGGTCTCCAGGAAGTCCCTGAAGTCGTTCGTGTCCAGCCTGAAGGACTGCATGGACAGCGGCTACGCCGAGGACAGCGACGAGAGCTCTCTGGACACGGCGGGCAGGACGGAGCCGAGGGCGGACCGGCCGCCCCCCAGGCACCGGCAGTCGCTGACCAACAGGCTCTACAAACTGTTCAAGAGCAAGAGCCAGCAGCTGGTGCAGCGCCGGGAGCTGCGGGACTGCCCGGGGCCGTGCTCGCTGCCGCTGCGGCGCGCCGAGAGCCTGTGCGCGTCCCCANCTGCGCGTCGTGGTGTTCGGCTCGGACCGCATCTCGGGCAAGGTGGCCCGCGCCTACAGCGACCTCAGGTGAGGCGGGGTGGCCCGGGAGTGGCCGCAGGTGGCCCGCCCCGCCGGCACGCCCCGCTCAGCCGCCTCTCCTCCTCCCAGGCTCAAGGAGAGCTCTTGCCCCTCACTGACACGGTACTTCAGGCTGCAGTTCTTCTACGTCCCCGTGAAGAGGAGCTGCGTGGCTCCCTCGACCCCGCAGATGCATCACCACCCCTCGCCATCCCTGGGGGACACCCCGCCCCGGGCACAGGTGGGTGTCCCCTCCCCGCGGTGTCACCGGGGCTCTGCTTGGCCCGGAGGTGCTGTAGGAGGTGGGACAGGCCGAGGGGGCCCTCGGGGTGACCCCATGTCCGGTTTCAGGACCCCTCCCTGGCCGGGATGGAGAGCAGCACCAACGACATCTCGCACTACATCGGCCTGCTGGACCCCTGGTACGAGCGCAACGTCCTGGGGCTGATGAACCTGCCCATGAACGTCCTGTGCCAGGTGCGTGTGTGCCACGGGCAGGCTGGGCGGTGCCCCTTCCCTGGGGAGCTCTTTGGAGAACCTTCTGTGGATGTGGGATGGACATGGGGCTCCTGGTGGTCAGCAGGTTTCCATCCCTGGTGGGGTGGGCAGTTGTGGCTGGAGGTACCACCTGCCCCATCACTTTTCTGACCCATTCTGCCACCCCAGTGTGCCAAGCCCGAGGCTGAGCCCCAGGAGGACTCCCAGGAGCAGCTGCCCATCCTGGCAGACATGATCCTCTACTACTGCCGCTTCGCCACGCGCCCCGTGCTGCTGCAGCTCTACCAGACCGAGGTGGGCACAGGGAAAGGAGGGATGGCTCTGCCTGTGCCACGTGTCAGGAGCTGCCTGTGCAGCACGGGGGGTGTGACACGTGCTGCTGAGGCAGAGCTCCGTCCCCTTCGTCCCTAGATGTCCATGGTGCCCTGGCTGATGCTCCTGGCTCAGGGTCTGAGAGTAGCTCCTGCCCAGACCATGAAGTCCCACGAGCAGTTTCCCACCCCAGTACAGCTCCCCATGGCACAAAGCAGTGCCTGACGGTGCTGCCAGGTTTTCCACATCCGTGGAATCTCTCCAGAGCTCTGCTTCCCAAACTAAGCCTCTCCATGAGGGGAGTTTTCACACCCTGCTGTGTGCCTGGGGCAGGTGTGCTGGGGAAGGTTGAATTTGGGGCTGCAACCCCTGCTTTGGGGCTGTGGCTGGGGACCACCTACAGCAGGGCTTGGTGAGCAGAGCTGCATAGGATTTGTGCTCCCAAAGCAATTCCCAGACCCTGCTGTTGCCTCATTGTGGGTTTTTTTTCCAATGGGTGTGGAGTTTTAAGTGAAAACGAGAGGTTTGTGTTGTTTTGGGATCTGTTTAAACAGTCTGAAATGCAGCTAAAGGCAGGTGCCACCCCAAGCAGCTGCTGAAAGGTGCTTTGAAAACATGGGAGGATTTTCCCAAACTGACCCATTTCCTAAAGGCTGAGACGGGTGAAGGCTGCCTGGCTGGGCTGTCCCCTCACCCGCCCATGTCCCCTCTTGTCCCCCGGCAGCTCACCTTCATCGGTGGGGAGAAGAGGACTGAGGTCTTCATCCATTCCCTGGAGCTGGGGCACTCAGCAGCCACGAGGGCCATCAAGGCCTCAGGTCTGTAGCTGCTTCTTCATCCCCCACCTGCCTGGGGGTGTGAAACCAGGGCTGGGAGGGAAGGGAAGGAGGGGCTGGGGGAGCCTGGGCTGCAGGAGTGTCTGAGCCAGGCTGAACGAGGACCCAGGAAGCTCTTCCCTGCTTTGGGAGAGAAACATCCCAGTTTTGTATTCCCTCCAGGAGCAGAACCATGGCAATGCCTGGTGCTTGTGCTGCTCTTAACTCAAGATTGGATTTACAATAAAACACCTCCAAACCTGTTTCCTTCCTCTCCTCAGCACCTACCAAATGCAGCTCTTTGTCTTTTGTTTTTACTGCTTTCTCTTTGTGCTTTGTCCAAAAGTGTCATTTATAAAATCCCTCTTTGCATCTCCTTATTTTACTGGGTACAGCCAGGTTTGTGTGTGTGCCTGGAGCCTTCTGTGTGTAATTTTTTGTACTTTCTTATACTTTTATGTTATGAATTTATAACGTTAGTGATATTAGGAGAGCAGAAGCAGTGGCAGGAACATCTGGCTGCAGTTCCCGGGGTACCCAGGACGGGATGCTCTGGTGAAGTGCAGCTCACACAGACCCCTCATGGCCAGCCCCCAATACTGCACCTGCACATGTTCCTCATGGCTTTAACCAACTGCTTTGGTGTGAGCTCCACTTGTCCTTCGAAGCAGAGCCCATAAAATTCCCCCTATGGAGTGTGCCCACCCTGCTCCCCCAAAATGAGGCTTGGGCAAAGAGCTCTTCCTTGCAACTCATGAAAACTGCCAGTGCTGAAGCCAGTGTTTTCCCCTTGGCTTGTCTGGCACTGCTTCACAGCTGCAAAAAAGTATCCAGGGGGAAAAACAGGTTAGAAGGTGTCAGGCCCAGTGTTTCAGGGCTCATTTAACGTGGGCAGAAGTCTGAGCAAACAGGAGTAGGGAGAGCACCGTGGCCTCCATTGCTCTGTTTTCTCTGGAGCTCTGAGCTCTCTGCACCAGCTCAGCCAGAGCCACTTGCAGTTCTGAAGAGTGGTTTTGTGGTGTAATTCCTCACTGGATTCTTTGCTTTCCGCAGATTTTAAGCCACCTTTTCTCTTTTTTATGCCCTTTTCCCCCATGGCTGTGCTTAGCAAGCCCTTTTTCCTTTCTGCAGGTCCTGGGTGTATCAGCAGCCAGAGAAGGCTGGGGATAAAAAACCCCTGTGTAATGTTTGCCTCCTTGTTCCCTGCAGGTCCAGGCAGTAAAAGGCTGGGAATAGATGGAGACAGGGAAGCAATCCCACTGACACTACAGATTGCATACAGCAAGGTCTGTGCTGGCACTGCTGGGGCACCTCCAGTGCTGGGGACAGCTCTGGGCCCTCAGCTCAGGAAGGACATGGAGGGGCTGGAGCGTGTCCAGGGAAGGGAATGGAGCTGGGGAAGGGGCTGAGCCTGGAGAAAAGGAGGCTCAGGGGGAACTTGTGGCTCTGCACAAGTCCCTGCCAGGAGGGGACAGCCGGGGGGGTCGGGCTCTGCTCCAGGAACAGGGACAGGAGCAGAGGGAACGGCCTCAGGCTGCACCACAGGATGTTTTTATTGGTTATTAGAGAATATTTCTTCACAGAAAGGGCTTTCCAGCCCTGGCACAGCTGCCCAGGGCAGTGGTGGAGTCACCATCCATGGGGAATGCTTAAAAGATGTAGGGTTGGTGCTAAAGGACTTGGCAGGTTAGATTTGGGGTTAGACTTGACCTTCAAAATCTTTTCCAAGCTGAATGGTTGTGTGCTTTTCTCCCGCGGGCCGTGGCTGGTCCCTGCAGACAGCTGCCAGTGGCAGGAGTCACTGGAACGACGTGGAGAAGGTCTGCACATCTGTCAACCTCAGCAAGGCCTGCAGGAGGCACGAGGAGCTCGGTGGGTGCAGGGGTCCCGGTGCCCCAGGGAGGGTGGGGACACTGGGGGATGAGGGAATGGTGTGGATCTCCTGGCTGGAGCAAATGAGGGAGGTGAGAGTGCAGGAGACACGTGGGAGTCTCCTGATGTTCCCTCAGCTGTCCTTGGGTGTGTGCCAATCCTCAGCACCACGTCAGGGACAAAGGACATGTCCTGTCCCCCTGTCCCGAAGCTTCCAGCTGGAAAAATATCCACTAGGGATGGGGCTGGGATGGCTCAAACACCAGGATGGTCACTGGAGAATGACGCTTTCCAGAACAGCACTTATTTAGCAAGGAGGAACGACAGGTAAAACTCTCTAGATGAAGCAGGACCAAGGGCCAGGTGCTCGTCCTGCACCTGAACAGGATGTCAGCAGGCCCTCCTGAGCAGCTGCTGCAGCCTGGTTCCCTTCCTGCAGCGCAGACACAGTCCCAGCCACCTGGCTTGGCCTCAGAACCTTTTTTCTAATCATGTTTCCAATTAATCAAACTTTGAGCCTTTGAAAAGCTCCATGTGTGTATTGGTTTGTTCTTGTTTAAGAGCTGCTTGTTTGGCCATCAGACACATCCAGTCCTGAGGGGACTGAGGGGGTTTAGGTCCTTTTTCCTGGTGTACCTGGTGCCTGGCAGGAGTTTGTCAGCAGGATAATCGGGAATGGGTGTTGTACCAAACAGGAGACATCCCTGCATGCTCCATGGAGCTCTGCACTGTCCCTCCTGTCCCTGCCATCCATGCAGCCAATCCTGGGAGAAGAACATCAGGAATGGGTTTCTCTAAATGTTGGGTTGGATGTTCCTGCTCTAGTTCAGGGTTTGCATCAGGGGTGCCCTCAGCTCATCCCTAGGACAGACCTGTCCATGGATCTCCATCCTTCCAAGAGGAATCTGATCCCCTTGGCTCCGTGTGTTTTCCCGTTCAGCAGTTTGACCACAGGATGTCACTGTAATTCCAGGCACGAGGAGGCATCTCCAGGTGGGCTCAGGAGAGGCCACTCAGGCACAGTCAGACTTTCCTCACGGTGATGGGCAATGGTTTTTCTCCTGTTTGCAGCCCAAGGTGGTTAAATGTTCTCTCCTGCTGTTTTGGAAAGCAGCTGGAATTGCAGAGGACATTTAGCAGGAGGGGAGGAAAGCTGGGACTGCACTGCATTCCCTCAGCAGTGGGATTGTGCTGGAGCCCCAGTTCTGGGATGCTTTGAGAGGTGCTGGCACGACGTGGGTTCCCAGCAGAGCCCCAGGTCATGGCAGTTTCCTTCTGTTGCAGCCTCGAAGACAGAATGTCTTAACCTAACCATGACCGAAGTGGTCAAGAGGCAGAACTCCAAATCCAAGAAAAGTTTCAACCAGGTAACTCCAATCCTGGAGCTTTTCCATTTGGGGAGATGAGGTCGGCCTGGCCCAGCAGGGAGGGGAGCAGGGCTGCAGGGAGCAGCTCCCTGGGAGTTCCCTTTGCTGCTGCCCCAGTCCTGCCCAGCTCCCCTGGCCTGCCCAGGGGATGTGCTGAGGTAGCAGCTCCCTCACTCCAGCCTTTCCTCTCAGCAGATCAGCGTGTCCCAGATCAAAGTGGACAAGGTGCAGATCATCGGAGTCCAGTCCTCCTTCGCCGTGTGCCTGGACCAGGATGAGCAGAAGATCCTGCAGAGCGTAACCAGGTGGGAACTGCAGCCAGAGCTCCTGGGATGGGCATCCTGACCTGTCCCTGAGCTGTGGCTGGGAATGGGGTCCTGGCCCCGTGGGGGATCTGTGCCCCGAGCCCCAAGCTCTGAGCTCAGCTTGGATTGATGCTCCTGCTCAGATCCCAGCAGGAGTTCACCTTCAGGAAGTCCCAGAGTCTAAAGGGTGGTCCCCTGTCAGCTCTTCAGCCCCAGAGACTCCTCTTGCAGCAGGAGCAGTCATGAGCCAGAGGTTATGGGACATAAAGGAGGTGTTGGGAGAGCCTTCACCTTCTAAACCTCCTTTGGGTCAGCAGAGCCTTCACCTTCTAAGCTGGGGCTGTCCCCTCCTTTGGTTTTAAAAATGTGCAAATGTTACAATTCCACTCTCAGATTGAGCAGAACTCTGCAAAGTGATGCTGCCTTCAACAGAAAAATATTTGGGATCTTTAATCTTAAATAACCCAAAGAGAAGTGTTTAACTTGTTTGTTATGAAACTCAGGGGGTTGGTGGAGTTCATGAAATGTTAAAGGAGCTCCTTCCCTCTTCCCAAAACCTGGGGGATGCAGAAGTTCTCATTTTCTCCAATGAATTTCTGCAAATGCCTTGGATGGGTGATGATGCTTGAGTCAGCTGGGAGTCCTGAACTCCCAGTGCTCAGGCTTCAGTCCTGTTAAGGATTGGGTTGATTCCTGCTGGATTGCAGCCCCATTCCCATTCCAGCTGTGTTTGCAGCCCCATTCCTGTTCCCATTCCAGCTGTGTTTGCAGCCCCATTCCCGCTGCCCTTGGGTATTCCCAGCCCACTCCTCACTCAGAGGTTCTTTCCTGGTGTTCCCCTGCAGGTGTGAGATCTCCGTGTGCTACAAGCCCAGGGACAGTGACCCCCTGGCCCCGAGGGGGTCCTCTGTGTCCCCCCAGGACCCCTCCGAGTTCCAGTCCCTGCTGTGTTTGCCCATTGCCACCTTCAGTGGGGCGCTGCCGTAGAGGAGCCGTGTCCCTCCAGGCCGCGTGTCCCACGCCAGTCCAGGCTCAGGAGAAGGAAGAGGACACCGAGCCCTGCCTGTCCAGAAGCTCCTGCAGCCCAGGAGTGGCTCTGGTGTCAGTGTCTGGCTGAGCTGCCCCTGCTCTAGGCTTCCCTTCCTCAGGAAACGGGGTCCTTGTGCTCTGCTGTCTCTGGGGGTTCCTCAGCAAGGGGAGGAAAGTGGTTCCTGGATATCTCCCCGTGGATCAGCAGATATCAACACCTGGGTGGGAGGGCAGGGTGAGGACAGGGATCTTCCCTGCCAGAAAATAGTGCAAGGGGGATGTGGGGAAGGGTGAGCTCCAGGGGGATATCTGGGAAATGGAATGTCCTTGGCTCAGTGTTGTCAGCTGGCCATCAGTGCACTGGGAATTACAGATCCCATTGGAGTGGTGAAATGCCAGCGCATGTCCTGGTGCTGTTTCACCTGTGACACGTTGAGGATGCTCAGGACAGTTTTTTGGGATGGGGACAGGTTTCTCAAGGTTTACCTTCCCTTCTGGAGGTCGGGTGTCCTGCAGGGAAGCAGAGCAGGGATCCTGCAGTGTGGGCTGGGTGTGTCCCAGGGAACTGAGTGCAATAGGCCATCCTAGGGCAAGGACAGCTGGTGGTGGATCCTTGTATTTCCTGTACATCCAGGAGAGGAATTCCCAATCCCTGCAGGATTCCAGCACTGTGCTGTACTCCCTGTCCAGCCCCTGGTCTTGCATCCTGCTCCCAGTACTGTGTGCCAGAGCCAGCCCAGGGCTGAGCCCTCAGCAGTTGCTGGAAATCCATCAGGAGCCATGCTGGACTCGCAGCAGGGAGGGAAGTCCTGGGGAAAGCATCAGGATTGCCTTAGGCCCAGCTGCACGGTCAGGTTTGCTGGAGAAGGACACAGCACCAAACCCACCGAGTGACACCTGCGAGTGACAGCAGCATTTGAGATCCTCCCCCCTGCAAATACTCCAGCCTCTTCCTCCCCTCTGCAAAGTTGTAGGTACAGAAAGGTGCAATATTTGAGAATATTTAGGGATTATCTGACCCTATGAGCAAAGAAGTAAGACTGGAAAAGCCTCAGGCTGTTCCTGGGTGGTTTTGGGGGATTTTACTGATGCTAGCAACTCACTGCCTGCTGCAGGCTCGAAGGAGCTTGGTTCCAAGGTTCTGTGTTCCCTGGATGTGTCTGGAAGGGACCCCTGGCACTGCTGGGGGCTGCAGGGCTCAGCCACAGTGGGGTCCAGGGGATCCCTTGATGCTCCAGGGAACAGGAGCTGGTGAGCTCAGCACTGTCCCCAAGCCTGGTGGCACAGCAGCAGTGCTACTTGAGGTTCAGTCTGCCAGGGAAAGGACCAGAAGCTTCTGGGGCTACAGGTATCTCAGAGGAGTGGGGGGTCAGGTTTGTCTGCAGGTTTCCCCCCATCCCTGCTGGAAGTGTTGGGGGGTCCCTCCTGTGCCCTTGACTCTGCTCCTGGCTCTGCTAGTTGCTGGACATGTTCTGCTCCCACTGTCCCCATGCTGGGGACAGCTTGGCCTGGTCCCAGGGGTGAGCACTGTGGTCCCCAAGGTGCCCTCAGGTGTCCTCTGGGTGCAGCTCCTGCCAGGGCCAGGGATGAGGAAACCCGAGATATGCCTGCACTCCTGAGGCCTCTGTGCTCCCCCCTCCTGCTTGACTCCACCACCCCAGGCTGGTGCTGCCCTGGGGATCCAAGGAAAGCCCCTCGGGAGGTGAAGCCTCCCTTGGCATGAGCAGGAGCCTGCCCCCCCAGAGCAGAGCCAGGCTGCTCTGCCAGCAAGGATCCACTTCCCTGGCCTCACACGGGCTCCAGGAGCACACAGCTCCTCCAAGTGCCTGGAGCAGCACCTGACCTTGGCAGGGACACCCGGCAGGGCTGGGCCCTGCTGGGCTGTCCCCTCCTCACAGGATACCTGGACACTCCTCTCCATCACTATTTCAAGCCAAATAGGCTCAAGGGATCAGAATCAGGTTTTAGTGGTTCTTTCTATGCATTTGGGAAGGGTTTTCTCACTGACTTTTCCTTCCCCAACCAGGTTTGGGGTGTGTTGTCTCCAATGGGGCTGGGATTTGGCAGGTGGCTGTTTAAAATAGCACCTGACCCTGGCAAACGCTGCTCTTCGGGATCTTGGTGGCCGTGGCTAAATCCATGCCAGGACAAAAATCCCTCTGGGTTCACTTGGCCCTACAGCAATCCTGGAGAGGAGAATTCCCATCCCATAGAGAAAACCAAGCACAAACTCCAGGGACTCACAATCCTGGTGAAGGTTTTGACCTCTGATGCTGTCTGGAAATGAAAGAATCCCAGGGTTCTTTGGGGTCGTCTTTGTACATTTGTGTAGCCTCAGCAAATCGGTGTAAAGTCTGTGCTGATCTGTAAAATACTGTGCAGAGCACTTTTAAAGTAATTGTAAAATATTAAAAGTTGATTTATTTCCAGTACAGGAGCAGTATTTGGGTCAAGGAATTCCTGGGTGGGTGGGGGAGGCACGGGAGGAGGCTTCAAATCTCCCCAGAGGAGCTGACCTGGGAGCAGGAAAAGGCTCAGAGAGTCATTGGCATGAGGCAGTTCCAGCACCCACCACAGCACCAGGGTTTTTCCTTCATGTGCTCCAAAATCTGCTCACAGGTAGGTAATCTGGGATTAACCTGCAGGTAGAATCTGCAGTCTTTATCAAATAAAGTATATTTTCCACCATCAGTGGGCATACTGAGATACTGTCTAGGTTGAACACTCCATAGTTTGTTATTATCATCTTTTTATCTCCTTAGTATGATTTTTTTTCCAAGAAGGAGAAAAAAAGAAAAAAAGTATTGGAGATTACTCAGTTCAGAGAAATGAAAAAGGCAACTGCACTACCACCAAAGTGGCAGTTTGGCTTTCCCTCTGCCCAGATCCCCTCATCTTCTATATTTGCTGGAGCTGGACTAAAATTAGAACCAGGCTGAAGGCCAGGGTAGAAAATAGAGGCACAGCATCAGAAGTGTTTGGTTTGTGACCTGTGAGGAAACCAGCCGGGGCAGGGTTTGGCGCTCGGCCAGGGCAGCTCTCCCTGCAGGCTGGGAGCGGGGCTGGGCCAGCTCCGTTTGCCTCGGGCAGAGCCCTTTGCTCCCTCGGGCCTCGGCGGCCGCGGAATGACGGCGGATCAGAGAGGGGCAGGCAAAGCATCCCTGCGCAGCAGCCACGGCGGCACGGAGCTCCCCTGGCCGGGGAGGGTGCGGGGCAGCGGCCGAAACAGGAACCGAGCGCTGGAGGAGGAGGAACAGCCCTGGCCCCGCTCACTGTCACCCGGCACTGTCACACGGGCACTGCCACCCGCTCACTAGCACCAAGGCACTGTCACTCGGCACTGCCACAGCCCCCCGGCACTGCCACACGGGCACTGCCACCGCCACCCTGCACTGCCACTGCCCCCTGGCACTGTCACTCGGCACTGCCACTGCCCACTGTCACCGCCACCCTGCATTGCTACTGCACCCAGGCACTATCACCCGGCACTGGCACTGTCACCCGGGCACTGCCCCCCAGCACTGCCACCGCCCCCCGGCACTGCACCCTGCCACTCGGCACTGCCACCGCCACCCTGCACTGCCACTGCACCCAGGCACTGTCACTACTACCCTGACACTGTCACCCGGGCACTGCCCACGGCACTGCCACCCGACACTACCACCGCCCCCCCGGCACTGACACTGCACCCTGCCGCTGTCACTCGTCCCTGCTACCCGCAGCCCTGGGGGGGCTGGTGGCAGCTGGGGGGCTCTGAGGGGCCCTATGTGAGCAGCAGGAGGGAGCCAGCCCCGTGTGGGTGTCACAGGGGTGTGACCTCGGCGAGGAGCGGCCACTCCCGGCACGGGTTCAGGTGGCAGCGGGATCTCCGGTGAACAGAGCTGTGGCTGCTGCCATGGCAGGACAGCCCCCTCCTGGAATTAGTGGCAGCAAGGTCCTCTCCAGGCAGGGAGCCCCCTCTGGAATTAGTGCTTCAGGTGGCCTTTTTCTGTTTCATTGAATCCCACACTGCTTTGGGTTGGGAGGAACCTCAAACCCCACCCAGTGCCATCCCTGCCACGCCAGGGACACCTCCCACTGTCCCAGGCTGCTCCAACCCCAATGTCCAACCTGGTCTTGGGCACTGCCAGGGATCCAGGGGCAGCCACAGCTGCTCTGGGCACCCTGTGCCAGCCCTGCCCACCCT
>VXBI01011157.1:244263-258871 GCA_013397375.1 Toxostoma redivivum
CATCCCATCCCATCCCATCCCATCCCATCCCATCCCATCCCATCCCATCCCACTCCGGTTCTCCAGCCGTATGCTCCTGGAGGAAGCCCGGGCTGGGCGGGTGCCGGGAGCTGTGCCGGTGCCGGGAGCCGTGCCGGTGCCGGGAGCCGTGCTGGTGCCGAGAGCCGTGTCAGCCTCTGAAGTGCCGCTTTCAGAACCAGCCTCGCCCGCAGGAACCGCGGGCAGACGGGGGAGGGCGGCACGGAGGGGTGGCGGCTTTGGGCTGTCCCCAGGCCGTTTGTCGTGCCGTGACGACACTCGGAGCCCATGTGCTGTGTGTCCCCTCGGGCTGAGCACTCCGCACGGCTCCCGCAGGACGCTCCGGCGCTGAAGCTCTCGCCCATCCTGCCCATGGTATCTGTGCTATCCTTGCTTGTTCAGGGGCCAGCCCGGGCGGCTGCGGCAGAGTGGGAAGGGCTGGGGCCGGGCGGTGATGGAGGTGGGATGGGGAGAGGGCAGAGCCGCTCTCCTGTGCGGGGCGAGGCGCGGCTTTCCCCTCTCTCTCTATGGTGGAGCTGATAAACAGCGCCGGGAAAGCTCAGCCGTGCCCGGGCGGTGAATTTGTAACTGAACACGGGCTGCAGGAGGCGTGGGGAGATGGCTTTGGAGCGGATAAATATAACCAGGGGAGAGAGAGCGAGGGGATGCGCTCCATGTCCCGCTGTCGCACCGCTGTCCTCGGGCAGACGGGGAGCGGGGACAGGGACATCCTCCAGGCTGGCTGTGGCCAGCTCAGCTCCAGGTACGGACATTTGGTGTGCCGGGAGCAGAGAGAGGATCCTGGACACGCTGGAGCTTCCCAGGACAGCCTCGCTTGCTGCCAGCCCAGCTCCCACTACCGAAGGGTTCGAGGTTAGGTTTTCTTTCGTGGCTCCAGCTATTTCTGCCTTGCTTCAGCTATTTCTGTGCCTCTCGTGTTTCACCTGGCCGGGGGCGGGGGGTTGGGGTTTAGTGATTTCTGACAGTGTTGGTAGCCTGTGAGACAGAGCAGGAGGGTTTTGGGGAGCCTGTGCAGCCCCACATTTCCAGCCTGAGTCCCTTCTGTCCACAGGGGGCTGAAGTGGCTCACCTGGATGGACACGTCCCCGTCTCTCTGAATGGGATTTTCAGTCTCACCTTGAAGGGGTGAGTCTCACCTCACAGAGAGCTCAGCTTCAACCCCTGCCACGGGGCTAAGAGGGAAATAGCCTTTTGTGGGGACGGGGCTGTGCTTTCCTGCAGGGATGAACTGTTCCTCCAGTGGTTCCTATCAAGGGCTGAGTGAATGTAGATCCTTCTTGGTGGAGGGCAAGAAGCAGCCTGGCCTGGGCTCTGTGTGGGGACCGATGACCCTATGGGCACAGTGACCTGCTGGCTGTACCTGCTGCTGCCCAGAACCCTTCAGACACACCCAAAAGCCAACAGGGTGATGTTTGGTCTGCTGGAGCCCACCTGGTGACAATGTCCTTGGTGCTCGTGATCAGCCCTCAGAGAAGGGAGAGGACACTCGGGGTGGTGTCCCCAGCACTTGGGGTGGTGTCCCCAATATTCAGGGTGGTGACCCCAGCACTGGGGATCCTCAGTGTCCCTCCCTTCCTGTAAGGATTAGGGAAGGGACAGCCTTGGAGTGAGGTGACAATTTCCTTGTGCACTCCCGGGCCCGAGCAAATGGGGATCCCTGCTTAGGAGGAAGGAGCTTCAGTGGGATGAGCAGGGGGAGGATGGAGAGGTGAGAGGGAGGCAGAGGCTGAAGGATCCCAAAATGGGACAGAACTTCACCTTGGACTAGCTGGGTTGAGACAGAGCAGTGGTACAAACTGCTCCCCACCCCCCGGAGCCTGCAGAGGAGGGGCTGAGGAGGGGCTTGTGGGGTGCTCAGCACCCCGTGCTCAGCCAGGTCCTGCTCCCGCCGTCTCCAGCACCTGTAGTTTGGAACAGGGGGATTCCCTTTAACTCTGCAATTCCCTTTAACCCGTGAATTTATCTGCCAGTGGCCAGGGTGAGCTGCGCTTTCATTGCCAAATCCCTCACTTTTAAGAATAGAGCCAGGTGCTCCCCAAAACTGCCCCAAACTCCTGGGGAAGGTGGCTTTGCAGTCATTTAGGTTTTTTTTTCCACAATGAATCTCGAAATTATTGAAACCTGAAGGGAGAATTGCGACTTCTCTTCTTACCCTTCCTCTCATTTTTTTTCCCTGCGAAAGAAATAAAATCCAGCTGATGCCATGGGTATTTTAAGAATTGCAGAGAGGAAGTGGAGATTTGCAGCTCTGCAAAGAAGTGGGATGAATGCAGAGGAGGCTCTGGTCTTGCTGAGCTGGCAGACAGCAAAATACCCAGTTATGGGATGAGCTGTGCCTCGTGTCTGCTGCAGGGGAGGGAAAAGATCCAGGGGAGGAGGGGGACAGAGCAGAGAACTCTCCTGGTGTGGGTCAGGGAACCTTCCCAGCCTTCTGGGGAGCAGGGAGGGGGTCCCAGGTGAAGGGGCTGAGTCCAGCAGGTGCTGGGACCAGCGCAGGGTCCATCCCCAGAAATGGGGACAATTCCCATTCCTCGTGCCAGGGATCCTTTCAGAGGACTGTGGCTGACAGAGAGGCTGGCTGGAGTGGGGGGTTCTGGTGCCCAGTTCTCCCCTTCCTCTGGGCTGGCATCATCCCTGCCTGCCCTGTTGGGATCTGGGATGAGGCACAGCCTGTGCTGAGGACTGTACCCTCAGCCTCGGGGAGCACAGCAGGCAGAAATCATCCCAGGAAAACAGGGAAATTCTGCTAATTTGGGTGCTTCTACTGGTCAAAAACATTCCCAGAGAAAAGGGGAATTTCTGCTCATTTGGGTCAAAAACATCCCCATGAAAAGGGGGAATTTCTGCTCATTTGCGTTCCTGTGCTGGTCCTGGCCAAGGCAGAACCAATGGCTGGACCCTGCCTGACCCCACTCTTCCTCAGAGCCTGTTCCTGTGTCCTTTCATCCTCTTCTCCCATGACATCTGCCTGTCCTCTCCTGGACAGCGTGACCGCGTTCTGAACGTGCTGGGGACCAGTTTTCGTCACTTTATGTTGAATTTTCCCGGGAGACCCAAGCACTGGGAGCCGGCAGGTGCACCCTGGGCTCAGCCTCAGCTGCTCTTTGCTACCGGGGAGGAAAAGGGGCCCTTTTGGAGCAGACAGGTGAACCGAGAACCAGAGTTTCTCAGGCAGGCAGAGCTCACGTTGGTCTTTGCTAAATTTGGAAGCTCTGGCCGGCCAGCAGCGCCCGCCCCCGCAGTGCCAGGAGGATGCGGATGTGGGAAGCCACCGACACCTTCAGCCACATTTAGCTGCTGCTTCCTCCGGCAGCGCAGCCCGGAGGAGCCCGAGGACAGGGCCGGGGTCTCCCGGGGCTTTCCCAGCAGGAGCTGAACCCTAGGACTGGCAGTGCCAGCCTCCCCCTGTGCCACCCCGCTGGTGGCGCTCGGTGTCCTGCACACTGCAGGGATTAGGAGAGCCATCCCCTTCCTTCTCAGCCAGGGATTCAAGGGGCGATCCGGGAGTTTGGAGATGAGGAGGCTCGGTTGAGGCTCTCCTGTGTCCCAGACTGGCATTGCAGCGGGCACATCCCGTTCCTGGCCGTGCTCAGCGCTGTGCCCGGACTCAGCACTCCGGGGAGCCGGCCGGTGCCTGGGTGGGCAGTGCCGGTGCCAGGGAAGGGCAGGGGACTGTCACTCTGTGTCCTCCCCTCCCCTGCCCTCTCCGCTCTCGGAGCTTGCTGGGTGATGGAAATCAGTGCCAGCACCTTTCTGCAGCCCCGGGGGCAGGGACAGAGCCCACAGGGGGCTGGGGAGGGTCCTGGAGGCTCCGGGTGCTCCGGGGCTCCAGTGACGGCAGGAACACTCCCACACGTGTCCCTCCTCCTCCTCCTGCAGCTGCAGAGTTGGACTTGGTAATGGAGATTTACAGATTTACGAACTACCTGGGTGGAGTTTGGCCCTAATTCTTCAAATTAAACAGGAAAAAAAATCTTAAATAATGGAAATTCAGGCTTTCTTGCCTCCTTTTTATTCCGAGATGAACCTTGCATTTCAGACTCAGTTTGACTTAAATTGGACATTTGTTAAATCCTGGGAGGATGAGGATCCCGATCCTGCCCTTCTTGGTGGTGCCGCTGCTCATCCCTGGGGAGCTCCTTGCTGCAGGAGGCCTTGGGGGCCAAATATCCCGATGGGATCAGCTTTGAGCTGGAGGTTTCTGCCCCAACACAGCCTGTGCTCCTCCTTAGGGCTCTGCCTCTGCCCCACGGGGTGCTGTGACTTTGTGCTCTCCCAAGGTTCATTCTGCCCCGGATCTCCACCCCCGCCTGAGCCGAGTGTGTCCTCATTTTCTGCAGGCACGGTCCCGGATCCGAGGCCATGCCTGAGTGCCATGAGGAGCTCTGTGCAGTGCCCCGTGAGCTGCAGCCTCAGCCCAGCCATGGAGAGCTCAGGTGGGTGATGCTGAGGTCCCTGGGGCTGGGGAGGGGAGCCAATGAATTAACCCTCCCCCATCTCTTACACCTCGATTTTCCCCTGTTCAAGCACCGGGATGCTTTCCAAGGTGTTGGCAGATGCTGCTGGAAAATGGGAAATAAGACACAAATCAGTGCAGGAGCAGCCTAAAGCTTTGCTGAGTGTGGGGCACTCAGATCTGACAAAACATTTGAGTTTTAAAGTAGTTTTATATTTTATTATTATTATTATTATTTGTATATTTTGGTCCATTTCCCTCCCATGTTCCATTTTCACACTATTTCAGACGTGCTGTTGATCTCCCAGGTCAGGATGTCAATGCTGAAAGGTTTTACTCCATTTCTAAGCCACTGCTGTTTGTTGCTGGGTTTTTTTGGGGTTTGTTTTGTTTTGTTTTGTTTGGGTTTTTTTTTTTTTTTGCTGTTTTTAGATCAAAGTGCCTCTTGTTTGTGCTGGGTCAAACTCTTTGCTCTACTCCTCGTGAGGGACCCTCAGCGCTGGGGTTGCTTTGATTCAGGAGGAGAGGACAGGACTGATATCAGTGCTCAGGAAAAGCTTCCCCTGGTGATTACAAACACACACAAAGAAAAAGAGCAGGAAATTTCAAATAGTCCTTTATGGCATAATTCCCGTGTGCTGGGTTCTGGGTTGTTCATTTCATTTCAATTTTGTTCCTTTCTCTATTTAATGTGAGGTTTTATTGCGCAGGGGAGAGGAAAGCTCTCACGGCTCATGCATGAGCTGTCCTCTGCAGAGCTCCTCTGCCTGTCCCCGCAGGGCCACTTTGCTCTCCAGTTTGGCTCCAGGGCCACCAGTCCGTGGGGTGGCATTCCCGAGCCTCTCCTTGGCCTTGGGCACAGCTCTGTGTTCCCATCGCGGCTCCTCGGGCTCTGAGGGCCGTGGGGAGGGGTCTGTCCCCGTGTCCCCTCCGGGGCTGGCCCGTCCTGGCTCCGGGGGTGCTGGCCCTGCTCACGTCCCCGTTGTTCCTTGCAGAGGTGGAGTCGGACATCCTGCGGCGGGTACGGGCATTGCTGCGGGAGCTGGACGGGCACCACCCCTCCTGCCAGAGCGACCGAGGTGAGGGAGCTGGCACTGCCGGGGCTCCGCTGGCACTGCCCGGGCTCTGCTGGCACTGTCCAGGGCTCCGCTGGCACTGCCCGGGCTCTGCTGGCACTGTCCGGGCTCCTCTGGCACTGCCCGGTTCCTCTGGCACTGCCCGGGCTCTGCTGGCACTGCCCGGATTCCTCTGTCACTGCTCGGGCTCCTCTGGCACTGCCCGGGCTCCTCTGGCACTGCCCGGGCTCTGCTGGCACTGCCCGGGCTCCTCTGGCACTGCCGGGGCTCCGCTGGCACTGCCTGCCCCAACATCCCCAGTCCCCTCTCAGAGCCAACTGGGGACACGGTGGCTTCACTCATTTGCCCTTCCTGACCCTCTCCCGGAGGTGCCAAATCCTTCATCAGCTGCACCCATGCCCCAGCAGCTTCTGCCACTCTCTGTGGCTGTCACCCCGCATGGCTGTCACCCTGTGTGGCTGTCACCTCTGCACAGCCCCTGCGGGCTCTGTCCCCTCTGCCCACCCCTTGCTCGCCCTGGGTCCTGCTTTAAGCTGGGACACAAATGCAGAGCCCCAGGGGTGACACCGACCCCTCAGCCAGCCCTGCCCGGCTCAGGGAGCCCCGAGCTGGGATCTCCCAGTCCCTCTCTGCCAGGATGTTCCTCTGCTGTGCCCCGCCCAGCTCATCCCTGAGGAATCCCTTGGTTCCTCTGTGTTATGGGTTTGGGGGCTGAAACTCTCACAGCCTGGGGAAACCTAATCAAATTTGAAAAATTGATTTTCCTTGGAGCTCACAGGATATTTTAGTTAATTAAATTTGATTTTGCCTGGAATGAGCCATGGCATCCTCAGAGCTGAGAGGTTTTGTGGTTCCCTGCTCTGAGGGTGAGCTGTTGGCAGCCAGGGACCAGTACTGGGACCAGCAGGATCCCAAATTCCTTGAGGCCGGTGGGGAAAGCAGCTGGGCACAAACAGAACAATAGAAGAAAAGGAAACAAACTTCTCGTCCTTGCTTTGCTCCAGCACCCAGCCTTAGGATCTCCAGAAGCCATTCCAGGGGTTTCCCAGAATTAGATCTGATACATCAATGCTGTATCTGGACCAGGGCAGAGGGGCAGAGGTGGAACAGGGGCAGAGGAGGCTGGTTTAGCTCTCAGTGATGTCAGAGGGGATTTCTGCACTGCCATGCTCAGGTCCCTGGCTCCCCTTGGAAAGCTCACCCGGATCCCTCCCCTGGTGACCTGACCTGACCTTCCCTGGCTCTCCCTTCGCAGGAATGCTGCGCTGGACCCTGCACAAGAAAATCGACCAGAATCCCAGTACCAGCTGTGTGCTGGTCAGGATCCTGGTGAAGGAGCTGGAAAGGGTGAGTGCCACCTCAGAGGGGACAGTGCCACCACAGAGAGAGCAGTGCCACCTTAGAGAGGGCAGTGCCACATCAGAGAGAGCAGTGTCACCTCAGAGAGGGCAGTGCCACCACAGAGAGGGCAGTGCCACCACAGAGAAGGGAGTGTCACCACAGAGAGGGGAGTGTCACCTCAAAGAGGGCAGTGCCACCTCAGAGCCCTGAATGCAGGGCTGGCCCCTCTGTGCCGGGGCTGGGGGAGGCAGAGGGATGGACTCAACTCCACTTCAGACAAGGGTTTTAGGGCTTTGGGGCCTAGCTGGGAACTGGGGCACGGCACAGAGTGAAAAACCCTGTGGGACACCAAGGTTTGTCCCAGCCGGTGCTCAGGAGCCAGGCTTTGTTCCTGAAGAGACAGTGAGCCGGGCTGGAACCCACCAGGCTCCTCCCTGCACAGCAGCCCACGGCAGGCAGCCCTCGCACTGCTAAACCCTCCCAACCACCCCAAACTTTCCCCACCCCACCCTCTGTGGCCTCAGGTAGAGCGGAAATTCCTCCCCCACATCTCTCATTTCCACCCCACCCAACCCCGTACCCTGCCCTGGAGCCATCGGTGAAACCTGTGCTGGGTTCTGCGTTCACTGATTTCTCACATCGTCTTCTGCTCTGGTACAAACCTGCAGCAGCCTCTGCATCCTGCTGGGAGCTGTTCGTGGGCTGGGGATGTGCCATGTGGAGAAGCAGCACCGTTGCTTTCTTCTGAGCCTGCCTCAGTTTACCCACAGCCCTCATTCCCCTCCTGCTCCTCCTCACCCCACAGCTGAGCCCCCACTCCTCATCCCCTGTCCAGAAACCCCCCTGAAACATTTTCTCTGTATCTTTGCAATTTCTCCTTTGACCTGGCAGGCTGGAGCAGCCCTGCTGAGCCTGTCACCTCCCTCAGGACCCCTGAGTCCCCCCCCGGGCTGTGCCACCCCTGCCCAGGTCCCTGTGCACACACCCAGCACTGAGCAACCAGCAGTGATCCCAATCCCAATCCCAGCCCAGATCCCTGTGCACACATCCAGCACTGAGCATTCAGCCGTGATCCCAATCCCAGTTCCCAGATCCCAATCCCAATCCAAATCCCAGCCCAAATCCCTGTGCACACATCCAGCACTGAGCATTCAGCAGTGATCCCAATCCCAGTTCCCAGGTCCCTGTGCACACACCCAGCACTGAGCATCCAGCCCTGATCCCAATCCCAATCCCAGCCCAGGTCTCTGTGCACACACCCGGCACTGAGCATCCAGCAGTGATCCCAATCCCAGTCCCAGCCTCTGAAGCAGCTCTGGGGTTATTTGTGGGCTCTCTATCGTGCTGTGGCAGTTCAGCTTCCATCAGTGCCTTGGGGAGGGATTTTATCCAGTGGCTTTCACAAATCCAGACAGGAACACCCTTGGCTGTGGATTCAGGGATTGTCCCTGAGGTTTGAGGGCTGTTTTCCTCTGCAGAAGCCAGGCCAGTCCTCCCCTCCAGCTGTTATGACTCTGTCACTCTTCTCTTCCCTTGCCCAGGAGGGGTGCCATCCCTCCTGCTCCGTAATTCCCTTCCTCTCCCTGAAGCTCTTCCAGGAAATCCCTGTCACTTGGGGCTTTTGTGGCTTTTTTTCACTCCTCAGCAGCTCTGAGCCATCAGCATCAAGCTGGGATGATAATTTAGCAATTTCATGCCCGAGTTCCTCCAGGGCTGATACCAACTCAGCAGTTCCCTGCAATTCATTTTATTGATGTTTTCTCAGGCTTTGCTGCCATCAGCTCCATTTAACTGGGACCCATCAGTTCAGCAGCCCTGAGGAAAGGGGCCAGAATTATCTGTGGGGTGGGAATCTCTTTCCAAGGTTTATCCAGGCACATTCCCGATGCTGAAGCTGTTGTTAGAGCAAGGCCAGGCTGCAGGGAGGGGCTGAAGCATCCCTTGGATTCCCATAGGATTGGGACACAGGATGGGAACACCTCCCTGTTCCCTCTGCTCCCATCCCCAACAAAACATCCCCAAACCCAAGACAGGATTTTCCTGGAGGTTTTGTGTCCCCATGGAAGTGGAAAGGAGCTCTTGAATGAGCTCAGTTAGAAACCTGTGCTCACCCCCTCCCACCATCCCCTGTGCCCCTCCCCAGGGACATCCTGCCCACCCTAAAAGCCTGGGGAGGGATCCCACAGCCCACCCCGACTCAGGGATCACCTGCTAAGCCAGGAAGAATTCCTGTGCTCAGAGCCAGAACCTGGCACACCCTGGGAGCTCTGGGGCTGCTCCTGCCCAGCCCAGAGTCCTGCCAGGACCTGACTGTGCCTTCCCTGCCCTCTGCTCCCACAGGCAGAGCGAGGGGACCTGCGGCACTACATCATCCCCCTGCTGCACACGCTGATGTACACCCTGATACAGGTGAGCTCTGCCTGCACAAGGGAATTGCACCTCCATTCACCAGCCTGCCCTGGGCCTCACTGGGGCAGCAGCCAGGGACATCAGCAGAGGCCACTCACAACCTGCAAGAGCCACTCAGAAGCAGCAAAGCCCTGGGACACCCTGGGTGGGCTCAGCTGTGCATTTCCCATGGCCCTGTGACACACAGAGTGCCAGGTCCTTCCGCCTGACCCCTCATCTGGAAGCCTTTCAGTGCTTGGTGGTGCAGGCAGCCACAACCTGGCAAAAAAAAGTGTCCCAAATCTCCAGTGGGTATTGCTGGAGGTTCCCAAACTGCTGCAGGGCCCAATTCTGCGCCATGGTTTGCATTTAAATCCGTAGTGAATTGGGTGCAGTGAATTTGGTGCTCTCCCAGCCTGGGGGCTGTGTTGGGGCAGATTTGGGGATCACTGCCTGTCCCTCCCTGTCCCCCTGCAGGCTCCCTGCATCCCTGATGAGCTCTGTGCCAGGGTTTATGACTTCTGCAAGAGGCTGCTGACCCTGCCCAAGCCCTTCTGCACCATTGGGCTGGACTATGCCAGCAGGCTGCAGGTGGAGAGGACAGCCCCAGGTAAGGGGATGCCCTTCCCCATCCTCGAGGGGTGGCCTGAAGAAAATCAGCTCTAAACCAGCTCTAAACCAGCCCCATGGGCACTGAGATGTCAGTGCTGGTTGCAGGGAACAGTCCTGTGGAGGAAGCAAGCACAAGGACACCTGGTTTCTTTTTTCTCTGTGTTCTTTTTCTCTCTTTTCATTGAAGTTCTTCTGGTTAAAGTTTTCTTTGATAGGAGCCTTTCAAAGCAATCCTTTAGAGCAGAGCAACACCCTGTGAGGGGGAGGTGAAGCAGGAGAAACCTGGTGGGGAATTTTGGTGCCATTCTGGGGAGCCTCAGCCCACCCCCACCACCTCAGCCACTCTTCCCCAGCGCTGCTTTGGCTGGGGCTCCAAGGGGCACCTTTATCTCCCTGATTTTTGGTGCAGGAATGCCCCAGTGTGGGGAGAGAGGATCTCCAGCAGGGCTCCCCTCAGGGCACCTCGGGATTCCCAGGAGGATTGTCCCTGGGCCAGGGCAGGTGGATGGATCCTCACCCCTGAGCAGGGGAAGGGGGAAGTGCCTCTCTCCTGATCCAGAGACCCCTGGTGCTCCTCAGACACCCCCAAACCCCGTCCCCATGTGGCCCTGGGGACAGAGCTCTTCCTCCTGCCTCCAACTCCACTCCCAAGCTCATAGTGCCCTAAACAAAGGAAGGGAAACACAGGAAATCATCCCAGAATAGAAGGGGTTTCTTTTTCTGGAGTCTGGCCTATCTTTGTCCTTGGCTGTTTTTAGCTCTGGCCCAGTTCTTGGCTGTTTAATCTCATCTCAGTGGGTGTTCCCTGACTTGGCAGAGCCACCTCAGCCTCTCCACCTGGGAGCAGCCCTGGGCAGCCCCGAGAGCTGCACTGCTCCTGCTGCTCCCACTCGTGTGTTTCTGCCCTTCCCAGGAACCTTGTACCAAAGAATGGTCATCTCTGAGCAGAGCCTGCCCAGCGCCCCGTTCCCTTACCAGGAGAAGTGAGTGCTGCCTCTTGGGGAGGGTTGGTGCTTTTGTTTTATGGTTTCTTAGGGAAACCTGATCTTTTCTAACACTCTGAATTATTCTTGGTTGGAACAGACAACCTGGGCCTAAACCACATGGTCTTGGGGGACGCAGCTGGGTGACATCCAGTACCTCACTAAAACTTTGCACTGGGAGGGCACATTCCTCCTGTATCCCGAATAATTTTGGGAGGCAGGGAGCTGCCCTTGGCAGGGAGACAGGTGGAGAAGGGGAATGTCAACAGCAACACAGCAAAAGTGAGACGTGAGCTGCTCCTGCCAGCCCTGATGTCGCTGATGTGAATCTGCATTTCCCCATTTCCCCCCCTGCTGTTCCCCCAGGATTTTCATCTTTGCTGACCCAGAGCTGCTGCCTGAAGCCATCTGCAATGCACTGGTCACCGACACCGAGGCAGCCCAGGTGTCCCAGAGCCCCCGGGGCTGCATGAGCTGCGTGGTCACCCATGCCCTGCAGGCAGCCCTGGGTGACACCTGTGACATCCATGGCCTCAGGGCCCGACTCCAGGTAATGCAGCAGCTGCTCCGGTGCTTTTCCATTGGTCCTGCTCTGGCTGGACACCTTGGAGAAGCACAAGGTGTTTTGGCAGGTGCAGAAATCCCCCAGCTCCTCAGTGCTGGTCTCCAGCCCCAGCAGCCCCAGAGCTGGGCTGGGGTTGAACCCAAACACCCTTCAAACGGAAATCAGTGGCTACAGCAGAGCCAGAGTTTGGAGCCTTTCGTCTGAGTGTTGGTTTTGCCCAGCAAAGCTGGAGCAGAGCCTCTGTTATCTCCTCTGGGAGTCCCCGGGCACTGCAGGAACCCCTCAGGGGAAAGGTTTCAATCTGTTTTCTCCAAAACCTCCTGGAAGGAGCTGTGGGGCCACAGTAACAGAAATGTCTGCTCAGAAACTTTGCAGGGGCTCTTGGCACTCTCCACTGCAAGGACACCTTTGTGTGCCTGCTGTCCCCATCCCTCAAGAGTCACCCCAAGTGCCAGCACTGCTGAGGATACCCAAAGGGACACAGTGCCCATCAACTGCAAAGCTGCCAGAAAAGGAGCTTTAAGCAGCCAGCACAGCCAGCGTCTGTCACGTTTGTGTCCCGTCGGAAGCAATTTTTGCAGGACTCATTTGCTCTTTCTGCCCCTCCCGCTGCCCTGCCCATGGACCATCCCTGTTTCCAGGTGTTCACAGCCCCTCTCCCCTCAGGCCTTGTCCCCGGGGGACCTGGAGCACTGGTTTCAGCAGGTGGTGGCGGCCATGGAGGGCACGGGCAGCGCGGGGGGCTCAGACCGGGGCCAGCACACGGCACGGCTGGAGAGGATCTACCACGACCTCCTGGGCTCCTCCCCCTCAGGTGAGCCCCAGCCAGCATTCCCACTGGGACAGGGACCTTTGTGTCCCCACTGTGTCCCTTTAGCAGCAGGATCCCCCCCTTTAGCATGGGTTCCCTGCAGTGACCCCATGGCCAGCAGGCAGATTTGTCACTGAGGAAAGGGACAATGGAAATTCCTGCTGCTGATTCAGAAATTGTGGGACTGGATGGGCTTTAAGGTCCCTTCTTGCCCAAACCTTTGTCTATGTGCTGGACAGTGGTACTGCCACCTCCTGCCACCTCTGCCATGCTCTGTTCCAGCCTGGTGCTGCCGGAGCTACACAACCTATAACAAAATCCCAATCCTTCACAGATCTGGGGCAGCCAAAGGGAAATGGGGTCATGGTTCCTCTGCTGGCTATTCCCTGTGTCCCAACCCCCTCCCCAGAAGGCTGGAGAGTGTCCCAGTGCAGGATTTTGGGAGGAGCAGCCGTGGTGCCGGGAGGGGCGTGGGACCATCACCTTTTGGGGGCAGTGAGAGGGGTGGGACTATCACCTTCTGGGGGCAGTGAGTGTTAAATTTTCCCACTATTGCCACAGAGCTCTCACGGGTTAAAAGTGCACGTGCTGGTGGGATCAGAGGGTTCAGATCACCATGTGCATTGGAGGCCCAGTGCTAGAAGAAGGTTTATTTATTCTGAAGTCTCTCTGCTGGCTGCAAAGCGAGGTCCTTCACTCCTCCCCGTGCCTCAGTTTTGCCCTTTTCATTTCTCCCTCCCACCAATGGTATAGACACTTAGTGAGGGCTCAGTTTGTGAGAGCAGTGGCCTCACAGCCTCACATCTGGCCACATCTGGTGGAACACTGGGATGGGAGAACCCCAGGGCTGCCTCAGCCAGTGCTCAGCACGAGGGGCTCATGCTCCTGTGTGGGGAAATGCTCCCATGTGCTCCAAGCATCCTTGTTTTCCCAGGGAATGCTCCCCAGGAAGGGCTGCAGGGGACCCCTCTGCCCAACCCCAGCATCAGCTTCCACCTGTGGACAGAAGATGAGCAGCTCTGTGAGTGCCCCAGGGCTGGGGGGAGCTGGGTGAGGTCTGAGCCTGGGGTCCTGTCCCACAGGGGTCACTTAGCCCTGACCCTTGGGCAGGGAGTTATGGAACCATCGTCCCTAGGCCAAGCTCATGGAGATTTGTTCTGGCTGCTCCAGCCCTCCTTCCTGGGGCTGCTGGGGCCGGGTCAGAGGATTTGGGGTGTGAAGGGGTGAAGGAGCTGGGGCTGCAGCAGGATGTGCCCAGAGTACCTGACTTTGTTGTGGCTGCCCCTGGACCCCTGGCAGTGTCCGAGGCCAGGCTGGATGGAGCTCTGAGCAGTTTGCTCCGGTGGAAGCTGTCCCTGCCCATGGCAGGGGATGGGAACGGGATGATCTTCCTGGTCCCTTCCAACCCAAACCAGTCTGGGATTCTGGGATTGGAGCGGTGCTGAGCCCTCTCAGTGGGAAGTGGGACTGAAGGGCTGAGTGCTCTTGAATCGCTGGCGGAGATCTCAGCTCCGCGGTGTCTCTGGGAAGGGGGGGAGCTGAGGAGGACAGGGCTGAGCCCGGCTGTGCCTGCCTCTCCCTGCTGAAGCCGCTCGGTGCCCGCAGGGAAGGAGCTGGTGCTGTTCCTCCGCCCGCTGTCGCAGAGCTGCGAGCCCGACTGCCTGGGGCAGGACCTGGACCCCCTGGAGATGCAGGACCTGCTCACGGACTGCGGCTGCTGCGAGCAGAGCCGCTTCTCCGTGCTGTCCACGGACAGCGGCATCGAGCGGGACCTGCCCGCGCAGGAGGAGCTCTGCGCCCCCTGCGCCCCCTGCGCCCCCTGCGCCCCCTGTGCCCCCTGCGCTGCGGACTCCGAGCGCTCCCGGCTGCACAGGAAGGGCGGCATGAAGAAGAAGCTGTCCCCGCTGGAGAGCGTGGCCTTGCTGCAGGCTGGCAGCGCTGTGCCCGGGGGAAAGCCCCCCGGGAAGCTGCCCAGCAGGGCAGGAATGCCCCCGGAGCCCGCGGCCCCGCTCCAGAGGCTGCACACCGCCCGCGTGGTGCTGCTGGGGGACGATCGCATCCTGGGCCGCCTGGCACAAGCCTTCCACTCTCTCAGGTACCCGGAGCCGCCCGGGATCGGGGGACAGCAGGACAGGGTGACTGCTTTGCCCTTCAGGCTGTTGGAGCAGCCGGGGTGGCCGGGGACGGGGTAGGGCTCAGCGCTCCCTGGGGCGGGGTGGGACCCGGCTGCTCTCCTGGCCCAAGAGATGCACACAGCGAGTCCTCCCCTCTGTCCGTGGGCTCGGTTAAACGAACAAGGTGTTATCCCATGCCAAACGGGAAAATTCTACAGAGAAG
>VXBI01011157.1:276802-312101 GCA_013397375.1 Toxostoma redivivum
TGAGAAAGGACGGCGAGAAGGGGCTGGGTGGGAGGAAGGGGAGCTGCAGGGGATGAGGGGTGGCGGCAGGGGGGATGTGTGGTGGGACACACAGGGGGAGCACGGTCACATCTCGCTGCTGCTGCCCGGCCGGTCACGGCATCGCTGCGCTGCCGTGCGCGGCCCTGGGCACGGCTGTGACCGGGGCACAGCAGCGGTCGCCCTGTCCTTCATCGCCTTTGGCCCTCTCTGACCAGTTCCTGCAGTAGGACCCCGGGTAAGAGGAGCGGGGGATGCCGAGCGGGGGAATTGCCTTGAGCAGAGCCCTCGACCTTGGGCTGGGAGGAAGGATCGCAGCGCTGGGCTGCGCGGAGGGGAGGCGCTGCAATCCCTCTGCTCTGCCACCCCTGCGACCTCTCCCCTTCCCCGTCCCTCTCTGCTCCCCCTCAGCCCACTGCACACAGCGGGGCAGGGACAGGCAGCTAGAGAGGCAGGGGAGGAGGGATCAGCCGACTCCAGTATCCAGCTGGGTACTGCTTGGGGCGTGTGTAGTGCCCACGAAAATGCTCAGCTCCCAGCTGAGCTGTGGGAAGTTTTGCTCCTTTTCCTTTGAGCCTTTCCTGGCAGAGTGTTTCCTCCCCACATGTCCCGTGGGGCTCTGAGCACCTTCATCACCCGGGTCCTCTACTCCAGCAGCTGGGTGACATCGGGATGGGCCAGGGGCTGGACTCAGGGCGCTGGGTATGGCCTGGACATCCCTGTCCCTATTGCCTGTTGCTGCTGTCAGGAGCAGAGGAAAACACACTGCTGAGTTAGAGGTTTCTTGGGATGTTGCCCCCATGAAGAGTCCTGTCCCCTCCACAGGGGTCTGTCAATCGATTTCCCAACTTGAATCATGAAGAAAATTGCTTGAAGCTCACCCTGCTCTGTTGGCTGCGGTGACTCATCCCAGGCTTGCAGCTGGCTGTCCAAATGTTTTTCCCAAACCATCAGGAATGGAAGTCTCTGGCTATTACACTCATTAGTGGAGGCCCCTCCCTGGGCCGGGTGTGATGATTAGAGCGTCTCCAAATTTCTGTCAAAGCTTTCTCTCCCTCCTTGGTTTGCCAGGCTGAAATGGTGCCAGGCAGGATCCCTTTGGCTCAGGCACTGTGGGGTTTTCTGGGGCGGGGGGTGGGGAGGGTTCTGTGCATGGCTGTGCTGCTGTGGGAGATCTGTGGGAACAGAGGGACCCCTGGGCAGTGTGGCCACACATGGAGCCATCCCTGTCTATCCCCAGAGAGAGATTTGGATTGTGGGCTTGATCCCAGCTTTGATGAACACCCTGCCTTGGGTGTCCCCTTCTCCATGTGCTCCCTCCCAGGGTTTGTGGGCTTCATTCTCCAGGATTTTTCCCCTGGCACTGCCCTCCCTCTGCTCCTGCTCTGAATTCAGCAGCTCCAGGGACATGAAGGTCCTGTCAGGGCTTCTTGTCCAGCACCGACTGCTTTGGAGAGCAGTTCCCTGGAATTCCTGAGGGATGCAGAGTGCCAGGGCCTGACCACAGCACCTGAAGGCACAGCCAAAGGCTGGCACCCTCCAGCTGAGCCCTGCAGCCCTGGCTGGGCTGCGCCGTGACCTTCGAACTGTCCCCTTGTCACAGGACACTCCTGACCTGGTGAGCATCCAACAGAAAGGTGACTTCAGAGCAGTGTGTGAGGGCAGGGTGGTGCCAGCCACACCTGATGGGGACCAGAGCAGAGCCAGGAGCTTTCCTGCTCTTGTGGGCACTGCCCGGGGGCTGGAATTACATCCCAGCCTCCTGCTGCAGGTGAGGGAAAGCAACTCAGCCCTGCCACCTCCTCCCCTCCCAGCATTGTCACCTCCTCCCCTCCCAGCATTGTCACCTCCTCCCCTCCCAGCATTGTCACCTCCTCCCTTTGCCTACACAGCGAGGAGTCACCTCTCCTGTCTGGAATGGTTGTGCCGATGACATCCTGGGATGAGAGGGAGAGGAAAGGATGCTGACAGCGGTTCCAAACCCCGGCACTCCCCCCTGGGGAATACCTGGCTGAGAACCTCAGCCCAGCAGGGATCAGAGACATTCCAGATTATTCCCCAGCCGGGCACGCCGGGAGTGATCGTCCCCCTCCCCAGCCCCGCCCCCGTGCCCCCGGGGCTGGCTAGTGCTCCTGGGGACAGGGGCTGCAGGAAGCTCTGCGTTTATCTGTTTCTGTGTTTATTGGCACATCGGGACAGCCACCAGCCTTGTCACCTCTGCCTGGGCACAGAGGGGACCCAGCAATGCAGCTTTTGGTGACAGCTCTGGGGCTGAGCTGAGGCACAGCCCCAGGCACATCCCAGCTGTGTCACCTGCCCCTCCAGCTGTGCTGGTACCTGCACATCTGCCAGCATCTGCCGCGGGCCTCTGGAGCCATCCCCAGCTGCTCGACTGGGGCAGCTGCAGCAAAATATCCCAGGCCAGAGGAGCTTTGGGGTAGCAGAGCCCCAGAATGCTCGGGATGAGGGACCTCAGCATCCTGGTCCCCTAGCAACCTCATTCTGGTCCCTTAGCAACCGCATCGTGATGCTGTAGCAGCCACAGGCCGGTCCCTTGGCAACGAGGCAAAGGGAGGGGGCTGTGCAGAGCCCGGGCTAGCAGCTGCTGGAGGGCTCATCCAGCCTCACGCCCTGCCCAGCCCAGGGGTCCGTCTGTCCTGATCAAGCACTGGCTCCTGGGAGCATCCCGAGGCTCCAAACAGGGAATGAGGGAGGAGCCACGCCCAGGCAGCAGCTGAGCGTGGCCTTCCTGCCTGGGGAGAGGGAGACAACCTCCAGGAAATCCTCATGAGTTTCCAAGCCAGAAAAAGCAGAAAACTCTTCAAACCACTCACACGAATCTAAACCATGGGATTTCACAATAAACCTTCCCTGCTGGAAGTCTTGGAAGTACATCCCACTCTGGGAATGATTTTCCCAGCAGTATTACATGGTGGGGAGAGGACAGGGAGTGCAGAGTGTTTGGTCTTGTGCCTTAGAGGTTGTCTCTTCCTGCCCTGTAACCCTCAGCACTGGCCTGGCTCCTGCTTGGAATGCCCAGATGACACACTCTGACATCTCCCAATGACCCTGCCTGGAAAATCCTGCTCCTGGAGCAGGTCCATAGCTGAACTCTCCCTGCATGGGGAAAGGCCCAGGGCTGCAGGAAGGCAGAACCTCAGAGGGAGATGTGTCTTGGGAAGGTTCAAAGGAAGCAGACTTAGGCCCTGGTGTGGTGTTTGGAAGGGTTTGGAATGTTCTCTCACAGCCTGGCTCTGCTGCAGCCCCTGTCCCCAGCACAGGGAATGTTGGGTTAGCTGGGATGTGATGGAGGTTCTCCTGCCTGGCACTGGTGACAGGCTGTGTTGTGTCTGAGAGCCAGACCAGGCTGGGAGCTGGCCTGGAGCAAATCCTCAGTTATTCCCACAGCATCGGCTGGGAGTCACTATGGGATCCACACAGCACCCACGAGGAAATCCATGGGCAAGCCTGGAGCAAATGAGTGGGATTTGTGTGTGAGTCACAGAGGGGAGGCAGAGCTGCTGGCTAGAGCCATGGATGGAGGTGAATGGGCTTTCATCCTTTCCATCCCTCTAAAACAGAGAGCCCCTTCATCCCACGTTTCACTGTGAAGCTCCTGCCTCTCCCCCTGAGCAGGTGACCCCCCTTTCCCTGCCTCAGTTTCCCCAGGCAGGGGCTGGATGTGACCCTCAGCACTGCAGAGGGTGAGGGAGCTGGACAGGGGGGCTCCACCAGTGGGCTGGGAAGAATGGAGGGGTGTTCATCCAGCGTGTGATGGAGGGGGAGCAGCAGAAGGAATTTCACCCCTGTGACTCCTCAGCTCTGAGCTTTGCTGCTCTAGCTCATGCAGGAGGAGGGTGCTGGTCAGGCTCAGGTCTCTGTGCTGGATGTGCTGCAGGCTTCCACGGCTCTGGAAAAAGTAAGGGACATTCCCATCCTTCCCTCCAGCAGTTTCCAGCTCCCTTGGCCTCCTGCTGCTCGGAGAGGGGGAGGCCCCTGGGAATGTGGGGCGTTCCCCCAGCACAGCGTCTGGAACGGCGCTGGGAGCAGGGGAAGTGCTGCTGTTCCTGAGGCTGCCCTGAGGTCCCTGCTGGTCTGCTGCTGCCTCAGGTGGCTCCCATTCCTTTTTCCAGAGGCCGAGATCGTGTCCATGGCTGACTCCACCACCACCATCGATGACATCGAGGGAGAGCTCTTCAGAATTGAGCGGATCCGGGAGATCCTGGTGCGCAGGGAGTCGGAGCTGCGCTACATGTGAGCCCCTGTCCCCTCCTGTGCTGCTCCCTCCCAGGGACACCCCAGCATCTCCTCCTGCCCAGCTGAGCCCAGCTCAGCCCCTGAGGCTGCTTCCCACCTTGCTTCCCTTTCAATAATCAAATATTTTGGAATGAAATTTTCCAGGCCTTTCAGACCTGTGCTGCAATGGTGCTCACCAGCACCTGGGGGGATACAGGATGATTTCCATGGGTCTATCAGGGGATTTTACGTGTTTAGATGAAAAGGCCTGACCAGTTATCCATAGTTTGAGTTAATTAAGTTTTGTAATATCACTAAAGGACTGTAGTTAGCCCAGCCCTCAGATCCCACCCTGCCAGCCCAGCACAAACTGGGATTTTGGCAAAGGTGACATTCCCTGGGCTGAAGCACTTCCTGTGCTGCCTTTTGGGTGTGATGGGTCCCCAGTGGTCCCTGCACTGAGGGACCTGCAGCCTGGAAATGCCTGCGTGAATCCTGTGTGAGTGGGAGCTTGGAGCTGTTTCAGAGGCTCGGATTTTGAGCCCCTTCAAGGCACAGTTCCCCCTGAACTCATTATTGAAAAGAAGTTTTTGGGACCCATCAAAAGCTCTTGAAGATTTTCCTTGGCAACAGTACCTGATCCTCTCAGGTGCTGTCAAAGCTCCCAGCTCCCATGTTTCCTTAACCCTTTACTTGGTTTCTCCCTTGGAAACCAAAGGGAAATCTCCTGCAGAAACCTCAGGGTGGGCTTGGCTGCAAAAACGATCCCATGGGTGTTGGGACATTCCAGGATTGCCTGGCTGGGAGTTTTTGGGTGCTGTGGGAACCTGACCTCAGCTCTGCAGGGCCCAGGAGTGAGGCTGGGAAGGCTGAGGAGCTTTCTGGGGCACTGCTGCTGGAGAAGGGGGATCCCAGAGCTGGGTTTTGCAGGACAGACTTAGAGAGGTGGGAAACAGGGCTGCAAGGCCTTCTTTGATTCCCCAGTGGGAGGAAAGGTGATGTTCAGGGTGGTTGCACTGCAGGGCTCAGGGAGTGGAAAACTCCCAGGATGTGCAGCTGAACAGAGTAGTGGTCTTGATAAAAAACAGTGTTTGCTCCTTGTTGAAATGTCAGACCAAAACATTTCAACATTTCTGAGGTGTCTCTGCTCTGCAAAACAGCGAGGCACCGAACATTTCTCCTTTACAGGGCAAAAGGAAAGGTCTGGATTTCCAATGGGAGCTTCAGCTCCACCCTGGTCCCTCAATGCCAGGGACACCTGGCTCTGGGTGACGCTGCCATAAGTGTCACCAGCAGGGCTGTCACCAGCAGGGGTAGAAGCAATCCCAGCCCCAGGAGAAGCCTCTCTGGTGCTTGTCCCTGCAACCCCTCCTAATTTTAATTGAAAAGAGAATTTATTATCTTTTATTCTCCCTATCAGTTTTCCAGAACTAATTTCCATCTAAATGCAACAATCATTCAGCTGAAAATGAGTGTTAATTTTCCTTTTAATCACTGTGTCCTCAGCAATCTTTGCTGTCCCTGGGGCCCCCCTGGTGCTCTGCACACCCTCTCTGTTATATTTCGTGTTTCCACCTTTATTTAACTCTTCAAGAAGGTGGGATAAAAAAGATCTTTTTCTATGGCAGCAGCTTCCACTTCGTTTTGGGTTTTGCTCTTTGGAGATTATTTTCTTGGACCAGGAGAAACACAGCAGCTCTTTCCTGGTGGATGGGCCAGGTTTTGATAAGGCTTTGTTATCATTAAGGTGATGAAACTTTCTGCCAACAGCCAGCGCCCCAACAAAACTCTGGGATTAAGTGGGCTGGCATTTCCCATGGGAAGGCAGGGAAATCTGGGATCTCCACCACAGGCACTGGCTGGGTGTTACTCTGGGGGTTTTTAACCTCTTCTCTCCCAGTTTTCCCCCTCAGAGGTTCCGTTTGTGTCTCCGCAGGATGGATGACATCCAGCTTTGTAAGGAAATCAGCCGGCTGAAAACAGAGCTCCAGAAACTTCTGGTCCTGCCAGGTAAGGCTTTGGGCCAGCTCCACATGGGTGCTGCACTCCCTGAGAGTTCTGCACTCACTGTGGGTTCTGCACTCCCTGAGGATGCTGCAAACCCCAGAGTTCTGCACTCCCTGAGAGTTCTGCACTCCCCAAGGGTTCTGCACTTCCCAAGGGTTCTGCACTCCCCAAGGGTTACTGCACTCCCCAAGGGTTACTGCACTCCCTGAGGGTTCTGCACTCCCCAGGGGTGCTGCACTCCCTGGGCTCAGTGGAGGTGTGGCAGGGCAGATGGGGGCAGGCAGGGCCCAGCTGTGCACAGCTGTGTCTCCAGGCACCTCCTCATTGCTGTGCCCGGGGCTATCCCAGAGCCCAGTGTGGCCCTGTCAGGTGCCACTGTGCCACCACACTGCCTGTGCCTGGGAACCTTCAGAACGGAGGCAGAGCCCAGGTGCTGCTTAATATTCAGGTGCTGCTCCCTTCAATAAACCTGGCTCGGCATCCAGATGGAGGCTCAGCCGGGGAGAGGAACATCCTGCCATATAAACAGGAGCTCCTTGCAAAATAGACCCACATCTCATGGGGGCTTTTAATTCTAACACCTTCCAGTTCATTACCCAAGACTTCCCCTAAACCATATCTCAGAGCAGAGATAAATTGGTCTTTTCTGCTACTGGAGAAATGAGTCTGACTTTCCTTCATCTGCTTTGGGCTTTCATTTCTCGCCTTTTCAGCACTCCCAGACTCAGCTGAGAGCAGACATTCTGCTCTTTTTGTCTTCTTTATAAGTTGACTCAGACCAGCCTGTGCTGGAAAAATCCTGCACATGCCTGTTCTTGTGAGACAGCCAGGGCAGCCTTGGGTTTGGATAAAGACAGGAACACGTCAGTGCTTACTCAGAGCCCAGCCAGGGCTTGAAATGTCCCCAGCCAAGGTGCCTTCAATGATTCAGATCATCACCATGGTCATGATGGGCTCTGACATCAGCCGGTGGGAGAAAGAAGCAGCGTTTGTCCAGTGAGACCTTAACCCTGACAGGTTCTTCCTCAGGATTGCAGGTTGTTCATTAACTGCCAATAGCCGGTGTTAATTAACCCCAAAGAGCCGGTGCTTGGGCATAGCCTGATGCTCCCCTTTGATGTGGCAGCCAAATGACACTTGAAGTGGTCCTAGCCAGCAGGCAGGTGGGGGTGGCTCAGAGACTGTGCCCAGATGACTCTGCACTAATTCAGGGGCTGGAAGAGCCTCAGGAGAGCTGTCACCTCCAGCCAGGGTGGTTGGGACGAGATTCCTGCTCGTTGAGCAGCCAGAACCTGGACCCAGTTGCTTCCTTTGGGTTGGCTTTGCCCCCACGCTCAGAGTTGAGCAGAACAGAGCAGGCCTGGCCTTGGCATGGGGGGATGGCCCCTGGGAGGTGTGAAATGTGTTCCCTGTGCTGCAGAGAACCAGAAATCCAATGAGGAGAAGCAGAGGGAAGAGGAGCTGGTGCAGCAGATCCACAAGCTGGTGGAAACGCGAGATTTCCTGGTGGATGACGTGGAGTTTGAGAGGCTCAGGTAGTTGGTGTCACCTATTGCTTGTGCTAGGGACAGTGCAGGACTGTGTCCTGCCTTCCCAGAGCTCCTGGGGGCCCTGCTGCTCCTTTCTCGAGCAGTAACTGAGTTCTTTGTCACAGGGAAAGGGAAGAAGACAAGGAAATGGCCGAGTTCCTGCAGAGCAAGCTCTCCAAAAGCTACCTCCAGAGAGCAAGTGAGTGCTGATGTGGTTTACTCCTTGCACTGAACCTCCCTGGCATTTGTCCCCTTTCCCAAGCATTCTGCCTCAAAGATTTTACTGCCTGGAACTGGCTTACCTGGAGGAGGGTGGGGAAATGGAATGGGGGGATGCTGGTGCTTGAGGTCACATGGTGAGAACACCTGGAATTGGAACAGATGTTCAGAATCCCTTCCCCTCCTGACATTTCCCACCACATCCTATGAGAACGGGGCTGGGGGGGGGCTCTCTCAGAGCTGACAGACTTCATCTGGCCCTTTAACACTGCCTCACGCCTCAGGGGGTTGCAGGATGGACACCACACCATTGGATGACAGCCACCCCCTTCCCTGGGCTCTGTCACCTCCCCAGGGTGCTGGGAGGCATTCCCAGCCCTGGGGACACCCCAGAGCACCCAGGGCAGGGCCCTCATGGTGCAGGAGCTCTGAGAGGGTCAGCAGCAGCCCCAGAGGAGCTCTGAGCACCAGTTCCAGGCTGTGTCCTGGTCCCCAGGCAGAGCTGGATTCCCCTTCCCGCAGATCCTGTCCGAGAGAAGAAGATGACATCGAGGGGACAGCAAACCTCGGCTCCCTACATGAGCAAGACAGGCCTGACCCTGCTCAAGGAGTGCTGTGGCTTCACCTGCTCCATCATGTAGGGCATTGCCAGCCCCTGGCACAGGACATCACCATGGGCACATCCTGGGAACCCGGGATGGGCTGATCCTGTCCTGGAGCTGATCCTGTCCTGGAGCTGATCCTGTCCTGGAGATGATCCCATCCTGGAGATGATCCCGTCCTGGAGCTGATCCCATCCTGGAGCCCATCCCATCTTGGGCCACTCCCTCTCTGCTCCTCCAGAGACTCTCCAGGCTGATTTGCTTGGCCCACAGGACTTGCTTTACCCCAAAGGCTCCTCTCTGTCCTGCCTTCCCAGGGCCTTACTGGGACAGTGAGTGACCCAGGCAGTGAGTTTGGTTGGGCTGAGGGAGCCAGAGGCCAGGAAGAGCCCTGGGTTCAAGACTTGGAGCCAGCCTGGGCTGGAAGCAGAGCTGGTGCAGGCAGGAGGATGAGCAGGGTCTGTGTGTGTCCCACCTGTGGCCCTGAGGCTGCTCCTGGAGAAGGCTCAGGCTGCTCCCCTGGGCACATGGAGCTGCTGGAAGTGCTGGGAAAGGTGCCCAGCCCACAGGAGTGACACTGCTTCATGTGCATTGATCTCAGCCCAAACCAATAAATGTCTGGTGAAATCTCCCTAGGTGTTTTCCCTACCTGGGACCTTTTTAGGAGATGGCTCAGCTGCAACACAGCAGGATGGGTAAAAAGGATCCTAAACAGCCAGGCTGGGCTTTGGAGTTCCCTGGAGTGCCCAGAGCAGCTCCTGCTGCTGCAGCAAGACTCCAACACTTCCATTTCTGGCTCTGCCCCACATTTCACTTTTGGTCCCTCAATGTCCTCCAGTGGTCCCTGGGGACAGCCATATCCCCAACCAGCTCTCATGGTGCAGGGGCAGAGCTGCTCCTGTCCCATGAGCTCCTCCCTCATGAGGAGGAGGGAGCCTGCCACCACTGAGAGGCACCCACGTGGGTGACAGGGTGGCCACGGTGGCCGGGGAGGGGACAGCTGAGTCACCTCTCCAGAGGGTTGGGGATGATCCTGTCCCTTTGGAAAAGTCACAGCTGAGCTGAGATGCAAGGGCACAAAGGCACAGTATCCTCTGTGCTCTGGGATGAGTCAGGAGTTGACTGTTCCAGAGCAGGCAGCAGCTCTTGGTGGCACCATCAGTGTCTCTGTGAGACCTCTGGGACCCCTGAGAGCCACGCAGGGCTCACTCCCTCCTGCTTTTCTCTCTCTTCTGCTTCTGGGTATTTGAGCTCACAGAAGAGCATGGAAGATCAGCAGGAAATGAGGAGATGCCTCAAATTATTTGCTATTTTTTTAGTCTGCAATATCTGTGGGGTTCTCTCGTCCTCTCCTCTCCCTGCCTGCCCTGCTGCTCCCTCACTGGCAGGGCAGGTTCTCACAGAGGTTGGCTGCGCTCCTTCATGTCCTCTGTGAAGTCCTGGAGGTCGTAGATGAACTGCTGGATCTAGGGTGGGAAAGGGAGAGGACAAGGTCAGGGCAGGAATGGGGTCAGGAGGAAGAGGGGAGCCTTCCTCTTGGAGGGTGGATGGTGACAGGTGGCAGGACAAGAAAGCACCAGAATGTGCCTCTGTGGGGGAATGAAACCAAATCCTGGCCATGGCAGAGTCTGCACTGCTGCACCCCCGAGTCCCTTCATCCCTGTACCCCTGCATCCCTGATCCCCGAATCCCTGCACCCTTGCACCCAAGTCCCCGAATCCCCGAACCCCCAAACCCCTGCACCCGCTGTCCCTGCCTGGCTCCTTCTGTCCCCATAGGGCCCCACTCCCTGTTCCACCTGCTGGGAAGGGACAGCTTTGCCTGGTGTCCCCACCACACCCAGAGCCTGGGGACCCCAGGGGAGAAGGAGGTGGTGTGTTGGGCCTGGGGGCTCCCCCTCGCCTTGGGAGAGCCATTCCTGCTGCTTTTCCTGGGCAGGGAGCAGGCTCTGCCCTGGCTGTACCATGTCCAGCTGCATGTGGCTGTCCCCAGCTGCCACCTTGTCCTTTGGCTGGAGCCGAGTGCTGGCGGCCTGGAAGAGGCTCTGGATGGCCATGCTGAGGGACTTCAGCTCCGTGGCCTTCCTGGCAGCGCTGTCCTGGGCCTTGGCCCAGCGATCCTCCTGGGGGACACGAGACACATCCCAGCAAAGCTGTTTCAGCACAGACCCCGGCTTGGACAGCCCGAATTCCACCCTCCTTCGGGCTGGAAGAACCCAGCCTTGCCTAGGGCTGGAGCTGGTTCAGCCCGGTGTGATGGGAGCAGATCCAGGAGCCAGCCCAGCTGTTCTGCAGCTCCTGGCATGTCCTCCCTGCCAGGGCCGTGCCCTCCCCACAGCAGGGCCAGATCTCCTGCAGCAGCACTGGTGTCACCTCCCAGCACTGTCACTGTCACCTCCCAGCCCTGCTGCTGCTTCCAGCTCTTGGTGATGACACACCTGCTCCACGCCTGGGCTCTCACACCCCTTCCTGCAGGGATAAGATCAGGCATCTCCTCCCCCCACACACTCTGCTGCTGGGCCCTGCCTTGAGCCCCTGGCTGCAGGAGGAGCCAGCAGCCAGTCCTGACTCTGCCAGGCCTTGGAGAGCTCCCCTGCCCACCCCACGGCTCCTTACCCACTGGCGGATGTCACTTTGAGCCTGGTCTAAAGATTCTTTGAGCTGCACCAGGTCATTCTTGCACTGAAGCATCTCAGCTTCCTTCTCTGCCCTGATCTGCTGCTGCAGGGCCTTGCCCTGCTTCATCAGCTGCCGGTGCCACCACTGGGACTGCAGCAGGTCCTTGCGTGTCCTCACCAAGGCCTTGTAGTAGGAAATGACGTCCTCGATGTCCCGGAACTGCAGCACAGGGTCCTGGGGTCAGTGACACCCTGCCCTCCCCTCACTGGGTTCTCCCGGCCTGAGCAGGGCCAAGGCCACCCCAGCTGGAAGATCTTCCCCTCTCCATTGTCCCTGCAGGTCCCTGAGCACGGCCACATCCCCTGGGCAATGACACACACAGTGCCAGGCCTGGAACTGGCAGTGGCACAGGGCAGGTGTCCCAGCTCTGCCCCAGGGGAGCAGTGCTGGGCTGAAACACAACAGCTCCATGTCCCCGGGCCCTGGGAGGCAGCAGGAGCACGAGGGATGCATGAAGAGATGTCCCAGCATCCTGGAGAGGAGGCACAGCTCTCCTGACAGCTGCCTGGGTCCCATTCCTGGGCAGTTTTCACCTCTCCCAAACCATCAGTGTGACCTGGAATGGTGACACACTGTTCCCTCAGCACTGAGCTTTCTCCCCTTCTCATAGCTTTTGTTCAGTTTTCTCAATCCTTCATCTGTTCTCCTCTCCTCTCACTATTCCCTGTGGCCCACTTTGGTTACAAGGGAACCCTTCCCACCCCACCTGGACTCTCTGGGTTTGATCCAGTGTTGATTTCCCCAGCCCTGCCTCATCTCCTCTGGTTCAAAGCCAGGTGAGGCTCTCCTTGAGCCATGCCTAAGCTTACCTGTGAATTGTCTACCACATTCTCCAGGTACCTCTTGAACAAGGAGTACTTCAGCAATTTTTTGGAGAGTTTCTGGTGCTGTTTTCTGAGGGCTTCCAGTTCCTTCCTAGCCCTCAAGAGCTCACTCTCCTTTTTTGTATTCTCCTCTTTCTCTTCTTTGGCTTTCTTCAAAGCTTGGGTTCGCAGCCTTTCGTTCTCCTGGTGAGGTTTTCCCAGCACCACACACAGCCAGAGGGGAAGGAAGGCAAAGGAAGGTGGAGCTGGGTCACTCAAGGGCAGTGGGAGGAGACCCCAGCACTGCAGCACCCTGAGACCATTCCTCCTCCCTGCTCCCAGGGCCACCCCTCTTGCATTGTCCCTTTGGCCTGGGGACAGCACCTGGGGTGGGACTGTGCCTTTCAGACCTCCTTTACCTGGCCCTGGAACATGGCTGGGGGTCCATGGTGGGGACAGGGCTGAGAGCCTTCCCTGGAGATCCCGGGGCAAGGACAAGGTCTCTCCTACCCAGGGTACAAATTCGTGTTCCTCACAGCTCTGGCCTCAGGGGAGGCTTGGCCAGGAATGCTGACCCAAGGCTGTTCCCAAGGGAGAGGAGCTGGTGCAGGCTGAGCAGGGGTATGTGCTAGGTGTGCCACGTATGCCAGGAATACCAGGTGAATGAGGTATAGCAGCTGTGCCAGGTGTACCTTTACAGTTGTCCCAGATGTCACCACGTGGGCCCTCCTGGTGTGCAGGTCCCTCCACTGCTCAGCAAGGGCCTCCATCCTCTCTGTGAAGGCCTGGCAGCACCAGAGTGAGGGTGACATGGCTGCCACTGCCAGAGCCACCCTCCAAAGCCTCACCAGCCCCCCAGCTTCCTCACCTCCTCTGTCTCTTCCACAACCTTCTCCATCAGTCGCACTTCTTTCATCTTCTTCAGGACGCAGATGAACGAGTTCGTGGAGTCCTCCTCTGTCGCCCGGAGCTCCCTGCCACACATTTCCTGAGGTTACACTGCCTCTGGTTCCTGGCAGAGTGCTGGATTGCTCTGGGAGCTGGACTGTGTCCCAGGTGTGGGCAGGACCCCAGTCCCACCTCAGAACCCCTCTGGAAGTGTGGCCTCCCCAGTCCTTCCCTGCAGGAACCCCCAGCATGGCCAGGGAGCTCCAGGGGATGATGGAGCAGGGAAAGGGAGGCACAGGAGGGAACAAAACAGGGACAGGAACTTGCCATGGCAGGGGAGGGAGGGATGGAGACACTGAGGGAGAGGATGGAGGAGCCCCTCACCTGAGCAGGGGCAGGAGCCTGTCCTTGTACTGCCCCCGGTAATAGCTGATGTCCTTGTGTGCCATCGCTGTGGCCTCAGCACGTCCTGCAGCTGGCCTGCCCTGCCCCTGGCAGCCAGGGGCTACTGCAACACCTGCACGAGCCCTGCGGCTACTCCAGCCCACCAGGACAAGCCCTGTGGCTACTTTTAATCCCAGAGAGAGGCACTGTGGCTCCTCCAACCATTTTGAGAACTCCAGTGGCTACTCCCGGCACTCTGACACCTCCAGAGGCTCCTCCACCCATTGTGACAGCTCCTGTCACAATGGGCACTGTGACATACCCAGTGGCTACTTCCAGCACTGTGACAACTCCTGTGAACCCCTTGGCATCAGGGGGACTGACCACTGTGTCCAGGACCTGGAATTTTTTCATTCCCTTCTCTTTTTCATTCATCTTCTCTGTTTCTTCTTCTGCCCAGATTTGGCCCTTGTGCTCCATGCCCTCTGCTGCCCTGGGGGCCTGTCAGGGCTCCTGGCAGCCACGTCTCCCTGTCCCAGCATCTCCATCAGCCATGTCCCCTTGTCCCAGCATCTCCATCAGCCACGTCTCCCTGTCCCAGCACTCCCCAGCAGCCATGTCCCTCTGTCCCAGCACTCCCAGGCTCCCTTCCCAAAGCCCAGCTGGAACGCAGAGCAGGCCAGTCCTCAGGGAGTGCTGAGCACTGCTCTGCCTAGGGCTCCTTCTCCAGGGTGGGCTGAGCTTTCCCATTTGCCAAAAATCAGCTGATTGGTTTTTAGTGGATTTAATTTCTCTCTCAAAAGCGGGCCCATGACCAAGGACCCCCCAAAAGGAAGGGGTGGGGCTCATGGGCCAGCTGGGGGAACCCAGGGATGATGGAGCCCTTGAATTGCTGCTTCCTGGGAGATTTCAGCTCTAATGCTCCCTGCCAGCCCTGGTTTCCCCTTGGCTGAACCCAGAGCAGTTCTGTGAGCTCTGAGAAGGGCACAAGGGCTGCAGCAGCAGCTGGAACAGAGGATTTATGGTGCTCCAGCCTCTTTGGCCACTGCAGGGAGCATTTTTTGGGTACAAAATGCACAAAAGCCACTTTTGTGACTGTCCCTGTCCTCGCTGCTCCTCCTCCCATCAGAACCAGCTCTTGGGTCCTTCACAGCACCTCCTGTGTAAGGTCTCTGTTTGAAGAACAACCACCATAAGCCTTGAAATAGTAAAAATATAAAAACTTCCCAAACTGCTTTTTCAATATCCTCCCTTAAGAAATACTATAATATTGATATAACAAATGCTAAAATATACTATAAATGCAGATTTGTTTGAGTATATTATAATAGACAATAGATTATATGTTATATAGCTTTATAGACAATGCATAAAATATACAAAATCTATAGCATAAAAATATCTAAAGAGGCAGATTTGCTGGCTTTATAAAACTTTTGCTTGCTCTTTCCCAAAGGACTTCCACAAACAGAAGAAATGAGAGGACTTTTAGGATCTCTCAAATTCTCAATGTTTTTAATTACATCAAGAGTTAATTTGAGTGTTGCCATTGTTTTGGTGTTTTTATTGGAGTTTTTAATGGAGTTGTTCCCAGGCGATGCTCTGATGCTGCCCAGTGCCCACATCTGCTGGCCACGGCTGCGTGGCCCCAGCCCGGGGCAGGAGGTCACCGAGCACAGGGACAGCGGGGCCAGGAGGGCTCAGGGCGCTGCTGGCACTGAAGGGTGTCCGAGCACAGCCCAGAGCTCGGGCCGGAGCTCCTGGAGGAATCCTGGGCAGCTGGGGACATCTCCTGGCCGTGGGATGGAGCAGCACTGCTGGAAAATCACCCCCACACGAGAGCTCTGCAGCTCCTGTCCCCGGGCACTGACACATGGGAGCTGCACTCCAGATCAAGGGAACTTGTCTGAAAGAAAAAATAGGAAAAAAAACCGTTTTTACTAAAAGTGACTAAACCCCACTTGTTTTAAATCACAGCATCTCCCTTAACCACCCTGAACACCAAAGCAGAGCCTGCCTGATGCTCTAGGCCACATTTTATTTCACAAGTCTGACTTTCTTCTTCAAGCCCTCAAAATACCCACCACAGTCAGCATTTCCAGGTGATTAATCCTTCTATCAAATACCAGTGCCTTCTTTCCACACCTCTCCTTGTTTCTATGTAAGATTCCTTACAAATCCAGAAAATCAACATTCCTGGTTGCTTTTCCCACCCCTGCCTTTGGAAGGAGTGAAACCCTGGGAATCCTGCCCCACTAAAGCCCCAGTTCCAACAAACTGCACAGATCTCTCCAAGGAGAAAAGGGGGCAGAAGATACTGAAATTGTTATTAAAACCCAATTAAAGGAAATGGAACTGGCCCTGCTCAAGGGGAGTCACACAAACAGCACAACCTTTCCCTGGAAAATCCCAGTGGCACCTTAATTAAGGCCGGAAGGGGCAGGAATGCTGTCCCCGAGCCATGGAGCGTCCTGCCCGCAGTTGTCACTTGGGATCAACCCTGAGAGCATTAAAGCACAGCCCTGCACCCCAGAAACAGCTTCAGAGCAGCTTTCAAAGGATGTGAAACTCACTGAGTGGTGACCAAACGTAAACCAGCTTAATTCCAGGGAAAACCTCCCAGCCCCAGGCCCTGGGACAATAAATATGTGATCAGTGGTGCAGGAAGGTTAATGAAAGGAAGGGCTGCTGGCAAGAACAGGACCTGGGCACCGTGGGCTGTCACTTCAGGGCTGGATTAGATATGGAAAAGCAGCACAAGCCAGGCAAGTGTCACTGCTCAGCTTCATCAAACTCCAGGTGCTGATTTTTCTAATGCAGGCAAAAGCTGAGTGTCAGCTCCAGGCACATTCCAGGCTGGGCTCTGCCACCTCCAGAATCCCAAAGCTGGGCCAGGACTCTGCAAGGACTTCAGAGGGACCCTGAGCTGGGGGCGGCAGCTGAGCCCTCCAGACCCTGGGGGCTGCGTGCCTGACACAGCTCCTGCCAGGACCCTTCCAGGACCCTTCCAGGATCCTTCCAAATTCTTTCCAAACTCCTGCCAGGACCCTTCCAGTCTCCTTCCAAACTCCTTCCAAGCTCTCTCCAAACCCCTTCCAAGCCCCTTCCCTACAGACCCCCACACAGTCCAGGCTCAGACAAGAGAGCAAAGTTGGATTTCCTGGCACCAGATTCAGGCCCTGAGTTGTCTCTGCCTGTACCCTGAAAACCAGACCCACAAGGACAATTGGGAAGGGGTGGGAATTCACCCTGCAGGAGGAAATGGCAGAGTCCCTTTGCTGTCCATAGCTGGCTACCAGCTGAGGAACAAGGCTGGGTTGTTGCTACCCCTTTCCTCCTCTCTCTTCTCTGGGAATTCACTCATTGGGTGCTTTAAACACATGAAAGGAAAAAGAGTATTATGAGTATCTGTGCCCAACGTGGTTTGTGCATTATGGACACAGAACCTGTGTGGCTCCCACCAATCCCAAAAATGTCCACATGGAGAACACTGCATTTAACTGACTCAGAACAGCACAAAGAGGACACAAGAATGTCACTGAACACAGTCCTCACTTCTGACTCCCTCTGCAGGGCAAGAACAAAGGATTTCATTTCCATTACAGAAAAAAAGAAACAAGTGGAAGCTTTAAGATCAGCTCAACGGAGCAAAGTTCACAGATGGTAAATGCTGGATTCTAATCTTTCCCTACAGGTTTTTTTGTTCTATTTTAGATTTTATGCTCTATTTTTGGCTCAGCAACAAGCAAGAAGTTTGTCAGGCATGCTAATTGCAAAGTGCTATAAAAATAAAAACCTGTTTACATTCTCCCTAAAAGGCCAATATTTTACAAAGATATTTTCCTGCATTACATCAGGAGGCACAGGACACGCGACTGCTCAGCCGTGGATTTCTCAGCTGGCACTTCTGTTATGAAAACACCTCTCACGTTGTTGGAAACTTGTTTAGAGTAGAATCAAACACTGCCAAATATTCCTCTCTACCTCTTAATGGATTAAAGGAGCTGGAAAACACAGGGCATGGGACAAATGATTTTATGGAGAAGTCAGTCACCCGTGCAATGTTTCCATAAAACACAACCTCGGAGAGTTCCAGCCCCAGAAAGGCTCCAAACAACACCAGCCCCACATTTCCTTGGGGTTTGGACTCCTCAGAGGTGGCACTGATGGCAGTTGAGAACTTTGCCCTCTATAAATACAGACAGATTGAGCAGCAATCTTTTTATTGGTCTTCTGTTGCTGAGGTGTATCTGTACAATTCTGATACTTCACCATCCTGAAAGCAGGAATTTAATCTGCACCTCCAAACACTCTAAAGCCAGAGAAAATACTGCTCTCAAACCCCACTGATTTGGGGTTTCTGAAACTCCTTCTGAACTCCTGCTGAACTGAGGCAGACATTCAGCAGCACTGATTATTGTGCACAGCCTACACACTTTTCCTCAAAATTTCTTCCAAGGAAACATTTCAAAAATGACATTTGATTTGAACGCCTCTCAGCAAAGTGAGTGGCCCAGCAGATTCAGTGATCAGGCACTGCATTACAACCCTGATATAGAGAGTGGGGAGATAAAGCATTGGGGCTTTAATTATGCCAATTACTATAAACTCAAGGGCTTACAGCAATTTTCATCTGAACACAGCCAAGGGAGCAAGTAATGACTCAAAGCTGCTCCTGAAGGAAAGGACAAGGCTTGGAGCCCCAAGGAAAGCAGCATCCTGAAAACCTTAACTTTATTTTATTTCTTAAACAGGAAGTGTGAAAATGTGGAGAACACAACATTCCTGGGTAAGCTCCAACTGCTGCTTCTCATTCCTATTTAAGTCTAGGCTTGTATTTTGTTAGAAATGCTAAAACAAGGCTGCAAAGTTCCTATTCCCTCTGCTCTGCAGCCACTGCAAAAGGAGGAGCCAGCCCTGGGGGAGGAACATCTCCTCCCTGTCCACAGAGAGAGGGCACAGAGCAGCTGCTGAGCATCCCAGCGTCCCTGAGCTCTGGGACAGCTCCATCCCAGCATCCCAACATCCCAAAATCCCTGAGCTCTGGGACAGCTCCAGCCCAACATCCCAGCATCCCTGAGCTCTGGGACAGCTCCAGCCCAACATCCCAGCGTNAGGCAGCGGGAGTCGCTGCTGCCAGAGCTGGGCAAAGGCTTGGAGCTGCAGAGAGAACGAGCGGCCCCTGGCACCGGGAGCAGAGCAGGGTGCAGTGTGGGGACCCCCCGGGCACCAGGAGCGGAGCTGGGGCCGTCACTGCCCCTTCGGGAGCAGCCTGTGGAGCAGAGCCCCGGGCAGGCTCCGGGGCGGATAAGGAGATAAGGATAAGGATAACTCCCACTGGGAGACCCCCTCGCCCCCTCCCACCCGGCACAGCCCGGGGGTCTTTGCTGAGCCTCGCCCCCACTCCCGGGGGCTCCCCGCTTTTCAGGGGCAAAGGCGAGGAGGGGTGACGGGACAGCCGAGCTGCTCCCGAGGAATCTGGCACAGCACGGAGAAGGTGAGGAAGAGGAGAGGGTCCTCAAGCAGGGAGCCTTGCTCGGGAGATGCCGCAGGGCCGCGGTGCCAGCGGATGCTCAGGGAGGTGCTGCAGGTGTAGGTCAGGAGCAACCTGCGGCTGCTCCTATCACAACAGAAACGATCCGATTTTAAAGGCAAATTAAAAGCCTTTAAAATGTTAGGATGCCTATAAAAGTGCCCGCTACGTGCAGCATGAGCTGTGAGTTCTGCGTCAGCGCTGTCGGGCCGGGGTGATATCCTGGGAGCCGTTATGGAGGCTCCAGCCTCTGCTGGAGGCTGCTTTTCCTCCAGCTCAGCTCTGCTGTCCGTGAATACAGCGCTCGGTCTGCAGCTCTGCAGCTCTGCAGGGCGTTCTGAGGCTAACACACATCGCTACCAACCATTTCCTGGGGGCAGATCGGGAACGCTGGAGCCCCACGGCAGTGCCTGCAGCAGCCGCAGCCTGAGCTCCGCCGAGGGCGCGGGGGCTGCGGGGCCGCATCGCCCCGAATTACCCCGGGGTTATGCTGGAGCAGCGCCGAGCACCCGCGGCCGACCCGGCCCCGGCGTCGACAGCGCACGGCTGGGGCAGCCGGGGGTCGCTTGTCCCCGCGGCCCCGGTGTCCCCCTGTTCCCGGTGTCCCCCTGTCCCCGGTGTCCCCCTGTCCCCGGTTTCTCCCTGTTCCCTGCCCTGCTGCTCACAGCTCCTGTCCCTGGCCCCCCGGGTCGCCCCAGCGGGAAGTGGTGCCAGCCCCGCTCGCTGGGCCGGGGTGTCCCCGCTCAAAGCCGGGCCATGGCCGGAGCCCCCGCCCGCCTCAGCCCCAGCACCTCCTGCCCCGGGCGCTGCGCAGGGAGCGAGCCCCAGAGCGGGAACACCAAGGTTATCCTCGGCGAAATAAAGGATTCATTTACTGCTCGTGTTGCTGTTTGATGGTATCTCAGCCCACGGGGTGTTTACAGCCCCCCAGCCGGGCTCGGCGCGGAACTGGGGCAGGAAGGGGCGATGCGGGCGCGGAGCTGCTCCACCCCTCGCTCTATTTACCCCAAATAAAGCGCGGTGCCGGGGCTGGCCCTCACCTTAAAAGCGCGGGCAGGTGCCGGGGCCAGAGGGGACCCGGCAGGGGTGGCCGAGCTGGCACATGCTGCAGGTGGGGCTCAGCCTGCCCCGCTCCCCCGGGGGCGCGGCCGCCGCCTTCCCCATGGCCGAGCCGGCCGCGGGCGAGGACTCGGGCACCGGGCGAGGTGAGTGCGCCGAGCGGGGCCCGCCCGTGCCGGGACACGGCCCGCGGGGCACAGGGGCTGGGGCAGACCCAAATTCCTGCCCCGACCTGCAGCCTCCGTTCGGGTCCCGGGGCACCGGCGGTCGGGTGGGCTCGGGCTGATGCTGCTCGGTACCGGGCAGGGCAGCACCCTGGGGAGGGGACGAGGTGAATTTGGGGATCGCGGGGTGCAAACAGCCCCTGATTCACCCCCGGTCTTGTCACAGCCTGGTTTCTGTGGCCAGGAGCCCCCGTGACTGTGCTGGGGTCAGGCTGTGTCCAGGACAGGGAGTCGGGCCGAGCCACCGCATCCAAGAACTGAACCTTGAACCTGACTGAGCCCGGCCCGCTGCTCCTGCTGGCCTTGGGCAAGCGCCAAACTGAGCTGGAGAGCCAGAGCCAGAGCTGGATCCAGCCAGGGCGACAGGACCGTCCCGATGTGCCACCACGCGCTGTCCCCCCGTGTCCCCTTGGCTCAGAGCGAATCCATCCTTGATCCCCTCCCGACAACTGAGCACAGCCACGATGAAAACATCCGAGAGTTAATGAGTGCGCTAATTGACTTTATCCCTGCCCGTTAATCAGTGGCCAGCAGAGCTCAGCCACGCGGGGACAGCTCCCGTGCCCCGTGCCGGGACCGCTCGGGCCGAGCTCTCCCGCAGCCCCAGGAAATGCCGCTCCCGTCTCTCTAGGAGGAGCTCAGGCTCTGCTCTTCCAGCGCCGGGCTGGCGACTCCCCGAGCCCTGCCTCGGCCGTGAGCTTTTGGAGGGCTGGAAAGCCCCTCACGGTGTGAGAAGAAACCCTGGCACCCAGCTGGGACCTGGCCCCGCACTTCTCCAGGGCCCTGAGCTGGTGGGAGCGGGAGAGGGCAAAGCCTGGAACCCTTCCCTTTTTAGGGGAGAACAAAGAAGGGCGGGACGTGGCTGGGAGACTTCAGAGCGCCCTCAGCCAGGGTGGAACGCTGTTGGTGGGGCGGTGAAAGGTGTTCAGTAAAAGCTCTTTGTCCTACAGAGGTGCTTGGCTCGTCCCCGGTCACCATCGTGGTCACGTCCGAGGCTGACACGTGGGACATCGACACCTCGTCCTGCCTGGGCTGCGGGCAGTTCGTGGACTGGGACAAGATGCCGGAGCCGCAGCAGGCGGCGCAGATCCCGCGGGACGTCCTGGACAGGCCCCCGAAGGAGCTGAAGAGGCTGGCGAGGGAAGGCTGCTGGGGCTGGAGCCACGCGGGCCGGGCCCGGCTCTACCCCCGGCTCATCCAGCGGGTCTCCTGCCGCCTCGTCACCCCCGACGCGCTCGTGTACAGGGACGTGGCCGCCCGGCTCTTCGGGAAGCCCAGCGAGAGCTCCCACCCTCTGCCCGAGTTCCTGGAGGGCTGCCCCATGCCCACCTACTGCCTCAACCCGCACGGGGTCACGGCCCTGAAGAAGATCCTCATCTGCGTGGGCTCCCTGTTCCCCGACATCACGCACAGCCCCCTCCTGCCCGCGCTGGCGGCGCTGCTGCTGCACTACAGCGAGGACGAGGCGCAGTGCTTCGAGAGCGTCTCTCGCCTCATCGCCAGCAACGCTCCCCACGCCGGCTACATCGACCAGTCCTTCCTGGCCCACCAGGCCTCCTGCATGACCTTCGGGGACCTGGCCAACAAGCACTGCCCGGCAGCCCACAGGCTCATAGCCGGCGCCGCCGAGAACGTCCTCGAGGTCTACTCGGAGTGGCTGTCGTGGCTCTTCCCCGGGCTGCCCTTCGGCTACGCCGTGCGGGTGCTGGACGTGTTCCTGCTGGAGGGCCAGAAGGTTCTGTACCGCATCGCCCTGGCCCTGCTGAAGCAGTTCCGCCTCTCGGTGGCCCCGGCCGGGCTGCAGGGCTCTGACATCAAGGCAGAGCTGCAGGCGTTCGTGAGGAACATCGCCCAGCATGTGACTGTGGACAAGCTCCTGGAGAGAGCCTTTGGCATCCGGCTGTTCTCCCGCAAGGAGATCTGGCTTCTCCAGATGGCCAACAGGAAGGCCTTGATGGAGAGGGGCATCACCGTGGTGCAGAGAAGGTGAGGAGAGCTCTGCGTTCCCCAGCTCTGGGGGCTGAGCGGGCAAAACGGGAGTTCCTGTGGAGAACACCCGGGGGGAGCTGCAGGCACCTCCCGCAGCCGGGGCTGTGCTGGGCCCTGCCAGCCCCTGGGGGACCCTGTCAGGGCACAGGGCTCAGCAGAGCTGGGGACCTGTCAGGGCACAGGGCACAGCAGAGCCGGGGACTTGTCAGGGTACAGGGCACAGCCAGGGCTCGAGACCCTGTCAGGGCACAGGGCACGGCCAGAGCTGGGGATCCTGTCAGGGCACAGGGCACAGCGGAGTTGGGACCCTGTCAGAGCACAGGGCACAGCAGAGCTGGGGACCCTGTCAGGGGACAGGGCACAGCAGAGCTGGGGATGCTGGCACAGAGCTCACGGTGCAGACAGGACAGGACCTGCTGCAGGGGCTGTGCCTGAAGAGCAGAGGGGCCCCGCAGCCCGGCCTGATGTCCCTCCCCTCGCAGGCCGTGCTTCCACCTGGCTGTGGACATGCAGAACTTCAGCTCCAGCATTGTCACGGCGCAGGAGATGCGCCTCGTCTGGTCCTGGATCCCTGAGCGCTTCTCGCTCTTCCCCCCACTGCTGCTCTTCTCCACCTCCCAGGACGGCTGCAGCCTGCAGAGGTGAAGCCTCACCTGCCCAGCGGGGCGGGCGGGGCGGGCGTGGGGAACCCCAGCAGGGCTTGGTGGTGGAGTAAGGAGCAACACGAGTTACCTGGGGCACCTTGGGGCTGCTGGGGACCCTCCTGGCCCGATTCGGGGTCCTGAGTGTGGCTCGGGGGAGAGGGCAGAGGCTGGGCCCGATGGCCACCAACACCTGGGCACCGCCCGGGGCATGCAGAGCCCTGTGGATGTGCCAGGCAGGGATGTCCCCGTGTGCCACCCTGTGCCAGGCACGCTGTGAGCGGCCAGGGACAGCCAGCACACCCTGCCCAGGGCTCCAGCTCCCCCCGAGCCCACCCCTTGTCCATCTCTGCAGGTTCTACACGTGCTGTGAAGGCTACGAACCCACGGTGCTGCTCATCAAAACCACCGAGGGCGAGGTGAGCGTTTCCCGGCAGGGATGGGGAGGGGACAGGGTGGGTGACCCCACAGGCTCTTCTTGGAGCACCCACGGGCTGTGTGGTCCCTGCCCTGCCCCGGGCCTGTCCCAGCTCCAGGACAGAACAAACTGCACCTCTGGCTACAGGACACACCTCAGCCAGGGGTGCTGGGGGAACAGGAGGAGTGGGTGAGTGGGACAGAGGCCACGAGTGAGACTCGAATTGCAAATACAGACTGGCTCATGGGTCCTCGCTGAACAGACTCTCCTGAAGTCAGCAGATGATTTGTCAGAGCCAGGACTTGCTTTCAAAGGTTCTGTCTCTGATTGCATGAGCAGCCACACAAGGGAAATGGAGGAGAAATAAGGACAGCTCCTCCTGAAAGCTGTGGAATAACTGCAAAGGCCCCTGAGCCAGGGCTCTTCCCAGGGACTCTGAGTGCCTCATAAACCCCTACTTTATCTCTCCACTCTTCATCCCACAGTGGAGTTCTGTGAATTGTTCAGGCCTCCTGAGATTTACTGACCAACAGTGCTGATGTCCCCGGGCTGACACTTCAGGGTGGGATGGAGATAAACACCTGCCACCCCCAGGGCCTTGTGCAGACAAGGGCAGGTGACCTAGAAAACCGTGTTTCCTACAGGTTTTAACTCCTGTTATCCCTTGGCTGTGCCAAGGACAGGCAGGAGGAGTTCTCAGTCCTGAGCAGGGCCCCACAGCCATGGTTGGGTCAGGAGTGTCCACAACAGGGTCAGCCTTGGGCACCGACTGTAGGGCACCAGGGATGGGCAGTGCAGGATGGAGCTGGCACAGCAGGATTTGTGTCTGGGATTGCTCAGGGCAGGGCACCAGGGATGGGCAGTGCAGGATGGAGCTGGCACAGCAGGATTTGTGTCTGGGATTGCTCAGGGCAGGGCACCAGGGATGGGCAGTGCAGGATGGAGCTGGCACAGCAGGATTTGGGGCTCTGATTCCCCGGGGGACGGGGCAGAGCCCCTGCCCTGCTGAGCCCGGGGCGATGCCCGGCGCTCCCGGGGCTGCCTCTGCTCCCGGACCGCCCCCTGACGGACCCTGTGCTCTCTCCCAAGGTGTGTGGGGCGTTTCTCTCCTCCGACTGGAGCGAAAGGAAGAACAGAGCCACATCGGGCTTTTTTGGGACAGGGGAGTGCTTTGTGTTCACTGTAAGTCACGGATTATGGCTGGGTCTGTCCCTTCGTTGCTGTCCTGCCAGGACACCCTGTCCCTTCCCTGCCCCAGGTGCAGACCTGGGCGCAGCGCTCGGCCTCAGCCCCCCAGCAGCAGCAGCATCTTCCCGCAGCGGTGCCGGTGCCGCGGGGCCGGGGCTCACAGGTGTGTCCCGCTGCCCAGGTGCGCCCCGAGGCAGAGAGGTACGAGTGGGTGTTCATCAAGAAGCCGGAGCTGGCCAAGGCCGTGCCGCGCTCGCCTTCCCCCGCTGCCGATCGCCGGCTCGGCCCCTCCCGGGACAGCCGCAGCCCCAGCCCCAACCACCTCGCCGTGCCCTCGCCGCAGAGGAGAGGCCGCCTGTCCCCGTTCCTGGCCGTCAGGCACTTCCTCCTGCCCTCCAAAACTGCCTCCATGTTCATGGCCGGCTCCCGGGACGGGATCGTTATCGGTAAGGGGCGTCGGGATCCGTAAGCGGGGGATCGTTATCGATAATGGGGGTCGGTATCGGTAACGAGGATCCTTATCGATAAGGGGGAATCATTATCGATAAGGGGGGTCGTTATCAGTAAGAGGGGGTCGATATCGGTAGGAGGGGTCGGTATCGGTAACGGGGATCCTTATTGATAAGGGGGGAACGTTATCGATAAGGGGGATCGATATCCGTGAACGGAATTGCTATCGGTAAAAGTGATCGATATCCATGAACGGGATCGCTATCAGTAAAAGGGATCTGTATCGATAAGGGGATCGCTATCGGTAAAAGGGATCGGTATCGATAAGGGGATCGATACCCGTGATCGCTGTCGGTCCCTCCCCAGGCTGCCCCCTCCGCCCGCCGCTGCCGCGCTGGGAAGGGCCCGCTCCGGGTTAAACCCCGAGTTTTCCCCGAAGAGCTCCCGGTTGGGGATCTCGGGTTCAGGTCCGGGGAGGCGAGGGCAGCCCCCCTTCCTCCAGCTCCGGGAACCTCCCGAGAGCCCCAGGGGGAGCCCCGCACCCCAAATCCTGGCCAGGCTCGCACCCCGGGGCCGGAGCGTCCCTTGCCAGGTCAGGAACCCCCGGAGCGGGGTCAGGCCGGGACAAGGGACAAGGGACAAGCGGGGGACCGGGGCAGCCGGGCCCGACCCTGCGCTCGCTCTTGCAGGTGGAGGGGGAGGCCAAGCCCTGTCCCTGGACGCCAGCCTGCTCTGGGGACACACGGAGCACTGCGAGACCTTCGACAACCCCCCGCTCTGCCAGGAGAACTTCCAGGTGCAGCTCTTGGAGGCGTGGGGCTTCCAAAGGGCGTAGTTCCCGTGGGGACACCGCTCGTGTGCCACCCACGGGCACGGGGATCCCTCCCCGCGCTGGCCACCGCGGCCGGGCTGTGGCCACCGCTGCGGCAGCTCCACTCTCCATCGTCCCCTCCGCGGTCAGACCGGACCAGAACAGACCGGATCAGACCAGAACAGACCAGATCGGATCAGATCAGACCAGACCGGATCGGCCCTCGTGGGGCTGTGGAGAGAGGGCGAGGCAGTGCCAGGACCGGGACTGCCGGCGCTGCCCTTGGGGACATTCGAGGTCCCCTCCCGCAGTTCAGACCCGGCCCACCCCACCCAGTCTGTCCCAGTTTGGGGTGCTGGAGGGGAGGGCAGCCAGTCTGGAGTTCCTCAGACCTGCCTGGCCTGTCTGCAGTGTGGGGCTCAGCAAAGCAGTGACAGCACAGGCAGATTTTGTGGGAATTCTGAGCCCAGAGAAAACCCCACACTGAGCTCCAGAGCTCACCAGAAACACTCTCAGATCCGCTTCCCCGGCCCCAAGCCCAGCACAGCCCTTCAAGCCACCCACGGAGCTCTGCAGCGTCCCTGGGGATCCAGGACTGCCCGGGATGCACCAGACTCTCCTTGGTCCTGGCTGGAAGTGCTGCTGGTGATGGCAAAGCCCTGCCTGGGGTTTGTGGGGTGCAGCCACAGCCCCGGGGGGACCCCACGTTTGGGGCTGAGCCCTTTGCTCTGTCCCCAGCCCAGGGCTGACGTGGGGCTGCAGGGCTGGACACGGAGGAGATTCCCCAATGGATCAGCAGGATGGGCCATTCTCACATGGAATGGGAAGTTTTGGTGTTGCTCTGTCAGACACGGGAGGGTTGAAGGCCACGGGGAACCCTCTGGCTGCAGCAGAAAAACCTCTCCCACCTCAAGCACGCTTTCCCGGGTGGGGTCACCTCCCACCCATCCCAGCCCTGCAGCCACTCAGGGCAGGAGCTGTGGCTGACCCGGGGCTGTGCCGGCGCTGGCAGGAGGGCACAGCAGGAGCAGCGATGGCAGAACTCCCATGGGCACAGGCAGGGGCACACCAGGAGTGGCTCAGAGCCTCAATGGGGTATCCAGGCACACCACGAATGGGGTGTCTGGGCCAGAGCTGCCAGGAGAGGAATCAGTAGGAATGAGAAATACTCAAGGGAAGGGAATTCCAGCAGTGGGAAGTGCAACCCCCAACTCATTGACCACTGACTCAAATGGAGCCGACCTGAAGGCTCAAAGGAGGGAAGAGCAGCTCCTGTGACTGATCAGGATACACCCAGCAAACAGGGCTTGGATGCCAATTAATAAAAAGTAAACATTAATAAAGCTATGTGATCAGCAATTAGTGAAGGCTGATGTCCTTGTTTATTAAAATGTGTAAATAGTGCCGAGTTATGATGAGCAGGGAGCCTTTAGTGGGAATCACCAGTTCCTGCCTTGGCCAGCGGCAATAAAGAAATATCAACAGGAATCGGGGTGGGAACTGGCGCTGCCCCCGGGAACGAGCCCGGGCCGGGACAGCGCCCTGCCCGTGTCCCCAGGGCGGCAGGACACGGCCGTGGGGACAGGAGCTCCCCGAGCCGCCAGTTCTGGCCACTTGAGGCTGGAAATGCGTGAAAAGCTCGGCTTTCAACGTGGCACCTCTGTTTTCCACCCCAATAAGCCTCGCCCACACCCTGCAGGGCGCAGGGGATGGGGAGAGCCTCCGGCTCCTCACCTCGCACCCCGAACAGTGAGGAGGTGATGCCATCCCCCGGCGCCGGGAGAAACAGCAGCGGGTGTGCCCGGAGCGGGGACGGGCACCGGGGCACCTGCGCTGGGCACAGCAGTGCGATGGGCGGAGCTGGGGGCGCTCAGACCCTTCCCGATCCTCGTGGGAAATCCCGCTGTGATTTACATCCCGCTGCTGCTCTCATGGGCTGCCTGGGATGGAAACCTCCTGCAGCAGCTCGGGGTGGAAAAGCGTGTGCAGACCCGCCGGGATGGGCAGGGAAACGCTTCCCGAGGCTCAGCACCCGCATCAGCCGAGCTGTGGGAGCCCTGGGCTGGATGCTGGCTCCCTCCTGCTCCCTGTGCAGCAAAGCTGCTCCCGGGGCTCCTGCCTGGCCACAGGCACCAGAGTCCAGCCTGAACATCGGCACGGCCCCGGGGAGCAGGAGCAGAGCTCCTGTGTTGGCCAGGATAAGGATTTGACAGGAAGGTCTCACAGATATGTATGTGTAACAGAAAGATCTTTGAATGTAGAATCTGAAGAAGGAATAGAAATGATAGCAAGTTTTGATATAGAAGAATTGCTGAGCCAGTCTTACTGGGTAACTAGAAGGCAAAGAGCAAATGAGTTGGAAGGGGCCTTTATGACTTAGAGCACAGGATAAATCACCTCAAACAAAAGATGTTTTTACCAAGCAAAAAGATTTTCACAGACAAACAAGAAAGCCAGTGTTGCAAGTAGAGAAAAGATCTCAGAATTTTCCACTGAAAGCAAGCTGAAAAACAACTTCTAGCTTAAACTGTAACATACTCACCTTTTGTGATTAGAAATAGTAACATGAATATGGAAATGTTAGTAGTTAGGATAGGCTATAGGTAATAGTAAAAGTATTGATTGGTTGTTATGTTTTAAGGTGCTTTGTTATGAAAAGTATATAATGCATTGTAACCAGAACTGAAGTTAGCTTCAGACGAACCTCCAGATGTGGCTGAAAAGGCTGTGGGCTGGGCTCATGTTACCCAGGACCCGTGAATTGCTGCATCATTTGGATATAATAAACAGCATTTTAAAGAGCCGCCTGGAGCCCCGCATCCCTCATTTCTGGCTCTTACACTCCTGGCTCACACCCATGGCTCAGCTGTGCCCACTGGGTGCCCTCGGTGGGATGAAGGCTCCCATGAGGAGTGAGAGGCAGTGCAAGGAGCTTGGCAGAGCTCTGTTCCCAAGCTGAGGGGCAAGGATGGGCACCAGGGCTCAGCAATCCAGCACAAAATCCCCCCAACCCCCTGAATGTCTCAAGCAGGGTTGCAAAGCAGGCCAGGGAAGAAAGGAAAAGACTCAGGGAGCCATCACTTAGAAACTCTGCTCCCTTCTTTCCTCATCTGCCAGAACTGTTGCAATAAATCAGGATTTTTCTCCGGCTGTCAGACCGAAGCGCTCTGCTGGTGTTTTTGTCTCTCGTTCCTCCTCTCCTCTTTGTTTCCCCGTGGCCTTTGCTGGGAAGTTCGCCCCGGTTTTGTCAGGAATGCGTCAGCAGCGCTGTCCCAGAGCCCCGTTCCCCGCAGCTCCGCTCCTGTGCTGGGATTGCACGGCCGAGGCTGGGGAATGCCGGCGGCTGCTGAGTGCGCGGGCTCTGACGTGCCATTTCCAGGAACAGCGGCGGAATTGTCCAGTTTTGGCTTCAATTACAGCGAGATTTTCACATCTTCTGGTTTGGAGGCATTAGGGAATCCTCCACGCCCACCCTGGCTCCGGACAGGGTGAGGGGCTCTGCTGCAGTGCCAGGAGTGCTGGTCTGGGCAGGATGGATGGCAGGCGGGGGGGCTGCGGGTCACCGAGCCTGTCCTTCAGCTTGGTGGGAAAATTTATGATCTGGGGTGCAATTCCTGCCTCCTCCATGCAGCATCCAAAGAGAGTTTGCAGCTCCCCAGCTGCAGATGCACAGCACAGCTGTGCTGGAGCTCAGCGGGAAGGGTCCCGGGGGCTGTGTCACCGCAGGACACCTAGGGACAGGGCAGTCTGTGCTTCAGCACCCGTCCTGCATCCCTGTCCAGGGTCCTGCGTGACCTGCAAGGACAAGGACAGGCTTCCCTGAGCTCAGTCACTACTTGAAAGTGTCCCCAAGCACCCACCGTGCCTGCTCTGAGCCCTGCGTCCTCCCGGGCTCTGGAGAAACCAGGCAAGGAGAGGTGGAGGGGCTGTCTGAGGTGACAGTGGTGACAATCCAGCTGTCCCCGTGCCCCAGGAGCTGGCTGCTGGAGACCTGCTCCAACAGGGAGCATTCCTGCTCCATGCGGAGCCAATCGCTCGCAGTCTGTGCAGGAATTCGCCTGCACATTTCTATGCTGGGAGGAAGGGAGTTCATCGGGAGCAGTGCAGGTAGAAATCCTCACGGAGGGTGGCATCCTTACCCAGCGCCTGGCCCAGCTCTGCGCACATGAGACATCCCAGGAAATATTTGCTCGGGTCAGCCCAGGTGAGGCCATGGCCATGGTCAGGCACTGCCTGCTCCAGAGCTTTGTGCCTGGGGAGGGAAACCAAAGAGTCAGGACGGGGCTTACTGCAGCTCAGGAGGAAAACTCAGAGCTAAACCACCCCCTCAGCTCAGCCTGTGCTGTGGAGCCCCAACAGCTGGGCAGGGAGGAAAGGGAATGGCTCAGAGCCTGTCTGCAGCACAGCAGCTTTGGAAAGCAAAAGCTGCCTATGAGGGCTCCCCCAGCTGCTGTCTGCCCCAGCAGGAAAGGGGTTAAACCTGCCTTTAGCTGTTTCCCAAAGGCAGTCCCGAGCCAGAGGATGTGGCAACACTCAGCTCCACAATCCAGACAAGGAAAAGACAGAGACTCAACAAGGGAGAACAGTCAATACAGTCACATCCTCCATCCTGCTCCCACAGGGATCTTCCTGCTTACCTGCAGGTCCCCACATCCTGCTCAGGGCTGCTCACACTCTCTGGGAGGGCTGGATCGATCTCTGGGGCAGTCAAGCCTGAACTGGCCTCGGAGCTGGGCTTTCCTCCCTGGAGCTGCCTCCCAGGCTGGCACAGCCAGGACTGACCCGGGCAGGGTGGCATGGCCACTGCCCAGGCATGTCCTGCTGGCTGAGCTCAGGTGGCTGAGATCGCCGAGGTGGAGCCCAAAAGCAGGAACTGCCTCCAGCTGGGAAAAGGCTCTCTGCAGATCCAGGGAGACAGGAAACATCTGTATTGTCACAGCTGGCGGCTGCTCTGCAAACACAGGATGCGTCCATTAAACAGCCCGTTTCCCCCAGGCTGCTGCCAAGGCGGGCTGTGCTCAGGTGAGACACGTGCAGCCCCACCAGCTCTGCTGCAGCTCCATCAGCCCCACCAGCTCTGCTCGAGCCCCACCAGCCCCACCAGCTCTGCTCCAGCNCCCAGCTCTGCTCGAGCTCCATCAGCCCCACCAGCTCTGCTCCAGCCCCACCATCTCCTCTCCAACCCAGCAGCTCTGCTCCAGCTCCATCAGCCTTACCATCTCCTCTCCAGCTCCATCAGCTCCTCTCCAGCTCCATCAGCCCCTCTCCAGCTCCATCAGCTCTGCTCCAGCCCCACCATCTCCTCTCCAGCCTCATCATTTCCTCTCCAGCTCCACCATCTCTGGAGCAAGCTCTGGGCAAGTTTGGGTTCTGCAGGTGATTCCTTTCATGGGGGATGTGGTTGATGATGCACCAGGAGTGGAGAGATGGACAGAGGTCCCCACTGCTCCTGCATGGGCAGAGACCTCGTGGTCAGTGTCCCACAGCACTGAGACCCCTGCCCAGGCTGCTTTGTGCCACAGTGAGGCAGCAAAGGCTGGCACAGCCCCCCTGGACCTGAAATAATGCCTCACAAAAGGCTCTGCACTTGTTTTTTCCCCTGGACTTGCTTTTAATCTGCAAGGAGCAGAAAATGATTCCATACCAGGCACCATCCCAGTTGCAGCAAATGTCCCTTTTGCCCCCACAGACTGTCCCTGCTGTCTTTAAAGCCACCTGGGAGGGAGGTTTGCTTGTGGAAACTCTATGGCAAAGGGGAAATGGGATAAGGGAGATGAACAGCAAAGCTTGACTGAACACATCACATTTCACACTCCTCTTTCCCAGTGTCGCCACAATGGTTAAAAGAACTTTTGCAGGGATTGCTCATCTCCTGACAAAACAAAGCTGATGTCTGCATCAAGCACAGGCCAAGCTGGGCTGCTGCTCGCCTTGCCATGCTGAGACCAGTGCTTTGCACCCTCTGGGCTTCCCCATCACAGCTCAGGGCACTCCCTCTCAGCCATCCCTGAGAATGCCCCAGATCTGAGCTCCCTGTCCATAGAGGAGGGAGGGAGGGATGTGTGGCACGTGCAGTTCACCCTCTCCAGAGCTAAATGGAGGCCTCTCAGTGCTAAACTAAATTAACCTTGAAAAATTCATTTCACAAATGACTGCAGCAATTAGCTGCTTTTAATGAGCTGCTTCACTCAGGCTGATGTCTGAAGGTCCTGGAGGAAATCAGTATCTGCTGCTCATGGCCCTGACAGCTGATGGCTGATAGGAACTGGCAGCCCCTTCCCACCTGCTTCCCAGGGAGGAATTCCCACAATTGTGGCTCCAGTTTTTTGCACACAGGTTTCTAAGCCCAGCTGCTGTAGCTGAAGGCTTCTGAGCCCAAAGCTCTGCTGCTGCACCACTGATTGCAGGAATGAGAAAGTGATTTTCCATCAGGTGATGGAGAAGGACAAAGCATGACAATGTTTTTGGGTGAAATCCACAGGGAAAGAGCAAAGGAATAGTGCTGGAGCTGCAGGGGTGGCTCTGCTGCAGTGCTGGCCACATTTTGGGGGGCAGCACCCAAACCCTGCCCCAGCCCTGCAGGAGCTGCTGCTGTGACATCCCAGGGACTGCCCAGGGAAGGGCTGGGCTGGGCTGGCTCAGAGCAGGACCCCTGCCCACCCCAGCTGATCTCAGCTCCTGCTGAGCTGGAGCAGCTGCCCTGGGACACCCCGCCCTGTCCTGGGGCTCTGCCCTGCTGGGACACCCAGCTGAGCTGAGGAAGCAGCAGCCTTGTCCTGGAGCTGTGGGGGGACACCAGGCACTGCTGGCTCCCATGGATCCCTGCAGACACATCCCAGACACATCCACGATCCCTGCCCCGTCCCCACCCCACTGGCTCTGCCAGGGGCATGAGGAGCACCCGCTCCCCTGGGACCTGCAGAGGTTGGGGACTGCAGGGCATGCCAGGCTGTCCCAGCTGAGGGCTGCAAGGGACATTCCTCCTCCCTGGGGGCACCCAGCCACAACATTCCCTGCTTCCAGGGAATTCCTGAGCCCACGCAGCCCGGTTCCCTCTGTGGTTCACCTAAATCCCCTTGTAGGCTGCAGAGCAGCTTCAGCAGATGCTGGAGCTGATGTTTGGCTCATCTGGCCCTGCTCAGGGCTGCAACACTTCCTACCAGCCTCAGTCGAGACATTAAAATGTCAAAAATGGTTTATTCCTGCAGGAAAAACCCTGCTCCATCCCTGCCTCCCATCCCAGCCCCAGGACATCCCCAGGCGGAGCTGGGCTTTCCCACTGCTTAGGATCAAATCCTTTCCCCAGGGGGTCCCCCGGGGCTGTGTGACATTGGTGACATCAGTCAGGTGTCAGCCCCCCGCCTGTGGCTGCAGGATTTGCTGTCACAAAAGCCCCACACGAGCCCAAACCTGGCATTTCACTGCTTGCAGCTCGGAGCAAAGTGACTTCTGGAGACGCCTCTGATTCTTTCCCTGGGTCTCCCTTCTTGCTGTGGCCTCAAGCAAACCCTTTAAATCGAATGTGGATTCTTTCAAGTGTAACCTCCTCTTGTGAATGACCTGGACTCAGCACAAAGGCTCTCAATATTCTCTTTTAAAAGCTATAACCCCTGTGAAGCTATAAACATCTCCTGTAACAAAACCTCAAAACAGCTTAATATTTACTCATTAACCACTGGAAGAACACCAATGTTTTATTTTATTTCCTTTCCCCATTGCAGCTTGCTCATCTCTGAGTGTTCCCTGCTCTGAGCTCACAGCTGAGACAGTCCCTATGGAGCAGTGGGCACCCAGCAACTCCTGCCAGGCATTCCCTGAGCAGTGGCACTGCCTGTGGCTGTGGAATTTAGACAAGTCTTTTCCCAGCAGCATCCCTGGCAGTGTCCATCCACAGGCATCACTGCAGGGACAGCAGAGGACAAGCACCAAGTGTCAGGGGGAGCTGCTTTCTAAAATCCCCACGGAGCTGTCACCTATAAACTTGATAGCAGAGTCATCCAAACCAGATCCCTCCAGCACGGGGCAATCCTGCATGGAACTGAGCCTTGGAATCTGCTGCAGTGTCCAGTTTTTGTGCCAGAAGTGTCAGGGAAACAAGGAAAGCTGTGGCAGGATGTTGTAGGGTTTTGCTGAGCTGCATGAAAAAAATGTGTGCAACAATCTGAAATGTCCCAAGCCCAAATCCAACCCGGCTGTTTTCCCAAAGCTTTGTCATTTCCTGGGCAGTTAAAGAGGGATTGAAGTGCTCCAAACCCACTCCAAACAGGGCAGATTTTGCAATCCACCCCAGAGCTCTTTCTAAGTATTGCACGTGCCTGGCAGGCAGGGTGCTCTGCAAAAGCTCCAATCCTTCCAGGTCTGGCATTTTCTGCTCAGATTTACTTTTCAGGAGCTGCTTACCCACGGCTCCACTTCCCAGCACATTCCCCTTTGGAAATGTGGCCTCAGGTGCCCAGGGGGGCTGAGCCCACAGGGGTGGAAGATGCAGAACCACACTGGAAAGCAGCTGATTGCGGGATCAGGCTCCCACCTCAAATAAACTCTGAGACTTGATTGGGTTTTTTTTTTCCTTTATGCATTTTTTCAGTGTCTGGCAGCAGGGCTGAGCTCACACTGTTGACTTTCTCTCGATGGCAGCCTAAATGTGGGTCTGGTCTCTTCTTTCCCAGATTTTCTTGCAGGAATGAAGCATTTTTGCTATTTTAATGTCTCAGTGGAGGCTGGTAGGAAGTGGTCAGCATATTCCAGCTGACTAGAGGCAGCAGACAGGCAGGCAGGGAAACAGAGCTGTTTCAGCCTCTGCAATAAAGGTGTTTTTGCAAACAACTACAAAGCAATCCTCCTTTGCTATTTTCTGGATTTTGTATTTTCCTGCTATAAAAAATAACAATTGGTTTCATTTTGGACAATAAATATAAATTTACTGATGATTTAGGCTCTAAGCTGATTTCTGGCCAGCTCTGACTCAGGCACCAGAGACACCTGAATGCTCCAGATATAAATACAAGGGAATTTGTCCCAGGGTTATCCAAATACACCCAGCCCAAGGCTCCAGGAGACCTCTTGTTCCCCCAGTGCTCCCAGCAGCCCATGAGGTGCCTCTCCCTCCTCACTGCAGCTGCAGACTGCCTTTCCAGAGGTCACCCCTGGCTGGTGGGGCCTGGCAGTGCCCAAAGAGCCACCAATGACAACAGGAGTGTCCCTGCAGGAGAGAGTGACCCACGGAGCCATCCCTGGGAACTTCATGGCACAGCTGGAGAAGGGAAGGCTCAGGAATGAGCTGCTGTGACCTCTGACACCACAGAGAGCAAAGAGGCTGGGGGGAATATGGGATGGGATGGGATACAGGGATGGGATACAGGGATGGGATACAGGGACGGGGTGGGATACAGGGACGGGGTGGCTCTGCCAGGACACAGGAACAAGCCAAGAGCTCTGGCAGTGTCTGGGTTACACAGAGTGCAGATAAATCCTCCTGCTTATTCCAGTCCCCCACACTGTGTGTGCCTCAGCCTTGGTCCTTCTTCACACACATTCTTCAGGGTTTAATCATCCTGGGGGTGGTTAAACACATTCCCAGGGCAGTGAGGGAGAGGAGAGGAGAGGAGAGGAGAGGAGAGGA